>WEKY01035072.1:22060-37795 GCA_013390045.1 Picathartes gymnocephalus
TTTTGTTCTAAAAGTTGTCTTACATAGCGATATGTGTGTCTCAAGAGCTAAATAAATGAGGTCATTTCTCTAAGAACTATTCTGTTAGGCTGTTGGTAAACTCACAAATATATTTTGTCCATTTATATGTAAAACATGGTTTTTATTGCTATAAATACTGTAAAGTTTTTGTTTGTTTCTAGAGAGCCCTTTCCTCCCTATAAATTATTAGCCCATACAAAGCTAATGAATTCTCTGCCTTAAATAGGGCTTCATTATTTATATCGAGAGAAAGGTTTATTAGCCTTGCTTTGATGGTCCCAAATGAAAACTTAATCGTTGTATATAATCCCTCCCTACATTCAGGATAATAACTCTTGCTGTACTAATATATTCAAAAGAATCTACCTTATATTTACAGAAATCTACATTAAATAAATAAAATTATTCTGATTTTACAAACTATCTCCAGGCTTTGTTTCCTTCAGCTAGCCAGTATGAGGCAGAAATCAGCTCACACTCTTTTTTCATTTTTCATGAAGGGTTTCTACAGACTCCATGACATATAGTTGAAGAAAAATGATGCTCCAGCATGCATTTTAGGATGTTTAATTCCATTACATATTGATAAGAGTGTTTGGATTTTCTCTTCATTTAGCACTCATGCACTTTCGATACACCCATAACTCCTCTGCTCCACCAGCTTCAGACTTTATGGATGATACATAAAACAGCAGATCCCATCCAGGAAGATGAACAAACTTTTTGAAACAAGATGCTTTTCTGCTCCTTCAGTGTCTCTGCTGCATTTTTATAACTTGCCTTCCCTAATTCCTCTTCAGTCAATAATAGCTAGCTGTCATCAAAATAGAACTTCATCTGACAACTCAAGAACCAAAACAGACAATCATGTCTTCACCTAAAAGTCTTAAATTTGCTAGCTGAAAAGAGGCAAGAGGGAAGAGCATTACACTCCTTAAAGTCATAGCTGGATGTTTCCAGAGCAACAACATCAGTTATTGGCTGAGCCATAGATACACATAAGCCTCTGTCCTAGGAGAAGGCACAGAAGCATGAAATGAATGAAAAGTAATTGCACCATATCAACAAAAGTAATATCCTCCCTTACACTGGAAGTACAAAATAAGAGGATTTTGATCGTGGTAAGAGTATATGTTACTGGGGAAAAAACCAAACAATTAAATAAACAAACAAAAACCCCCAAATCTGTATTTCCTTAATAAAATCTAATCAGGGAACAAATATATTTTAAATTACAAAGCTACCATTTGTACTGCAGAATCTAAATTACCTATTCTAGTTTGGAAATCTTTTTAAGTTCTCAAACATGAGCAATTCTAGGCAGAACTTATTTAAATCTCTCATTTTCATACCAGTATGTATGTGAGCTACTAAATGTTTATGACACAGGATAAAGAGAGAGAAAATCTACATCATCTCGATATGGTTTTGCTCTTACATGCCTAACTTCAACACAACGTAGTTATTTCATGGGTTATTGCTCTCTGCAACTGGCAGCAGGGGAAGTATTGTGTAGCTAGTTCTGATTGACTCAGCAGGGATGAGGTACCCAAAGAAGGAGACAGGATCTCAACTCACTGCAAAATTTAACAACCATGTGCCATACAAATCCAGCTCCCTCAGTTATAACACTTCATGGGCAGCTAAAATCCTACTGGCGGCCTAAGTGCATGATCTACAAACCTACTCTGTGTGTCAACATTGTAAAGAAAAACAATAATGAAAACTGATACTGAAGGGTACTTATTTTTGGTCATGAAGCAGCATACAAAAAAATCTACCCTCAACACCAGCCTGGTGCTGGTATGACCTGAGTCCACCTATGAATGGATAGCCTGCCTGCCAGGCAAGGCTGTTCTGATGGTAGGAGAATTGTCTGTTTTTTCACTGTTGTGGTTTGACACTGGCCCAACACCAAGCACCCACAAAAGTCGCTCACTCACCCTCCCCTGCCACTGCTGGGCAGAGGAAAGAAAAAAAACCCTAAAGGTTCATGAGTTAAGATAAGGACTGGGAGAAAACACTCCAAAGGCAAAACAGGCTCAGCTTAGAGGTATAACGTCAATTTATTACTAACAGAGTCAGACGAGCATACTGAGAAATACAATAATCCCTTAAAGTATCTTTTTTTCTCCCCCAACCCCTCCCTCCTTCCTACCGACAGTGCAGGGAGATAGGGCATGGGGGTTTGGTCAGCTCGTCACCGACATTTTCTTCCCCTATTCAGGGAGAAGAGTCCTTCTCCTGTGAGACTGTGGNAGTTCTGCGTGAACTTCTCCAGCGTGGGTCTAATCACACGGGCAGCAGCCCTCCCAAAACCGCTGCGGTGTCAGTCCCTTCCACGGGCACACAGCCCTCCCAAAACTGCGGCGGTGTGGGTCTCGCTTCCCACGGGGTGCAGTCCCCAAGGACGGGCTGCTCCAGCCTGGGAGCAGGGGCCCTCTCCATCTCTGGAAGCACAGCCCCCTCTCTCCATCTCTGGAAGCAGGGCCCCCTCCCTCTGTGTCTCTGGAAGCAGGACCCCCTCTCTCTCCATCTCTGGAAGAAGAGCCCCCTCTCTCTCTGTCTCTGGAAGCAGAGGCCCCTCTCTCTCCCCCGGGTCTCCCACAGGATCACAGCCTCTTCCAGGCATCCACCCGCTCCGGCATGGGCACCTCCCCTACGGGCTGCGGGTGGCTCTCTGCATCCCCCGTGGATCCCCAGGGGCTGCGGGTGGATCTCTGCATCCCCATGGATCCCCAGGGGCTGCGGGTGGATCTCTGCATCCCCCGTGGATCCCCAGGGGCTGCGGGTGGATCTCTACATCCCCCGTGGATCCCCAGGGGCTGCAGGGGCACAGGTGCTTCACCACGTCTCACCACGGCCTGCAGAGCAATCTCGGCTCCGGTGCCTGGAGCACCTCCTGCCCCTCCTTCTCCACTGACCTTGGTGTCTCCATGTTGTTTCCCTGACATGTTCTCACCTCCTCCTCCTCTCTGACTAGAAGAAAAAAACTGTGCTCACTTTGTTTTGATTTTCTTCTTAAATCTGTTATCCCAGAGGTGTCACCAACCTCTTTAATTGGCCCAGCTTTGTCCAGCAGCATGTCCACCTTCAGAGCCATCCAGGATTGTCTCTGCCGGACATGGGGGAAGCTTCCAGCAGCTTCTCACAGGAGCCACCTCTGTGGCCCCCCTGCTACCAAAAACCAGGCCATGCAAAACCAACATATTCACCCGTGCCATGTGCCGCTTACTTATGGGCTATAGGACTCTACATCTCTAGGGCAGACAGCCATGAATATTATGTATGAAGTCAAAGTGTTCTACAAGAGGCTAAGTATGGAATAATTACCAAAATGATTAAGAGAAGAAATCGTTTATCTAAAAGATGCTTTGTAGGGAAGCTATTGCAACTACAGGAATTACTGCTGAAAGTTTTCAGATAAAACTATTAAAAAAATGTTACCGTAAAAAGTACCGTCTTTCACATTAGCACTTTGTGATTCAAAGCCTAATTATTCAGTACATTATGTCACTCCACAAGAATGGCAGTGAATGTAATGAAGGCACACCTCACTTATATTTGTAGAAATTAAAATTCTACTAATAAAAATTTTATAGCCATTTACCAAACAGGCACACACATATACACTCTTCACAATGTAATACTAAGTTTGAAATCTGTATCACAGAATTATTCAAATATGAGAAATTCACATTTTAGGTTATACTCCTTTAGAGCAAGGATTTAACTTCTTTTTGGAACTATATGAATTGTGCAATCTGGAGTCAAGGGAGACCTTAAAAATATAAAATACTAAAAGAATCACTTTCGTCCTCTGAAAATACTGTATTACTCAAAACAACCATGAGAGAACAACCATCAGAGCAAACACTAAGGAAGAAAAAATTTGAAGCCAACTCAAAAGAGACTAAATGGTATTTGAATCAATGTTACATTAAATACGAAAATTAATCAAATTAATGGAGTCCTACAATTAAAATTTTCTATGTTCTAGAAAAATAATTTGAAACACAAACCTCATAATTTTGCTTTAATTTTATCCATGCATAGAATTAATATTGAAGCTGTTGTTCTTTTGTCTGACTTGAGCACTTCAATCTGATCATGATACCATGTCTTTGCTGAAGTGTAAGGAAAACTCAAAACCAAAAGCTGAAAATAAAAAATGTGGAGTGTTATTCCAAGTAACATTTAAAACTATATTATATACTTATACAGGGAAAATCTGTAAATATTTATTTTATATTTATTAGAACTGACCTCATCAACAAACACTATTTTCAGTTTAGGACTAGCTCACCATTTGCAATAAAATAAAGGTGAAACAGAGTTGGTGCCCTGGTTTTGGCTGGGATAGAGATTGGTTTTTTTTAATAGCTGGTAGAGTGCTGTGCTTTGGATGTATGACAATAATATTGAAAAAACATTGATGTTTTGGTTGTTGCTAAGCTGTGTTTATTCTAAGTCAAGGAGTTTTCCAATGTCTCTTCTGCTAGTGAGGAGGTTCACGATGGGTTGGGAGGAATCATTGCCAGGGCAGGTGACCTGAACTGGCCAAAGAGATATTCCACACCATAGAATGTCACACCTTGTCTACAAACTGGAGGAGTTAACCCAGAAGAGGTGCAGGTTATAGTTGGGACAGCCCTGGCATCACTCATGGAGCAGCAGCTGTATTATGCACTTTGCATTATTATTTGCATCAGAGAGCTTCTCTCTCTTTTCCTTTCTCTCTGTCCCTACTTTTATTATCATTTTCAGCAGCAGCAGTAGCATTACTACCCTATTTTATTTTGTTTCAATTATTAAACTGTTCTTATCTCAATCCACAAGTTCTACACCTTTTTTTTGATTCCCCTCCCCATCGCTCCAAGGTGAGGGGTGAGTAAGTGGCTGTGTGGTACTGAGTTGCTGCAGTTAATCCACAACAGTTGGATCAGTCATCTTTCCAGTCTGTGAGCCTGCCCAGCAATATATTGGATCAGGATAATTTAATTTTCAGACCCTGGTCTATTCCCAGCATTGCAACAAGTGCAGGAAGGGTCACATTCTTTGCAGCTGTAAGATGGAGCATGCAGTGTGTCAGACCTAAATTAAAGCTAAAAAGAACACTTAACAGCTTTATTGCACACTCACTACAAAACAGAACTTCTCTAAAGTTCATAAGGCCCTAATCATACTGGCATATGTTCACCAGACAACAAACACACCATCTGTAATACAACACCAAGCGTTTAAGAATGAGATTAAAAAGGTAATTTTCCAGCTGCTCTTCGCTTCCAGGTATTTGCATAAAGTTTACATAGATGATAAAGAAATGAGCAAGATCAATTTGCTTATTTACAAAGATTGGAGACTCAAATGATAGGAAATTATTACCCTGGAGTTAATGTTCCTTCATAACTGTTTATATTCTGGAATGTGAACAACATGAATTCACTGTAAAATACAGCACTGCTGATTTTAACTCAAATAGTTGATTAAGTATTTTGCATTAAAAAAACCCCCAAACCAGACCTGAAATACAGGGAGGGAAAAGGAGGTCATTTTAGAATGCTTACCATCACAACACTGAATATCCTTAAGACTCACCCCTGTGCTATGGGTTTATATTGTGTGAGCAGATTAACTTTTACACTGCTTCAGCCCACTTTTGAACCATTAGTCTTCAGTATTCTGCACTCTGTGGCACTTCAGAGGTGTCAAAAGCAGACATTTTTAGTACTTTCTCTTTCATAACCTGTTACTGAAATACTAATTGATTTTGCAGTGTCCTACTGTGAGATTTTCATGTAGTTCTAATTAACCCTACATCCCAAAACACAGATTCTGGAGAAAGAATTCAGAACACTACTCTAGCCAAGTATGTATCTCTTAATCAACTGATTTACCACCATACAATAATACTGTTGTCCATTACTGACTTCAAATAAAGACAAATTCAGTATTTTCCTCAGACTTAACTTGCATATCATGGGACTACAGATTTTCTTTAATAATGAAAAGAAGGAAGGGAATTCAGCAGGAAGTGAATAAAGTAATGTATAGCTACATCACATTTGGGACCCCTTAGAACAAAGCAAAACACAGTGAGCTAATAAAAACACAGTGAGACAAAACACAGTGAAGCTAATAAATTTAACAAGTCTGTCATTGACCCCTAAGCTGCCTGAGAGCTGAGTGGTGAAGTACTTCTAGAAATTTGTTATTTAATCCAGAATTTGGGGGGTTTTGTATTTTTTTTAAAGCTATATGAAAACAAACAGAAAAAGATTATGAGGCTGTCATAACTGTTTCTGTAATTTAAGATTATGAAATGATAAATTTAATTTGAACTCAATTTTGGAGGAGATGAGAGGTGTCAAGAGATATGCCAGACATTAATGACACAACAGAAATTCAGAGAATATATATATCTATAATTAAGACATCGCCTGGAAATTAATCCATTCAAAGCATGTTGATTTACATAAAATTCTGACTGATACTAAAAAAAAACCAAAAACCAAAAACAAAACCAAAACAAACCAGCAAAACAAAAACCAAGAGATCTCTGTGTAAATAGAATTTTTTCTTTTGTTTTTGTGGTATATTGGAAACAAATTACACTCTTGTAGGTTTATATTTTCCTCATTTTCAGTCTATAGGCATGTTCCCCAGAACAAAAGGAATTCAGGGTAGGCTCACATACGTAAACAGAAAATTTCTTAGGAGGGAATCACTGGGGAGAAGAGGGTTATTTATGCATTTGTGTCAGAACCTTCATTAGAAAATCTAGCCCAAAACATTTACAATATCACTACCAGCTGCTATAGAAATAGCTGTCAGTCACAAAACAAAACATTTTGGACATCAAAGAAATCATTATGCTACACAATCAAAAGTGGACTTCAAAGAAAGAAATCATTGCACTACACCACCAAAAAAGACCAAAAAAACCCACCCTAATAAATTCAGTGCACCAGACATATTTTTCTTTCAGCACAGTCAACTCCTCTCATTTTCGTTTCAAAAGAAACTTTTGGTCTGGCTATCAGCAGGTTACCCAAAATCTTAGCTGTTAAGACAATACCTTATTGTGAAGTGACTCTTTTAAAGATGAATCTCCCAGACTGCCCTAGAGGAGGCCAGTAAGGTTTTGGTGTCGATAGATAGGTCTCATCCTTCAGAAGACCTCACTGCCCCTTTGCAGACAAAGAATACCTCTGCTGTAGTAAAGCATGCTAACCTGGCTTGTCTTCCTCCCAGAGATGTCACCATCTTCAGAGAACTACAGCAGGCCTTCCAGAAACCCTAGTCAGGGTGGGAAAATTGTTCCAGGTGTATGTCTTAATTTTCAAACTATTTTTATAGTTGTCATGCTAACACTTAGCTTTGAATTTTCAAGGGATTTTGTATAAACATTTAAAAAATAATGTTTTCTAATTCAGTGAAGAAAATGGAGTAGAAGATAGACAACATATTCAAATTCTGAAGGGGTGGGGTGCAGTATATATGCATGTACGTTCCACATTTCAAATGCAATCACTTGTTTTCAAAACAGCATCTGTTGATACAGAATTTCCAAAATCCCAATATATGTCAGTAGGTATCTATGGAAGATTTGTTTTTGGAACATTTTGGGAATTCAGTTATTTATGTACCCAGACAGACTGTGAAGCTGATGAGTAAGAGCCATACTTATTATTCTGTTTAGACATGTTTAAAGGGAATAACAAGCACATCTAAACATAATATTAAGTATATATACCACATGTTGAGACACATACCTAGCTGTCTATGAAGGAGGGAGGGAAGAGGAGGAAAAATAACATAAGGAACAAAAAGGCAAGATGGCTAAGTGTTTGCACTTACACACTTGTGGAGGTAGCTTCTCAGACAACAGGAGGGAAGTGGGTGGATACAAATGTCAGTCAAGGCCCAGGATAAAGTATAAAACAGCATAATCAAAAGAGAGCAAGAGTATTTGGAGGCCTTTAAATTTAACAAGAAAAGGCAGAGGAATAAAAGGTGAGTATTGAATAAGGCTTTTTAAAACTGGATAGGGCAAAAGATCTGTGGGTGAGCCACAAACAAGAGCATCTGGTGAGCTACTTGTATGCCTACTCAACAACTGAAAAGCCTGAAAGACTGGCAGAATGAGCAGGACAGAGTCACCATGAAGACTGACATAGAGAACAAGCAGTAATAAGGAGCAAGGCTTTAAATGTTAGTTACTCTGAGAGAGTCTGACTACAGGAGCAGCTGCTTGTGCATTGAAGAGAGTGGTAAGAAGATCAGGAAGAGGTACAGGACTGGAATGTAAAGAAAAAGACAGCAAAATGAAAATGTGACCTGAGAAAAACAAGATGCTTTTTGGTACAGAACAAATGTAAATTCCTCTGAACCACATACATAAAGATCCTCTGTCAAATTCTGCAAGAATTTGTGATGAGCTCCATATTGCTTTGACTTGTTCTACCATGGGAGGATGTGACTGAAACATAGGGCACCCCTCTGTGCCTTTCCCTTCCTTCTAGAACACTCAACCTTTCCACCTGTTCATCATCTTTTTTGTTCACCACAAAGCACTAAAAGCATCTTGAAAGAAAGGATGAAGAAATTGCTTGTGGAGATTTCTTGCTAGCAGTATTTGTGACATCAAAAATATAAGAAATACTTATCCATCTAGTTTTATGTACTGTTCGGGATTTTCCAGCATATTTCAGTACTTCCACATAACTACTCTATTCTTGTACTATGCCCAAGATGCCTTTATCATGGAAGACCTAGTGTCCAGACACAGTAGAATAGAAGCTTGGTTTTGTGGAGTATATAAAACTCTGTTTACAAAAGCTTTGGAGACTTGGTTTTCACTGGTTTGCACCATTGAAAGCAATTGAACTTCATCTTCTTGTCCTGATCTGAATGAGTTTACATCAATTGTTTTTGATTTTTTATAGTAAAATTTGTAACGCTGGAGATTATACAGTGCACACACAGACACATGTACACATACCCACATATTCACACACACTGACCTGCATGTAAATTAACTGAATTTTTTAAAAAAATCATCAGTACAGCCTCTTTTTCATTTAATGTCAAGCACCCAAGCTCAATAAATTCCTTAAGTCAAGGAGGTCCATTCATGACTGAAGAACAGAGAGGCCCTCAAACTTCTCTTTTCCTGTGGAGGTATTCCCATAGTTTCAGCCATTCTGCTTCCCATCCACTGAACCTTGTAGCCATACCCACTTACAGATAAACTTTATGGAAAACAAACAAACAAACACACAAAAACCCAAATAAAAAACAACAACAACAAAATAAACCCCCAACCCCCCAACAAAACCCAACAAACAAACAAACAAACAAATGAAAAAGGAAGCATAATCTAGAAAGAGAATTGACGAGAATAGTTACTATGGGGCTATTCTACACTAAAAGAAGGCATGTATTTAACAAATAGACAATTGTACACACAGGGAAAATATTGTATTTTTTCCAAGAAAATCACGTAATCATAAATCTACAAAATGCTAATAGTTTAGTCCTCATTTAGTCCAAGCAAATTATGTTCTTAGAAGTTAAATTCTATTAGAGAGAGCTATGAGAGTATTAATGCATTCTTATGTAAACAATGAGTGCTCCATGCCACTGTAATGTAGCCAAATAATATCAGGAGTTTCCTCCCTCTGGACAAGCCATAAAACAATATAAGCACAATTAGCGTGATAAATTATCAATAATTGTCTCTTGTCTTATGTAATACAAGAGCATACTGAAAGTAGTTCTAGATCTAGAAACTGAACACATAGGCACACACACATATCCTTGCCAGCTTACTTTGCATAAAAGCTTCTTCAGCTGTTTGCTTTTACAAAACTCCATTGCAACTTTATATTAGATGACTGGATTTCAGTTTCTTCTTCTGATAAATTCAAACACATATTCTAAAGTGCTGTTAAGATCCAAGATCTTGCTTTTTTTCTGTGTACAGGACACTATTTAGACAGCATGACCTTAATCAAATGACTTAAGTTATACAGCTTATGGAATGATATAACCAGTGTTTTACTTAGGTTTGAAGACACTTGTCTCACAGTGACAGCCTGCTCAAAGCCAGGCTAGCTTTAAGGCTATATCAGGTAGCCTGGAGGCTTGCATTGTCAAATTTCTTCTACATAGATATTCACAAAGTTAATGAGGCATAATTAAAACCCATGTTTTTAAATCCTTACATCACACCTATGGCAAAATATGGGAAAGGTATGTAAGCATAAGAGCAGCAAAGGAACAACCTGCACCTGTTTAAAACCTTGAGAGGCACTCCTAACAGAAGCAGAGATATCTTGGGAGAGACAGGGGTGCTTCTTGCCAAGCAGTGCTACCTGCAGGAAGTGTGAGGCCACGGCTCCTTTCAGAACAGAGCCATTACCAGAAGATAACACTGCCAAAATAACTCTGACCACCATTTTCATGCTTTCTTTTCAGCATGCTACATTTTCTTTGAGAATATGCGGTTCCCCCCTTTTCCTGCACAGGCCTCTAATTCCCTTGGCTTGCCACAATGGTTTCCTGTTCATGCCGGTTCTTCACAATACATGCCAAGAAACAGACATGAAGCTACATCCTGCATAAACCTTTCCACTGTATCAGCTACACTAAGAAAACTGACAAGCAAGTCAAGTCACTAAACCTCAAACAGTGACAACTTCATTCTAGGAACTTGTGTTTTGCATCACTAAGCATGTACCACCTCACAGGTCTCAGTCAAATTTATTTTAAAATTAGTCTGAATCAAATCAAATTTTTTCCCAGTGAGTTTCATGCATTTAAATCTCTGATAAGAAACAGTGATTAAAATATTCCCAACATTCCTTCTGAGCTCTTCTTTTCATCTAAATTCTTAAGCAGAAAAAACACTATATAGTAGAATACTATTTTTAGGGCACAAAATGTAAATCTATACATTCTTTCTTCACAGTCTATGACCAACAGGTTTGTTGTCCTGACTTGTATCCTGATTTGACTATTTTTGGTCATTTTCCCTTTTAATATGCTAGTTCTCTCTAAAATTCAATCACTGTGCCAACTGTGGTAACTACCCAGGTTGTTCTACATAGTATAAAGAGGAGTAGACTTCTCAGTTAAAAGATTTTTCACAGATATGAATAATTTTAAGCTTAGTATTTAAAAACAGTACCTCCCTGTTCAAAAATGCCTCATGGTTGACTTGCAGATAGATCATAGAATCAGAGAGTGGTGTGATATTTCATTTGAGAAATCTTTTGAGGAAAAAAACCCAGCAGCATAGAACACTCTTAAATGTTGGAATGAAGTTTAAATTTTACTGAAATGCAGACTGCATTTCACATAAACCTAATACAATTCCATAATTATGGGACTGATAAGCCAAACTGAATTGCTGCCCTACTAGGAGAGACCACGGAGGGTAGAACTGTCCTGTTTATAATGGAGAAAGCTGAGGAGAGCACATCTGAGACTTACAAAATCATAACATGTGTGGATACAAAACATGCCCTTGATGACACTGGAGAATGCTTATAGTTTCTCTCTGACCAGTCTTTTCTACAGCATCAGACAGAAAGGGACCTGCTGCAGAGCAGCTCTGCAGAGCAGGACCTGGTGATCACAAGCTGAGCCAGAAGTGTGACCTTGTGGCCAGCGAGGTCACATGACTGCTGTGTCCAGTTCTGGGCTCCTCAGGACAAGAGGGACATGGAGGTCCTGGAGAGGGTCCAGCAGAGGGCAAAAAAGATGATTAAGGGATTGGAGCATCTCAGAAGCAAAAGCTTAATGTCTGGATTTGATGATGCTAGAGGTTTTTTCCCAACCTAGAGGATTCTACAATTCTATAGAAGGCTGAGAGTTGGGTCTGTTTAGCCTGGAGAAGAGATGACGTAGAGGGGATCTTATGAATGTCCACAAGTATCTGAGGGGAAGATGTCAGGATGGAGCCAGCCTCTTCTCGGTGGTGCCAAGCATCAGGGCAAAAGACAACAGGCAGAAATGGATGCACAGGAAGTTGAGGAACAAGAGGAACATGAAGAACTTCTTTACTTTGCAGGAGACCAGGCACTGGAACAGATTATGCAGAAAGATTGTGGAGCCTCCCTTACTGGAGAAATTCAAGAACCATCTGGATACGAAAATGCTTCTCCGTTTCTTTTCCTGGCAGTAACAAAATTGAATTTTTACCCTTTCAGCATCAACATTCAGATTAGCTCATAAAAGCTCTTCCCTCAAAAAATCAAACTTCAGCACTGTGTTTCTTAACAGTGGTATCGCCTACTTTTGACAAGTTTTGCAAAATAAGAGAGAAACATTGGCTGTTCACCACCACTAAGTGGAGCTGGATACCAGGAGGAGCCACAGAGAAGCCTGAAGTAGACAGGAAGGTCCAGAGTCATCCAGCTCAGATTAAGCAAGAATGTGATCCATGTCACACCTATCCGAAGCAGTAAACAACTAACCAGTTTCAGATGCTGGGAAGTCACTGCTGAGAAGAGCACTGTCTAAACAAACTCATACTCTCCTGCAAGTATGTGTCATACAGCAAAGAGAAAAACCATATCCTCTACATGGGTTATCTCAGTTTACAGAGGTCAGCATTGTATTTCAGAAAGCTTTCACAACAGTTTTTAATAAAGCTAATTAAAGGCATGCTAGTCTAATCTGCAGCCTGGACATATCCTTTGTTTACATAATTCCTCAGTTTTTTTCATTGCTGTGATGCAAGACTATTTTAAAAATTCATTAAATCAAATGCACTAGTTCATCAAAAGTAATGGGAGTCGAAAGGATAATTACCTTCAATATTCAAAAAAGTATAGAATTTTTTATGTAATAAGCAACTGAAACATGGCAAAGAAACATTAGGAAAACAAGCAATTTTTAGAAGGAGATGTAGCAGATTTTGAGTAAATGCTTGTAATTGCACTAAAACCTATGGTATCACCTGAGAAGTAAACAAATTATGAAAACTGAGATATACATAGAGATTGATTGAAACTTGGATATGCAAAAGACAAAATACCTGTAAAACAGTCACATATACATACATTAACCAACATTCACAATTTTTCCTTTTTAATAGTCTTAATTAATCAGGACCTTGAATATACTTCTGTAATCCACTACACCTTCAGCACACTTCAACCAGAGGACAAAAAGTTCTAAAAACCTATATAAAAGGTTAAGCCTTCCAACAGCTTTGGGATGATACTTATATATTGCTAAATCAGTGTGGACTCTCAAAATTGTCCTGACTGACCTCAGCTGTCCAGTGACGCACCCCCTCTGCTGCACTAAAGGCATGCCAGATGGATGGAAACTGGAAGGATGATTTTGACAGTAGAAGAGGCCTCTTGGAGATTAACAAAATTTAGATAAATTACACTAAGAGGACAGAGATGCTTGCATTGATGTATTAGAAAGACTAACTTTGGAAATACCTAAGAGACCAAGCAATTCAAGTGGCAGAAGAATTAAATTCTCTTTTATTTTTTGCAGCAGAATGTTATGACTCACCAATTAGTGTTGATTATTGCTCCTAAAAAGCTAAGAACATAATCTGCTCCTACTTTTAAGGAGCGGAAACAAGAACATCAGCGAGGCAGTGACATTTAAACAGTAGGTTGAATACCCATCAATGCCTGAGGGAGCACATCATAGCACATTTCCTATGCTAGACAGGACAGAAAAGTTCATCAAAATGATCTCTCAATCTGATCTTACAATTTCTTTTCATTACAAATATGCACATCTCCTGAATGTAGTCATTAAAGTCGTCACTGATTTTGACAAAGGTGTTGATAAGCATCACAAAGACTGGATTGAAACTTATCTATTCCTATTTTAGTAATGTAAAGGATCAAACCCAAACTGTTCCTCTCACACTATTGAAAGAAGGTGCTTGCATTTACCTGAACTGCTGAACAGGATTCAATTCCATTCTGGTAATTAGATGGTCTGTTCTCAACCATGTCACATTTTTGTAAAAACATCACTGAAAACAGGTACTTTCCTTTCACTGGCTTAATCACTTAAACATGCACAAATGTCAGTATTAAAATTCTTTTTTTCCAGTGCATCATCTTCCTTCTCTCACATTTCTTCTATTGCGTTTTCATATAATTTTTCTAAGTATTATTACAGTTATTGTGGGGTATTGAAGCATAATTGAGTGTAATCTAATGGAAGAACTCTTTCTGTCAGTTTCATTGAGATGTGGCAACTCATGATAAATAGGAATGTAAATCACTATCGACCTTCAAGATAGGTGTTTTTGCTCTCACTGTTTTCCTGTTGTGAATATTTGCTGTGTCAGTATTTTCAATTGAAATTACATAATCCACCAGAATGAAGACTTGCTATGGAATTCAAACACACTATTTATGTTAAGAAAAGAACATTGAAAGAAAAAGATAAATTTGAAATTATATTTTGTATTCTTTGAGAAATAATTAATTTTTGAACAGCCTAGAGTGTGGTCTTTGAAATGTGAAATTTCCTTCTCTGTAAATAAAGCCCACTTGATCTTAGCTTTTCTGGTCTTGGCCCATTTGCAGGACTTAAAAACATAACTTCATGAATCTTGGCCAACCCAAGACAGTGTCCACATTTCCTCTTGGTCTTGAATCCTGTCAGCCATACCCCAGCATGCTACTTTGATTGATGAATGGTATCCTATGACAGAGCAGGGATTTCCTCTCCTACAAGGGAGTTCCTGACTTTTTTAGTTTCCATGGGTGCTGGAAATTAATCTAAAACACCATCCTCTGCACTGTCTATTTTTCCCATTCCTGAATATCTTCTCCAAAGTAGGAACTAATCTAGCATTTGTATGAAAATACCTATTCCTACACGCCCAAAATTTAAAAGTGAATTCAGGAAAACTAAAACCAAAATTAATCCAATTCGGCTTTTTTGATTCAAAAGAGATCTCTGTTAGACAGATATAATAAGACCATGGACCACTCCCATGGTTTTAATGATTTATTCAAGATTTTCAACCAGAACTGTATGACGAGAAACTGTCTTGGCCTGTAAAAATATGCATTTAAACATATAACTTGTATGCTGGAACACTTCTTTGAGAGCAGAATTGTAAACCTAGTGATATCAGAATTACATCCTGACCATATCGTTTCAGTGTTTAAGTGCCTTGTGTCCCTGAATACTTTGGAACAAAATAGAAAATGGATTTAGTTAAACTGTAGGTGCTTGGCACCAGATTTCTCTCTTATGTGCAGGCACTGCCAAGCACATACTTATTTTTAAAACCCCAGAATACCAAATATTGTACAAATACTACAGGGCTAATTTGTTCTTCCCCACAGAACATATGCTCAGAGGGAAATCCAAGAAATGGTAGGAAACAAAGAGTTACATTATTTAAATAAATAAAAGTAGGCATCGATCTGTCTATATATCTGTAAAGATCCAGATGGAGAACCACAGATACAGTTAACTACAGTTAAGTCTGAATGTCTGAGGACTATTCTGCTAAACTAGGAAGAATATTTAAGATACTGTGCTCATAGACAGAGGCAGGGAAACATTTGTGGGAGAAACTGCTTGCCAAATCCTCATTCATGATGTGAAGGGGCAAGAATGATAAAAAGTAAGCTGGTGAAGAAGGAAGTTAGAAAAATTTGTGCGTGCACTTGAAGGTGGTTCATTTAAGCATAAAGAAGTGTG
>WEKY01035073.1:0-17027 GCA_013390045.1 Picathartes gymnocephalus
TTTTTTTTCAGTAAAGAGTCTGGTTGCCCTGATTGAAATCTGATCCTTGGACAATGGAAATGGGAAAGGACTAAAACTCTTCTTCCACTGAGATCTGTGCCTGGGTTTTGCACAACACAGTGGGTGTGAATCTAGGGCTAAGGTTCTTCCTAAAATCTTGAACGTAACATGGTGTTTTCCCACCGTAGATGTCCTGTTCCTCCTTGAAACATTGCACAGGGTGGGCTGGGCAGCTGCAGGTGGTTGCAGAGCCCAAAGCCTGGACTCCTGCATCTCCTCCACGCCTGCCCTCGCGGCAGTGGCAGCGTCCCCCCGACTCCCCGGGCAGCGGGGCCCCCGGAGCCCCCGGAGCCCCTGGCCACGCGCCCCAGCTGCTGCTGCTGCCGAGGCCACCCACGAGTGCCCGGGACAGGAGCACGGCCAGTGCCACCTCTCTGGACAGCTTCAGCAGGACCTCTGCAGTGAGGCCAGGTACTCCATGGTGCCAAAACCAGCCTTCTGTGTCCTGGTGTCCCCCACAGAGCAACTTGATTGCAGCAGAAAAGCGAGGAGCTCTGAGCAGCTGAGTGCGAGTCATTGTCCCCTGGAGCTGATCAAAACCCGTGTGTGCCCCTGGGTGGCCTTTGGGTCAGGGAAGAAATGAGCTGTGACATCCCAGGGGGAATGCTGTTGCCCTTGCAGAGGGACATTTCCTCTTCCTTTTTCCTGGTGTGGCACCCAGAAGGGGTCATGACTGACTTTATCTGCACCACTGNACTTTAAAATAGATCTGTATCTGATGCACCTCTGGAAATAAAGTATGTGATAGAGCAGGGCAGAGGTGAGGGTTTGGGCAAGCAGAACAGCTGGAGAACACAACATTGCTATGAAAGTTGTGGCCTGGTGCTCAGTGCTGTGGTTTTCCTGCTCTGGGGTTGGGTTTTTTGAGCAGTCATAAGCAACACAAAGTCAACAGTGAGGTGCCAAAGTGCAGAGTGGAAGCAGCACCGTGCAATCTCAGTGCTGAACTGGAAACCCCAGCAAGGGCGAAGAGAGGGACACACACCCCCAGGAAAGCACAAACTCCTCTGCTGGGGAACAGCCCAAAGGATCCTAATGACAGCCAGCAGAGCTATTCCCATGTGGGAAGACAAAAAAGCAGTTTTCTGAGGAGCTGGGCAGTGCTGAAAGATAAGGGCAGCCTGTCTGTGCTCTGTGTCTTCTGCTTTGAGGCTGTTTTGGTTCCCAGAGGTGAATTAACTCTCTTTTCTGTGCAAACTGTTTTCACTCTAAGTGTCTTTTTTTTGGTTTCTCTGCTGGTTGTAAACCAAACTCATACCCTGAATAGTGGCCACTGCCTTGGAGCAGTTTTGGGACAAGGGAAAAAGAAGCAGCAGGGAGCATTTCTGCTCCTCTCATGCTGTTAATTTGCTTTTTTCCAGTCTCAACCAGCTTCTCAGGTGGTGGTGCAAGTGGTGTGGAGGGAGCCCCTTTCCTGGGGACTCACAAGGTGAAAAAAGCAAAACAAACAAATACACAAAGCTGTGCAATTCCTGACCAACACGGGGTCATACAAAACTACAGAATATAATACAGGCACAACCATAACCCGAATCCAAAATCCTAACCCTAAGGGCTAATACTAACCCTAACCCCTAATTAAAATCCCAAAACCCTAACCCTAAACCAAGCTTAACCTAAAACTAACCTTTAACCCTAAACCCTAATCCTAACCAAAACCCTAATGGAAAGCCCTACTCTTACTCAATAACCCAAACCCCACACCTGATCCCTAAATCCAAACCCCAACCCGCACCCTTTTCCACGCTGTAGTACCGTCTCTAACCACCAGGCGGCACCAGAGAGTCACTGAGATCACTGCGCATGCGTGCACTCCGCAGCTTGTTACCGCGTTCCGCCACCAGGTGACACCAGCGAGTCGCTGCGCTCAGTGCGTATGCGCCAATTCCTCCAGTGGGAGGCTGCAATACCCGCGTTCGTCACCAGGCGGCGCAGCGATTCAAAATCGCGAAATGTCGGTGTTTGGGTCTGTTCCAGTGACAGAAACCCCCGAACAGACAGAGATTTCTGTTTCCTTCGTGAGGGTCACCTCTTCTGCCACATCTCAAGTTATGTTTGCATTTGGAAGCCCTATATAAATCTATATTCGGGATTTCTTATATTCTAAAATCCTATATTCGATATAGCAGATACGGGGCATTATTTTTAAGTCAATTTTTATATAATGTAGTATTATTTGTCAATAGAGATGAAAAGGACAAACTTTGCAGTTTCAATATTATACACACACACACATCCTCCCTCCCACCCGATGAGTTTGGAGGCACTTTGGGGCTGTAACCTCCCTTTTTGGGGAGCCCCAGCTGACAGCCCCTGATTCCCCACTCATCTCTTCCCCCACAGGATCGCTCTCCCAGCGACATTGGGACGCCCCAGTGACATCATCACCCCAAAGACTCCAACTCCCGGCAGCCACCGCGCGGGCTCCCGCCATGCGCTTCCGGCCCCTGACGTCATCTCTGTGCGCCGCGCGCGGGCAGTACCGCCGCCATGGTGCAGCTCGGTGAGTGCGGTGGGCTCGGAGCGGCGCTGCCCTGCCCGGGCCGGCCGTGACCGCCCCGCGCTTTCTCCACAGGGAGCCGCCTCCTGAGGGGCTGCCGCGGCGGTCACGTCGTCATTCGCTTCGCCCTCGGGGGCTGCACCAACCGGCCCTTCTTCCGCATCGTGGCGGCCAACAGCAAGCGCGCCCGCGACGGGAGGTACCTGGAGCAGCTCGGCTGCCTTGACCCGCTGCCCAACACGCACGGCGAGAAGGTGGCGGGGCTCAACCTGGAGCGGCTGCGGTACTGGCTGGGCTGCGGCGCGCAGCTGTCCCGGCCCGCCGAGAAGCTCCTGGGTAGGCCTGGGGCGGGCGCCGGGGATGGGGGCCAGGGGTGGTGCCCGGTTCGCTCCCGCTCTCACCGCGTCTCACCGGGCAGGGCTGGCGGGGTTCCTGCCGCTCCACCCCATGACGGTGACCGCCGCCGAGAGGCTGCGCCGGCGACGACAGCGCGAGCAGCAGCCCGAGGCTGCCCCTGCGGACGGTTCGGCCGAGTCTGGCACCGCGCCCTGACACGGCCCGGGACTGCACCGGCCCGGCCGGGCCCGAGGACGCCTCCTGCCCTGTCAGTGCATCTGACACCATTAAAGTGTTACCTCCACACTCTGCACAGTCCATCTGCTGCTTTCTCCAGACTCTTCTCAATCCAAGTTCACTGTTGCCAAATTTGGTGCACAAAAGAGGTTTTGCTGCTCTAATGCGGGTACAGAACCGTTGCAGGAGGCACACACATTATTTCCTAGGGGTGCCATTGGCTCCAGCTGTTCTGCCTGCAGGAATGGCATGTCCTCTGCCAACTTCCATTGGCCTGCTCCACTTGTCAAGTGTTTTGACTTCTGGCTGTTATTTACTGTAACAGAGCAGTCCAGTGGTTCAGGGGAGGCCTGGCACAGACAAATGAAAATGGAAGTGCAGCTGGTTTTCTGTTTACTTTCTCCAGAGAGGTTCTGGGCCTATTTGTGAATTTAAAAGCAAAAGAAAAATATTTCAGTCTCTTTTAAATACTTCCCAATATAGTTTATATACACATAGATACATACTATATTTATATATATATATACAGTTTTATTCTATTTGATTCATGAAAAGACTTATTTTTCCAATCAAAGAACAGCAGTTCTGAAATCACGAGGTTGTCTCTCTGAGTGACACAGCAGAGGCTCAGTGAGCTACAAACAAGCTGAAATAGTTACAGGTAACTTAATTACTAACATGTGAAAACTGGTTAGGTCTTTTCTGTATCCCTCTCCCCATTTTCCCTGCTTCTGTACATGTGTAATAAATATATTTACAAACATCCACCAGTAATTACCATGAAGCAACCTTTAATGATATGGACTTAATCAAAATTAACCTTTAGGCATCACTGAAAAACAGGACAGCATGAAATCATTTTCCTGCCTAAACTCATGCATCTTTTTTCTAATCAGTAACTTGCGGATTTAGAGTATTTGAAGCATTTGGGTTTCAGAAGGTAAACATCACATTGCAGCTCGCAGTTCACCAGTGACCATGTACAGTAATTTCTGTGAAATACAAAATGTCAAAGAAAGAGAATAAGCAAGTAAGCAATTCCTCTTTTTAAAGTTATTCCTAAGGATTTAGTGCAACTTCCAACTCTGCATGATGGTGACAGGCTGTGGGTTTCTTCCAGGCACCACTAGTACTGCTCAAAGCCCCAAATTAATACACACTGATGTTGACTTAAAAGTACTATGTACGTACCACTACATAAATACATATGCAAAATAAAGTCCATATCCCATAAAATAGAAAATGTACTATAGAGTCTATTGGGCAAGGCATACAGGCATAGCAATAGTTTTGTAACTGCATAAACATAGTTCATATTATTTACAGATGGAAATGGAGACAAACATTATCATCAAATACATTGATTTTACGAATTTTTGAAGATTTTCACTTGCAACAAAATAATCTGCAACTCCAGCTACCTGGAAAAGTAAAGTGCTCATAATCCATTTAGTGCAATAACGCTGGCTACAAAAGAGAAGAAAACATTTTACTAACTAATAAATACCACATTAGCTAGTGGGACCAAATAAAAAAAATAATTTTTGAGTTTAAAAACTTGAGAAGGAAGAGAAATTAAGATTATAAAGCAGACTAACAAGAAAAGAATAATTCTCCATAATCAGGTCTTTAGATTGTCAGAAATTAGAAGTGCCAAATGTAGTTTCTCATGCCATTTTGTCCCAGCTTTGTCCTGAACATTCTTGGAGACAGCTTTCCCATAATGAGGGAAATGGCACAGATACTCCTGTAGATATGACACTGTGTAAGCCCAAACAAAGAATGAAAGATGAATGTACTCATCAGTCTGACAGGCAATAGTCCTCTACATCTGAGTGCTTGACTTCATCATTTCAGTAGTATTCCTCTGCTTAAGTCAATACTGAGTAACATGAAACTTGCTTCTAAAATACAGTAATTGGGAGCAGATGATAAAAATGAGGGGTTCTTACAAGTTATGCTTTCAGCACTGGATTACAGTAAGCCACAACAACTAAAGATTACACATATTATTTCACCTTGGCATCATAGATCAGAATAAACTTAGGTGAACAGCCCATTTAAAAGGAGTGACCCTCCAGAGAAAATCCTTCTTCTGGAGCTAGGGACCAGGTGAGCAAATATAATCTCTACAGGGATGCCATGCACAGCACACGGGAACAGCAAAATGCCCACCAGCCTTGGTAAACATTGGCTGCCTACCAAAATACAGAGGCAGACTGACAGGGACTTGAGAAACAGTTTTATTTATGACTTAAAATTAACTCCTGGCCTTAAGTAGAACTTCTACAAATTCTCACACGCCACCTTCTAAAATCAGAATAATTAAGAAATCTTGCAGATAATGAAACCCAAAGTCCTTTTACTGGTTTCACTGAGATGTGGAAGATGCAGCTCTAATTGACAAGCACTTAGTCACTGATCCCTAGACTTCAGAATGTCCCAAGGTAAAACTATAAACAAGAATGATGTGATGCAGGCTTCCATACAATGTTTTTTTTTAAAATGAGCAAACTTGAGAGTAACCTTATGCTCAAGGGAGGTGGATGGGAAAAGACCTTTCTCCCTAAAACTGGGTTATGGACAACTGCTAACTTGGATTATGGACAAATCCTCCTGCTAAGTCATCGCAAACCCCTGTAATCTTAATTAAACTCTAATGAGGAAGGAAATACATATGTATCGGCAAATATCAACAAGGACCACAGCCAGGACCTCCAGAGTGGGGTGTGGGAGCCAGGCCACAGTGCTTTCAGCCCACAGTGGTGTCTTGTAGCAGGTCTGCTGGTGGGAGCTCTGTGCACCCAGAAGCCCATGGCACTTGACAGAGGACTTACACCACCCAAGCAAGACCAGTTGCTCTCAGCCTTTCCAAAGTTTTGAAAAACACCCTCCAGAGCCAGGCCTCCCACAGGCAGAGACTGTAGGTTGGACCTGCAGCTCCCAAAGGCCTCACAGAAATCATCACTGCCCTTGGTGACCAAGGCTGCTCTGCCTGGCCAGGAGGTGACACCTTCTGCTCCCGAGACTGGCAGGTCACCATTCCCACGGTGGCAATCTGCAGACCAGCAGCTCACTGCCACTCGAGAGAGTGAGGCTGTCCTTCCCAGGCACCAGACTTTCAGGTCTCCTGCCTCATGCTGGACAATGCCAGTCATCCCCCGGGATGACAGCACCACGCGGCAGCTGGAGGGAACGACCCCACCACTTCCTGCTGCAGTGGCCCCAGGGGCACAGACAGGCATCCGCCACCTCAGGGGAAGGACGAGCAGTGCCAGGCGCCGCTGACTAACCCCTCACCTTCCCACAGGCAGGGGAAAGCTCAGCAAAGCCAGCACAGACCTTTCTTTCCATTTGCCAAGCCCACTGCTGATGTCCCAGGGGCGCACAGCTCGTCCTGTCACGATAGGGAGGCCATGGGTGACGCAGTGAGGCAGCAGAGGCCGTGGCAGCTTCTCTCATTTATTCGGTCCGCGCACGGGGCAGGAGCGGACGCTGCTCCTCGGTGGGTGGCAGCTCCTCGGTGGGTAGCAGCTCGTAGGTGACGCAGAGGGAGGAGAAGAGGCAGCCCAGGAAGGACACCAGACTGGAGAAGTACATGGCACTGCTGGCGCTGCCCACGGCCGCCGTCAGCGGCCCCATGGCCAGGGCCACGAGGATCTGCGCCAGGAAGTACTGGCAGCTCAGCAAGGAGATGTCAACGCCCATCCCACGCCGTGTGCCCTCCGCCTGCGAGCCTACGAACTGCGGGGACACAGCCACTGAGTAAGGGGGTGTCCCGGGGGCTCCTTCCCCTCCCCGGCCCGCGGGGCTCACCTCTCGGCTCTGGTAGTAGTCGCAGAGCAGGGAGTAGGGCAGCGTGCAGAGCGTGGCGAACAGAATGCCGTAGGTAGCACACAGGGACAGCAGCACGTAGACATTCCTGGAGAGCGTGGCCAGGCCCGTGCCCAGCCCAAAGGCCAAATATGCCACAAAGTACAGTGTCCGTGTGCTAAACCGCTCCTCCAGCTTCTCCAGCACGGCTGCAAGAAAATGGTACAGCTTTCGGGGTGAACTGCAGCCCTCCCCACTGCCACCGCTCAGTGGGGCTGAGGGGTCCACATCTAAGTGGCAGCCACATCTAAGTGGCAGCCACTACACCTCTGAGGAATTGGTGGCTTGCACATGAGTGCCAAGGATCCCTTCCAAATCTGGCTGCCATGTTGCAGCATTGCTGCCCTACCTGCACAGAGGGCACAGCAGAGCTGAAGTCCGGCAGTGCCTCTGTCCCAGAGGGGTAAATGGGAACTGGTGGGGGTGGGCAGGCAGAGGCATGACATGCACGACGAAGTGCTGGGGTGGCACATGACACCCTGAGTGCTCTGCCTGGGACACACAGGTATTGGGTGCTGCTGCACCAGAATTGTGCCTGTGGTGACTGCGTGTATTTCTGCATTCAATATACACAGAAAATGCCACTTGTGAAAGGAACCACAGCCTAAGAGAGATGTGTTTTCACTAGATTGCTGACCTCACCTGCTGTCAGTGCAGGTCAAGCTAACTAGCAGAGGTAATAAGGTGAAAAAGAACACTCTGCTACAGCACTTGTGCCATGTGCTAAGCTATGTGCAATATAAACACTGGGCTACTTGTTGCAGAAACACCACTTTTAAGAAATGTATCTTTTCCCAAAGCAGTAGTTAAGACAGCTGTACCAAGTACCTGAATAGAAAGCAGCACTGAATGCATAGATGCACATTCCCCAGCAGCCCATGGTGACCCCAGTGTTGTACTTCTGATACTCATCTGAGTTGTGAGGTGCTTTTGGGTTCCCTTGGAACACTACCTCTCCCATGAAGTCAGTATAGAAGAGTAACATCCCCTCAAATGAAAGCCACCCTGAAAGAAGCGAGAAGTAACCTATTAGAATTTCAGAACATCTGTTTCCCCTTGTAAGCTTACATGGATGTTATCAGCTATATTACAAATCACACCCTGGGACAGGTTGAACAACCTGAGTGTTACATAACATCCAGCCACATTTATCTGAGACCGCTGTTCCCCGTGCATAATGCTGCAATGTTTGTTAAAGACATTCAGGCTTTTAAAGACCAAGATTTACCATTTGAATTCCTAAGTGGAAACCTAGAGGCTGACTAAAGGCCACAAAATACTGGTTTAGCAAGACAGAAAAATAGATGACAGCAGTCTGAGCTGTCTTCAGGTTCGGACAGGACACAGCACTCTGTTTAACAGAGTGGCTCATCCCATAGTAATTTCAGGTTGCTGTTATCCTCCCACGTAGGACTGGAAGGAGTGCTTCTTATGTCATGAATGCAGCCTCCAGAGTGCCCCTGACACAGTCAAAAACTCTGCTCACAAACTGGCACCAAGGCCATTGATATAGACAATCCCTTAATTCCTTTCACAGCCAATGAGTATTAATTACCTGGTCCCTTCTGTCCAATATTGTGTAAACTGGAATGACTGCAAGCACTTCCTAAACCCCAGCCATACACTGGTTAAGAGTAAAGGTAACACTACACTGGTTACAGACACTCCTGCAATGCCACGTTCCACACCTCCTCTTGGCCTGTTCTGGGACCCCGGTACATAAGCAGTCAAAGGGAGGAAAGTAAATGCCAGTCTCAGGGTGCAAGCATGGAAATACAAATAATCTCATCTTTCTGCTTGGTGTGAACGTTCCACTTAACAGATGTGCTGATTTAGGCTGTTGTTCCCTTTCTAGGAACACAGGCTTTACTGCTTTGCTGGGGTGTTTTGGGGTTTTTTCCTTTCTAAGTGTTCTGTGAAACTAAGAAGGTACCTCGTTGGTATCTATATGGAAGAAATCAAGTTGTCTCTAGTTAGCAGCCATTGCAGCAATAGATAAAATACTGAAAAAGGTTCATCTGAGGTAGAGTCTTTCCCAGTGAAGGCAAGACAGTGCTTTGGGAGTACCTAGGAAGTGGTTGATGCAGAGGTTACGGAGAGCCTTGGGCATGTGGCAGATGGTGGAGCAAAGCAGCTTCACGGAGAGGGGCTGCTCCAAGGTCTCGCCCGATTCATTCAGCTCGCTCTCATACTTCACACCATTCAGCAGGATATTGGCAACCTGCACCATAAGAACTGCCAGGTCAACAAGCACAGTAAGGGAAGCACAAACACCCTCTAAGCATATGTATGCAATATTGCACACCTATCTGATCATCTGAAAGTTAAACTCTGCTGCTGGAGTATGCTGACTTGGAGATTAAGAAGTGTATTAGATTGGAACAAGTGTCAAATGGCAGCTTTCAGTATGCTTGAAACAGTTCTCTTCCCTTTGCTGGGGTACTTGGCAACCACATCCAGATGCACAGGCACAGCGGGAATGCATAAATTCCGCTGCATTTATAGGAGCTGTACCCACATCCATGTGAATGTGGATCCTGAAGTTTTAGAGATACTGAGGAAGAAGAGGATGAGTTTAACTGAAACACATTCTCACTGTTTGCTAACCTCAACCTCAGTGTGCCCAGTATGTATAATCCTGGCCCTAACAAATCTGTTCTCACAAACTGGGTCAAAGTACAACAACAACAAACAAAACAAACAAAAAAACCCACCCACCCCCCAAAAATTAAAATAAAAAAATTCCCCAAACCAAACCAAAAAATAACAGAGGTCAGTTTACCTCATCCCAGATCATAAAAAAATGGGCCAGCATGCAGAATTCTCAGACATTCCAAGTTATCACCAACAGTGGGAGGTGAGGTCAGAGTCTTATCCCTTAGTAAGGGAAAGCTCACCTCCCTGATGGAGCCAGATGTAATGACTGCCATAAGGAGAAGCTGATGGGAGAATCCTATCCCTGGCCCTATTTTGCAGGTCTTTCTTTGGAAAGGGAAGATACAGGCTCAATAAAAATGTGACCTTTTCTGCTCTCATGTGGTAGCTCCCTTGGTAGTGAAGCAGGACTAAAAATACTGCCCTAACTCTCACATCTGGCCCAGTTAAGAGTGGGACATTCCCATTTCTGCCACCTTAACAAAGGCAGCTGACAGACTGACAGTCTAATTCACATTCTACCCACTACTTTACTGATAGTCATGCAGGTGTGCTGTGTGACTTTTATGAGGAAGCTGACAAAGAGTCTTTAATGAATAATTTGTGCACCACACATTTAAAACTACATGAAGAGATTAATAACACTCATGTTTACATGGTCATATCATTGATTTCTTGCTCTTACCTGTTGGCTGAAGGTTACATTTCTTCTTCTGTTATTCTCTGGGCAGTGTCCTGTAACAGCATCTGGAATGGCCAAGGTCTGAGGTCTTTTCAAGATCCCTGATGACCGTGGCTTTATTGCATCCAGTGAGCCCACTCTCAGCACATCACTGTCAGGCCCTGATGTTAAGTTGCTCTCCCCTTGCTCCAGAATTCCATTTGCTCCATGGTAACAGCCATCAGGCACCTGAGGAAAGCTGACACTGACAGGCTGCCTGGACAAACTAGCTGGAAGTGTCATGTAACTATTGTGCCCGCCTGTAAAACAGTCTATAAGCACACTGTCAATATTTGAAGTCCCAAAGGATGATGCAAACTCATTAATTCCCGTCAAAGAATTGTCTCTGCTGATAAAACTCCCATATTTTGGTGTAAGTGGGCTCATGGGGGAAACAGGACTCGTAAAACTTGCATGTAACTGAGCTGAGTTATGAGAAGCAGAGTTTTCATTTACACTGTCCTCAAAGAAGAAAGGTGGAGAAGGAGGGAGAGGAAGACTTGGACTTTTCATCACCTTTTTCTTCCTGTTAGAGGACTTTAAGGGTCTCTCTGGAATGCTAACTAGAGTCAGCACAGTAGCAATAGTCAGTACAACTGAGGTGAAGACATAGATGACACGAAGTTGCCCTCCTACAGCTTTTCCAAAACTGGTTTTATCCCAGTGTATTCCTCCAACAACATAACCAAAGCCACCTCCAAGACCTGGTGGAAAAACAGAGCTAAGATTATCTTCCCTATCCAGTCCCACAAGTCAGTAGCAGCCCAGCATCACTTGCCTAATGAATCACGAGCAGAATTTGACATTTCTGTTTTACCATTTGACCCCTTTTCCCTTCAAACGCACTGTTAAACACAGCTGTGCAACAAGGACAGTCTGGATGTACCAACACGGTACAGAAAGAGGGAGAAAGTGCTGTGAAAGTGATGATACAAGTAATTTAAAATTATAATTTTTCTTTGCCAAGAACAAAACACCTTACCTGTAGCTATTTCAGTCCGTAAACAGAAGTGTCCACCAGCCTTGTGACAAGGCTCTGCAATCATTCTGCTAAGACTGTTTTCCTGAAAGTGAAAATCCATTTTCCTCATATGAGGAATGCAGATCTAACTGCATCCAAGACAGATCCAATCACTTCAGAAGTGTAGCAAGCTCATTACTCAGCATTGTGCACAAAACTGTCACTGTGGTACTACCAATGAACAGGGAAGTTTTGAGAGCATCTCTCTCTCCATTCACATGGTGAAAGTCTTACAACACTCTCCTTTCTTACTCACAAACACATTCAAGAGTGTGGAATAGTCTCCTAGAGCAGGACAGCACAGCAATTGAAGATGACAGCAGTGAGGGCTCACAGCACCCAGTATGCACTTTCGCCTCCAAGAGAGCAACTACAAGACACATATTCCACACCTGCAGGAAGCCAAACCTCCTCCCTCAAGGGGTAATTTTGTTTCCACAGGTCTTACAAAATATGTGAGGGACCTTCAGATGAACAGCCCACGACGGTATCTTGTTTGAATTGTGGCACAAAGGCCTTTTGCAGTAAGTAGATTTTTTTTTTTATGGTTAATTAGTGATACCTCTCCGTATGTGGTCATTATGCTTATTCAGAAAAAGACTAGCGATTTACACCCTGCTTTCTCACAGCAGTGCTGGTTTACTTAGGGTTCACATCTCCCAGGAAGCACCAAGAAGACATACCTGCTAACAAAGCGTGGATGTTGAGGCCCCTGTCTTGATCCACTGGGCTGCACACATCCATCATGTAGGCATGACTGGGATTGTCTGCTGAATCTGCACTGAAGTCCATGAGGACAACACCACAGATCGTAAGGATGATCCCCCATTTGTGGTTATTCTCAGTGTCAGCCAAGGCACTCCCTATATCTTTACCATTCAGCACAAGTGAGAGCCCAAGCAATGCTCCTGGGAACAAAACCAAAACAAAATCAGTCACGATTTGTAGGCAAGCCTGCAGAGCTCCAGACTCCAAAAGCATTATTCTACCTGCACAGCCTTGCAGCAAGCACTATAGCTCTTGTTCAGATCAATGCAGCCTGGGAAATTAGTGTGGCTTATACGATACACATTATCCTTTTCCACTATTCAACCTTAACAAATGTCTAGCGTTTACTTTGGCCAAAAACATCCACATTCTTGACCATCAAAACATCCTTTCAGACTCTGAGAAGCTATTATGTGTAGATCTCCAGCTGCCAAAGCATCAGCTCAGTGTCACTCACCACCTTCTTCAGGCCCACAGCACCCAACACCTCAGGAGCATTTTGTTCAGCTTAGTGCCACAAGAGATGTCACAGAAGAGAGATGCACAACATTTTTAAGTGTTATGCCCATCATTTCAAAAAGACACACCTACTGCTAAGACCAGAATGAAAGGTCTTCTCCTCCCAAATCTTGATGTGCATCTGTCACTCCAGGCTCCCAGCAAAGGCTGCAGCAAAAACCCTAGAAAAAAGGAATCACCAATGAACAGGATTTTTCTACAAGCTTGTCTCACAGAGGAGTTAAAACAAGCATGCCTTAAAAGGCAATTAAGGCAGGACATCACAGTGCAGTGACATCCCCAGTCAGCAGTGATCACCCAGGGGCACACAACGCACACTGCCTGGCATTGCCCAGGAAAGGGACTGAATAACATAATGTGCTGCTGCTCACTGCAGGGCACTTCATTCTGCATCAGTAACACAGAGTTTGACACCAGGTGAAGAGTCAGAGTATACGTTACACATAAGGACTCTGTTCCTTACAAGCTATTTCATTTATCCTATATTAGATGTGAGATCCTCTGCAGGATTAGCTTGGAAAACAGCAGGAAGCAAATACACAAATAGGAAACATGCCTGTATTAATCTGTGCCAGCCTGTTAGGAGGGGCCTATCTATTCTTCTGAAGCACATGTTGTCACTACAAGAACAGGCAGAACAAAATTTTCCAAGTGGTATCCATAGTAATGGGTACATTCCCAGCCCTGCCTCTGTGCTATGGCAAGTAATCCAATGGCTGTATCACCAGTGGTCAATGGTCTTTCATCATTGAAACACCTCAGTTGTTTCAGAAAGTTAAACAGGAGAAGGCAACCCCACTCTGCTTTTTCTCACACACCCTTGAAAACTGTCTCTGTAAGCTTTTTTCAATGGGGACATAAATGGATACACCAATCCTCTTATGCTTGTTTTTAAATACAGGAGCAGAGCAACCAAAGCTTACCCTCACACAAGATTTAAGAGGTTGAGAAGCTATTAAAAGAACAGATCTTTTGAGCACGTTGGTCTTATTTCAGGCAGAGCAGAGCAAGAATTACCTTCCTATTTGTTTGTTTTAAATTATGGCTAATACTTCTTAACTCATGAACAGCTGAGGTACTGCAAACAAAAAGTAAATTTAAAAAAACTGTAGTGGAAAAAATAAGAGGGAAGAAATAGCATCAAGCAAAGTTACCTAATATAGGGCTGATGAACCACACCATTCCATACAGTTGGTCTGGAAGCCCCATCTGGAGCAGCACAGGGGTAACATAGGCTGTTTCCATGGCATAGCTGAATTCAAGCCCAAAGAGAATGCACCCATTGAACAGGAGTTCCAAGAAAGACCTCTGAGGCTGGAGATCCCCAAACTCAACCAGATCAATAGGACATGGAGTATTTGGCGGTGGCGGCGGTGAAGGGCGGATGTGTTTTCTCCTTTTTGGGTGTCTCTTGAAGTTGTTGGCCCGGTGACTTATGTGCCGTGTGGCCAGTCCAGAATAGCCTGGAACTGCTGACCTCCAGACTTCCTGAGAAGCCACACCTGCCAAGAGCGCAGCATCACTGACAGAGCTTGGTGCAGATGGTGGAATCATCACGGGTAGGGGTCTGGAAGAGAAATAGCTCAGAATAAAATGGTTGAGGTGAGAAAAACTTTGCTTCATTTCTTTTACAGAAGTTCAAGTCATTTCTCAACATTTCACATATGAAGTGTGGCCCTTTGTGTTAGTTACAACCTCTTCTTTCCATCTCTTGATGCAAGGCATTTGTGTTTTATGGGCACATCTCCTGCATCTTTGCACAAATGTGACACCAGAGATACTGTCTAGGTTACCTAGGTATTGCCTACCATCACGAGGAATTAAGATTGAAATATTTAAAACAATTAACAGTCACATATGTCACACTTCCCAGAAGTTCCCAATGGGTCAGCAAAGGATTTACATTTATGTAGAATTCACTTGAATTAAACTCACTCAAGCTAAAAAAATAAATCACAATCTCAGTCTGTGTTTACAATAACACAAAGCTATGGCCTGGCAGCAGATTCCAGACCCCTGCTGCAACATGAAATCACTTTGGCAAAAAATCCTTTTGCTACTGATCCTACCACCCCTGCTGCCTGTGCTGAGGCCAAGACTTAATGCAAAACCTTTTTCTCAATGACCAGGTTTGGTTTTATTCCTATTTCCATTCCTGAATTCAGCAGAGATATCTCCACTGCAAGGACAGGGTCTGATCCTTAGGAACAGAATCGTGAGAAGAAGATACATATCCCACAAGTCACCCTCAGAACTGCTACTCCTCTTTCAGTGCTTAATGGTACTCAAGTGCTGAATAGGCTCCTTGGATCTCATCAGAATCACTCCTGTAGCCGAAGCATGCACAGTGTGGTGGGCAAAACAGCCAAATGGTTTCCAAAATAGCACATCAGATAGATGCCAACAGATCTGCTGCATAAACGAACCACATGTGATTTCTTGACTCTTTTTGCCAGAAATGGAAACAGCTCATGAGTGAAGGCTGACCTTTTCTTTATGTCTCCTTGCCCACAGACCAAAGCTGCTGCTGCACAAGAATGACTCCACATCACCTCATCCCTTCTCAGAAAACCTTCACAACTGCACACTAGTGAGTAAAACAAGTTTCTTACTTTTTTGATTGCAGTTCCCCTGGAGAAAAAACTCCCAGCTCATCTACTCTTTGGCTGTACAAAACTCCCCTAAAATCTCATGTTTTCTGCTTCTTTTTCCAGCACATTTCACATACTGGTCTTTCTTCCTGTAACCCTTACTCTCCACAAAGGCACAATTTATTGCATATCCCCAGCTATTACCAAAAGCTGAACTCCATAAGCCCACATTTACCACCACGCTGACCCAGGCATTGTTAAGCATGGTGGATGATGCCTACAGACCAATCCCCAGCTCCATGCAGGGATCCAGAGACACCGCACAATACAAAACTGACTGCCAAGCACCTCACAGAAGACTGCAGTTGGAGTAACTTGAGTGCATTTGGGGCCTGAGGAGGACAAGGAAGGATGAGAGTGAGAAGACATCTATTGAAATCTTGCTAACATTGTATCCATGGTTTCCTGGAGACTGCTTCTCCTCAGACCAAGATGTATATCATGCAAGAGGGAAGAACAGGCAATTCATAAACCCAGCTGCACATACTGACAACCCTCACCTCACACAGCACCAACAGCAAGCTGCATCCTGCTGGGAAAGCTCATTAGCCACAAAATCCCACACAGGGACCAGCAGAAAGAAAAGCATACAGAGACTTTGTGAAGATGTTTGCACCAGTGCTCCCCTTGACACTCTTTCTGCAAATTACTGAAAACTTCTTATGACCCATGTCTCTCACAAGCAAAATACTTACTTTGCAGAGTACCTTTATCAGCCTCCAGGACAAAGTAATTTCCTCACGATGAGAATTTGTTAAAAATGAGGAGATACCTGAAAAAAGACATAATGAAAACCCAATCAAATTGATGACAGTTGCTCTAACAACCCTTTCACAGAGCCATGACAATGAAGAGGAGCTAGCAGTCCCCTTCACTGCTATTATACCATGCCATTTGCACACAGGGTGTTATCTCCTTATCTTCATCTATTAGTTTAATTTCATACTAGATCCTCCTTTATCTTCCTACTCTTTACTGTATATTGCAAAGAGATTGCATTCCAAGTCATAAGTGGCAACGTTTTAATGACAGAAGGGAAGAACTCGTATGCATGGCTCAAAAATACATGTGATCTGCAATTACTTGGAATGAAAGGCTATTATTGACAGCATGTCCAGCAGAAAATCAGTGTAAAACTATGAACTGATCCTATATTATTCATCCCCCATTTTCCTCAACTTACTGGTTATTCACAGGAAGACATCTCAAACCTGCCCTCGGGTAAATCTACCTGGCAATCACAACAGCGGCAAGGCAAGAAGCCTCTCCTTTAGCGTGGCTGCTAGCCCTCAGTGTCAATGGTTATTTGGGATTTTTGGCACTCGACGTTTGTTATGCCAACACCTGCATATCACAATCTGGAAGGCGATGCTGGCTCTGCTGGCTGCTGTCTGCACAAACGTGTGTGCACAGGCAATGTGCTTGGCAGGCAGGGTCGCCCGCCTTCACCGCCCCTCCTGGACACCGCTACGCCGAAAATAAGTATTTGCTTTTCTGGCAGAATCTGCTTCCAATTTCTCTGCGTCGAGTACCGAGGGCTCCAAAAACCCCTCAGTCATCGGCGCCGCGGGGGAAGGCTGGCCCTGACCCTGGTACTGACCCGGCCGCCGCCTGCCCATCCTTTGTGCCGGCCGGGCAGGAGCCGCGCCGGCAGCGCCGCGCCACCGCCCCGGGGCGGGGCCCCTC
>WEKY01035073.1:17290-67097 GCA_013390045.1 Picathartes gymnocephalus
ACCGCCCCCGCACCGGCACCGCCCCCGGGCCCGCACCGCCCCCGCACCGGCACCGCCCCCGCACCGGCACCGCCTCCCCCGGAGAGCCCCCGAGGCTGGGCGAGGTCAGGAGGAGCCGGGTCGGAGAAGTCGCCCCGTCTTCACGGCAGTACCCACCGCCCCACGGCCTCGCTGCAGCAGCGCTCGCTGCAGCCACGCCCGCCCCGGACTGATGCAGCTGCCGGGCTCTCATTCTCAAATTGGCACTGCTGAGGCGGATCGTGATAGTAAGATTTTTAGCGGATGCAGAGATATTTTATGATAGGCGTCTAGAGCAGATGCCATAGAACATGGTGCACTTCTCTATTAAACAGTCTTCCTCTTCCTAGGCTAAAGAAATTAGGCAATTTTATAGAGCCATATTTTGGGTTTGTGTTTCAAATTTCCTCACGGTTTGCAAACAAAGATGTAATTATGTAGTGAAGTCTGCTCTACTTCTAAAAAACTTCAAATTCAGAGCCTTAATCATTAAGTATTCTTAATTTTATCTTCAGGGGTTACCATAACACTGCAAGAATCCCTAGTATGTATTAGTATTTAGGTCTTGTAGAATTTATTGTAGCAGGAAGATGGTACATAAATCACCAGTCATAGTAAGAATAAAAGGAATTGTGCCATTTGTCTGTAGAAAACCAGCTCTAATTCATGCTATAGAGGGTGCAATCACATTTGGAAAAGACACCAAAGAGCACTGTCTGAGGCAAGTAGGGTTCAACTAGGGGACAAGCGCATATAAAGCCCAACAAGAAATTGTGAGAGATTTGGATAATCTTGCAGTACACAAAGACAGGTACAAGAGATCACTGCACATTCCTATCACCACGGATTTCCTGCCACATGATCTGTGTTGTTCAACTTCTTTACATCAATTTGGCCATTGTATTGGTCAAGTATTCTTCATCAGTGTTTGTGTTGCATGTTGCATTATGGCATTGTTGCATTGTTGTTAGCAATTTGATACAGTCCTCCTTCTCATCTTCTTCTCCCCTGTCAAAATGCTCATGCAAGAGGAGCACTAAACAGAGATGTGAGTCAAACCAATGTCACAGATGTCATATTTGAGTAAAAGACTAGTCTCAAAAATACACCTATTTGCCCCAAAAAAACGTGTTTCATGCCAGACACTATTGCAGGCTTCTGTTGAGGATGCTGCAGGTTCCCCATTTTGACATACATTCTATCCCTAGTCCTCCTGGCAGATGTGAAGCTATTTTGGCACTGGGATGTCCCTCACGTGTCTGTGCTCAGCTTTTCCTTTTGCCTCCCCAGATATGAAGTTTCTGGGTGTTCACCAACACAGTCTTGCCACATGCCACCTCTCACTGCTGTTCCACATGGCTGTGGTCACAGCAGGATGCTGTTTCTGCACCCAGGTCTCATCCACAATATCCACAATAGTCACTACTCCACTTGCTGACTACTGACAGAACAAACTCTTTTTAGAAGCCACATTCATAATGAACCATCATTGCAGTTGCTCTGGAAGAAAACAATCACATTCTCATTCAAAACCACAGGATGACAGCATCCCTTTTATTTACCTGCCCCCACTGTCACAGCCGCTGGAAAGCTCCTTCATGCTCTGAATAGAAAAGAAAAAAAAAGATTTGAAACCCTAAGGATGAAAGACAGGAACAGAAGGAGGTCTAATCAGGTGGCACAGCTGGTAAGTGAACATGGGCAGGCAGATCTGCTGCCAGAACGATCAGACAGGTGGGGCAAGAGACAGCAGTGCTGGGAGGAGCCATTGCCATTAGAAGTAGTTGTAGGAACTCCAGCTACTTCTCACCCAGCTTCTGGTGCTCAGGGACAGCTACACGGGCTGGGACTGTGGCTGTCACACACCTACAGTTGTTAACTGCCTGCTTTGATAAAGACCCAGGCCCAGCCACCCCTGCAGTGACCACAGCTGAGAACACAGCACATAAACCCCTGCTCCCACCGGCCTCAGTCCAACCACCACCCATGTGCCAGACCTCTGCAATCACTGGGAAGATGAAACCAGTACTTAAGAGTCCCATTCCTTGTCATCAAGGATGAGTTTTGTTCCACCTGGGCATGGAGAGTGGGTTATATCATTAATGCTGGCAGGCAGTCATGGCCATTTCATACAATGGTTTTTCCTCTTAAGCATATTTGAGACATTAGACTCATGTTTATTCCATGGTCAATCAAATAAAATTGTCTGCTCAAAACTTACACAGGTTAACTCTTACACCATTTAGCACAGTCTGTCCTCTTTGGGACAGTGGGACAAGTAACTCTAGTCCTTCCCATGGTAACAACAAAGGAGAGCACAAAAGCAATTCCTGCTGTGCATTCATTTATTAGCATCCTTTGGGCCTTAGACAAAACAGAAACCACAAATCTCATCTCCTCTGTGAGCTTGCACATAAATTGCTGTTGAAATGTAAAGTTACTCATTTACTTTGTACTAGTTTAACCCAACAGCGTTCAAAAGAGCAGGTTTTGGTGGTGAATACCTACTGCTATGAATCTGTGCTGTTCCCTCCTAACTTCTCTGGGTGCAAGATGGTTTGCATTCACTAAACACTTTTGTTAAGTCTTTCCACAAAGCAGCTTCTGACAGTATATTCATCTCTGCTCATTTACAGCTTGATGTTAGGCTCACTGTTTCATTTGCCAGGAGGCCTCATTATTTGCTTTGCTCAGATCAGACCATTCCTCCGTTTCTTGGAAACCTCTCTTACTATCCCCATAATCCTTTCCTCTGAAGCAGACATTAGCTCCAGTTGAGTGAAATTCTGTGCAAGACACCAACAGAGAGTATGTTGTTCTTCCTGTTGAAGAACGGGCTTTCAGTTCAGTGATGTTGGGTGTTTCTTTTTCTCCTTTTGTCTTAAAATTAATTTAAAATATCTTTCAGTTCGGTTCAGTGGATACACAATGTCATTCCACGATCCATCTGGAACTGGCAGCTTCTTTTCCAAACATGACTTGATGTTTTGAGGGGGAGAGATACAAAGTCTGTAGCAAACAGACTCACTGAGGAAGTTGTTTGATGCTTGGGGGCTGCTGCTTCGTAACACCCAAAGGCCACATAAATGTTGGAGCAAAGATTAATCTGTGCTCAACGACCCAAGGAAGGAGAGGCCTGATGGGTTATCAAGTTTTTGTGTCTGCAGAGGGACCTGTGCACACATTGCAAGCTCTCCTCCACTTCTACAGAACAACAGGCAGCCTGCTTCTATACAAGAAGAGTTGTCAGGGAAAGACTACACTGGAAGAGATCACACCAACCCCTCTTCCTTCAGGAGAACCAGGAATGTGCATGTTCTGCACTGCGGTGTTTCTGTGGGAAACAGCAGGCACAGTTGCAGAGAGCTCCTCAGAGCAAACCATGCAGGCTTGTGATAGCAGTACAGCTCAGAGGCCCTGACACAAACGGGCTGCCTTGCTAATATTCTAAGAAAACATCAGAAACTGTATTCCTTTTATTCCATTCATTCCCTTCTGAAGACACAAGGAAGAGTGGAAAAGGCTCTCAAATTAAGTAACTTTTTTTTATAATATATCAGAATTAATTTCATTTAAAGTGAGGAGGCAGCTAATTAGTATGAAGGACTTCCATTTTTCCCCTCTTGAGCTCCACAAAGGAGATGGGGTGACGGGCAGAGCAGTAGGTGAGGAAAATCCAGAGCAGCATAGGTAATGGAGGAATAATTGCCAAGCCTATCTCCAGTCAATTTGCACAGTTTCCAGGTTAGTGATGCTGTCATATACTGGACAGCTTTCATTTCCATAGTACAGAAAAGACTAAAGCTTCCCTGTGCTCAAAATGAAACACTGAGTATTTCTTGTTCCTTTGGAGGAATATGTGGTCTGGCTTAATCTCTCCTTTTTGACCATCTCAACCTGGCAATAATATAGAAAAAACTAAATACCCTTCTTTTCCTACTACACATTGAAGTGACAAGTTAATTATTGTCCATGCACTAAAGTCTTTCAAAAGGACAAACAAAGCAGCCTTTGCCTGGTTTGGGAGAATGAGGTTCAAGTTTGCAGGGTCGAGGGCAGGGGGTGGTGGTGGGTTTGGAGTGCCACTCCATATTAGCTAATTATTAAGCAGAAAGGTTTGATTAAAGAAATGTCCTAGTTTTGGCCAGAGCCTTAATGTGATTCAGCACCACCTCATGCCATTGCAGGGATGGGGAAAAGCCTTCTCTGGCTTCCAAGAAGGAGGGTGTTCCTTCTGGTGGGAGAAAGGGTGGCAGGTGAAACAGTCCAGTATTCTTTTATTTTAAATGTAAATTGTTTCTTTGTCTCATACCTTTTGTTATTAATATTGTTGCTGTTACTGTTCCTTTTCTTATATCGTTGTTTCCAGCAAATTGTTCTTATCTCAGTCTGTGATCTTTGCCTTTTGTGCTTTTCATTGGAGGAGGAGCAAGCTTCAGGGTGGGTTTAGCAGGACTACTAAATTGGGGAATAGCATTCCTGAGCCACAAAAAAAAAGCACTCAGAATTTATGAAAAAGTTGAGATCTCTTACCCATTTGTTGCCAGTGGTTAGCTCTGACTGAAAGAGTATTCGACTGTGTTATGTATGCTGTACTAAGCCTTAGTAACGCAGCTGATTTGGCAAACCCATTGCCAGTGATACTAAACAGCACATACACTTTTTCACCACCTTGTGTTTTCAAAATATTTTAGATAAATATATATTTATGTGTATACAAACACAGTGACTGTCTCAAGTTCTTCAAGCTCTGTAGGATTTTGTGCCATGGATTCAAGACATTTGTCTGACATAAAATAAATTGCCCCTGAAGTTTTGGATGAGTTTTCAGAAGGGTTTAGAGGAAAAACAACTACTCATCTTACATGACTTTTTACTACAGCTTTTTTGTTGCTCTATCTGAGACCCGAGTGTACTGGTCTGTAGCATCTTCTTATTCTACTTAGGCAGTCACTGTATTTTAGCAAAAGCACCCTTTGAATAAGCTACAGACAGTCAGGTACTCTTAGAGTGGAGATCCAAAGATCTCAGCTCATGTTTAGAGAACAAGGTGTCAGCACCTGCATTTTCTCCTCTTGCACACAGACATGAGACCATACATTTTCATGCACACAAAACTAGCTCACTGATTTTTCACTGTACTTTGGCAAGCGGAGAGGAAAGGAAGGCCAGCCTTGAAGCAGTCAGGCAGCTGAACTAGATGATAGTTGGAAGTTCCTTCAATCTGAACTATTCTATTTTGTTCCCCAAGACATTTTTCTTGAGAACTAGGCAGCAGCATGATTACTTCAGAAGCTAGGAGTAAAACCCTGTACACTTGCTACTGAGCATCAGGCCCACCTCTTTTAAACAGTCTTTTTACAAGCAAGGTGAATATTCTAAATTTTCCTGTAATCCCTCAGAAAGCTTGATGCAACTCTTTCTTTTATGCAGTAAATTCCTCATTCTGTCCAGTGCAGTTAAAATAACTAACATTATTGATCAACTTCCTTGGTGCTATTATTCTTTTGCACTATAATAATTTAAAATACATCAACTCTAGACCACCTGTAAGTTTGCAAATCAGGGGCCAAGACATTTCTTCAATGGCAAGTTCATGATAGTCTTACGCTTATTTAAAATTAGTTCAGCTAATGACAAAAATTGCTAGAATGGAATGGAATGGAATATCTCAAGCTGGAACTGACCCATAATGATGATCAAGTCCAACTTCCTGCTCATCACAGGTCCACCTAAAACTAAACCATGTAACAAGACATTCCTTGAGCTCTGATGGGCTTGTTGCCATGATGACTTTCCTGGGGAGCGTGTTCTGGTGACCGACCATCCTCTCAGTGAATAACCTCCTGATGTCCAATCTGAACTTCCCCTGGCTCAGCTTCATTCCATGACCTCATGTCCTATTGCTGGTTACCACTGGAGTTACAGAGATGAATACGGGTGTTCATCATACAGGCTGATATGTCCTCTGAATCCCAACTGTACCTGCTCCTTCCACAGACCACTTTTCCAGATAATTTCTAGAGCCAATCCCAGCTTGCCTTCTTCCCTTGAACTCTCCCTGTACATCTATTCCAGGCAGATGAGAGCTTTTGTTAAATCCAAAAGAAACTCTGCTTTCCACAACATTTATGCTACCAGTTGAAGAAGAAAATTTTTATTTCTGTAAATGCCCCATCATGACAATAAGGTCTGTGGCCTATAGTATTGAACACAGTGCAAATAGAGAGTAGGACAGAAAAAAAGAAGCAAGTTCAAACAAGGTGAGGTGCATTTCAATTATATGTTCTTAATGCTTATATGGTAAGATGAGCTTACCACGTAAATTACAACGCCCCAGCATCCCTTACCTGCCAACTCAGTAGGCGTAAAGAGGTTGGTGGGCAGCTAATACAACATAAGAACATAAAGAAACCTTGTATGTGCCAGTCTGCACACCACCTCCATATCTGGCCCTCAGCACATTGTCGTATGACTCTAATAGCCCAGATAAATCAGTTCCTGAACCGAACTCCTACACTGGCTATATTAATGGATGCAATTAAGCATTTAAAAAGACACTTGAATTTTTACTCAGTAAAAGGAAAAACACAACCAAAAAACCCATACCTAAAGCACCACCAGAAATAAGAACCAGCACTTTGCTGCAGAATGAAAAGCAATGCTAACAGCACTGATCTATTTGCGTTAAAACTGGGTTGTCAATTCATTGAGAAAATAAGTTCAGCATAGCGAATTACTATAGAATATATGAACATCAGTCTTTAATATTCAGGAAAATTTCATTAATGCCACACTTCACCTAAACCATTCAAATGTTGTGCAGTCACAGCCAAATAGATTTTCTTCCAGTGGTTTGATTTGACTTATGTTTCAGCTGAGACATTTCCACAGCAGCAGTGCATATATGTTCACTCCTTTGCTGCCCGGAGCTTTCTGCAGACTGCTCAACAAACACTTCTATTTGCTTCTGCAGAACGAACTAGTGCTGCCCTCAGAACAATATGAGGTCGTTTATCCAGCTCCTGCCCTCATCAACCACCCCTTCAATGGCTGGTCTCTCACCGACAATGAAAACCCAACACAGTTCAGAGCATTAGTCACTAGAGGGCACTTAGAGAATCCAGAAGATTGAGAATGTGTTCGGGATCACAAGGCCACGACAGTTTAAAAAGTCCAAATGATGAGATTTGCACTTACTTCCTAAGCAAACTCCTGCGACCAATATTTTAAGATACAAAACTTAAAACAGGGAAATAATTATATTTCAGATTATGATCTTTATCATATTTTGTTTTTCCATCAACTGAATGAAAGAAGGCTGGGGAAAAGCTCTCCTCTGAGGCAACAGACTAGGCTACATTGGCCATGCACTTCTAGACAAATGTTGAACAAGTGTTGAACAATTGCTGGCATGGAAAATATGAATCAGGTGAGGTATTGGCTGTTGCTGTTGAGTGCAGCTTCGAGGAAAGAGATGCAAGAACACACAAACCAGAGTGGCAAACTCTCTGAAATACAGCATTTCATTTCACTGCAGCGCCTCAAATGGACTATGCATTTCACAAGAGGCAAGGATGTGATTATGCCCCAGAGGCTCTGCAGATTTTATTCTGGATGTGACAAACCACTGAAAGGTGACAAGTGCTATGTCAGGAAAGCACGAACAAGAATCCTGCATGGTGGACGTCACCCAGAGCAAGCACAGGGTGTATATATTTGAGCTCTAAACTTAATTCTCATTTAAAGACAGAGCATAAATGAAGACTACTCTCATCCCTGAACAGCTCAATTCTTTGCTTCTTGTAAGCTGCAGCTTTCAGCCCAGTACATCCTGTCTTTAGTAAGATTAAAATTTTCTTGGCTACCAAGAATCTTTTTTCTGTACTCTTCTGATCTTCTGCTGAAGAAAGAAAGCAGAATTGTGATCAGTGAGTTCTGCAAAACCTCAAATCGTTGCTTTTGTGAAGGCCAACTGCAGGGCAGCACAAGGAAGGGTTGGGCCACTGCTGTACTGAGGGCTGACAGGAAGAGGTGGTGAGGTGAGCACAGGTCACCCTTGCATGGGGAAGGGTGGTGGATGGTGACCCTGACAGGTCTGTCACACACTATCAAAGCATCGCTGCTCTCTAGCAGGGGCTTGGGCTGGCTCAGTGCCCAGACAGAGATGCGGCACTCAGAGCTCACAAAAAAAAAGCACAATGGCACTGAGTGGTACTTGGTGGACAGTGCAGGAAGACCGAAGGTGTGCCTGCCTCTTGGTAAGTATTCATTAAAATTTTGATTTATAAATTGGCTCTGTACCTTGTCTAAATTGACTTTGGAAGCCTACGGGAAATACTGCCCCACCTCCCTGTGTTTGCCACAGGGGAAGTCAGAAACCACCGGGTCCCTGGGGCTAATTACTTTCTTCAAAACCCAGCATTGCTCTGTTTCTGACTCAGCGCAGTGTTCAATTTTCTGCTGAGATTGTATCTATATCGCATTACAGGATGAGTTGCAATAGCACCTGATGTTAATTGCAGTGCACAGACTGCTCCCTTCTCTCCTTTACACCAGTTATCAAGAAAAACTGGAAAGTCCACTTCTGCTGGTTTTAATTTAGCCTCTTCCACCCATACAGAGTGCCTGTCAGACAGGAGAGGCAGGGGCTGTCATCCTCTTTCTGCCTGAAAATATCTAACAACGAGGTAGAGACTAACTGGATGTCTACACATAGATGTCTACATCCCATCCCAAACAATCAGATACTTTATGAAGACAGAGATGTTGGGATGTATGACAGCCACTCAGTGGAAACAGATACAGACAGGTACCATAATATTCCTGGATTGCCCCAAAGCCAGCCAGCCTTCCTTGCCTCTTGCATCCACTGAAAGCAGAGAAAAGGACAGAGATGAAGTAACAGAAAAAGAACATCCCCAGGCTACTCTCAAAACTTGTCAGTCTCTTTCAGAGCCTATGCCTGCCTAAAACACCAAAGCAACCCTCAAACACACCAGAATCCAAACCACAGAAACAAGCAGGGACATTCTGACTGGACAAGAGTTTATGGCTCAGCAAAGGTGTCCTGTAGGAACTAAATCTGAGAACACTTGTTGGGCCTTGAGCACAATTTACCTTTTGCTGGGGCACAGTGAAAGAGATGAGAGGGTTTAACATCTTATCATTGCTTAGTTTCCCTCCTAAATGTCCACCTCTCACAGTGTCATTCTAGCACTCATCATGCATCATATAAATGTTTGTTTCTGACAATTCATTTGCTAGCCTGTCATTTGCCAGCCTATCATTTCCCACTCCCCTTCTGCCAGCAACAACCAGGATTTCTGTCATTTTCAAGTGTTAACCAGCACTGGCAACTGCCACTTCTTGATATCATATGTACACAGAAGAGTGATAGGGATTTGTATCGTGTTCCACACTTTCAGTGCACACTGAAGGAACAGCATTAGAAGAAAATTAATTCATTGGTCTTCTGGAACCAAAGCCCCTGGGACTAGCACTGGAGGCTTTGGATATTTTTGAGTGAGATCCTTCAAGCCCAGCCACCCACCAAAACACCAGGAGGGCAGCCAAAGTAGATCAGAAAGCAGTGCTGTTTCCAACAGTGGGCAGTGGTTGCTGCTACTCACAAGTCTGCCTTTTACTTCTACTGGTGTAAATAACCTATTCACCTTGCCATGCAATTTGTCAAGTGTTTCCAGGCGAGTCAAAGTGCTGTAAGCCTCTCCTCTCTTCTGATTTCTTACCCTTTAGTTAAAGGCCCTTTCCCTGTTTTGCAGCCCACTGTTTTCTACTCTTTTTCCATCAGCAGTAACAAAATTGCTCTGACTACAGTCTAACTTGCAACATGATGTTTCCAGCCTGGAGTTGCTCTGAGATTTGCCTTCATTCTCTTAGGACAGAGGAGGTTAAAAAAAAAAAGAAAGGAAAAAAAAAAAGAGAGAGGAATGGAACATTCTGTCAAATAAACATTTGCTAATGCTCTTGAGCAAGAGAAATAGAACAGGTAGCAAATAGATTAACTATCTGCTACAGCAAATAAACAGCAGCAAAGGTGCCTTGGACACACTTTGGATGGTATTTCTGCATTGAGCCTGATACACTGATATATTAATTAATCTCTCCAACAAAAGCCATGACCTTTATATACAAAATTGGAGATCAGACCTCAAAGTAATATAATTAATATCCTGCCTGGTATAATAAAAACAGGCTTGCTGTTAGTTTGACTACCTTTTTTTTTTTTTTTCTCTCTCCCATGAGGAAAAATTGTTTTTTGCAGGTACACAGTTACTCAGTTTATCAGTAAAATTATAATCTCTTTGGGTGTAGGACTAGCAGAGCTTGCTGAGAATCGACAGGTTTGATTCTATATGAAAGTTTAATGCCACTTCTAGGTCAGTTTTATGTCTGAAGATTGAACATGGTAAATGAGCAATTGCTTCCTCTCTTCTGAGACTGAGCTGCATGGAGGGGTCTGATTGCAGCTCTGTAATACTTTCACCAGCAGGGAGCATTTTTCCTTCTACACCTGAGACAGATGAAAACAACTCTGTGTATTTATAGAAGTAGACTTTTGTCACTATTTTGTCTCTGGGTAAGTTGGATAGGAGATAAATAGGTTTGATAAAAGTGCCTTCCTGCAACTTTTGCACAGCTTCTTAAGCCACGCACTTGCCCGAGGAGAAACATTGCCACTAAATCTAGTCCATGAACCACAGTCAATCCATACCCTCTAATTTCCATGGATCATACTAAAAATAAAACATAGAGAGCCAGTTCTCAGATACAGGAGCACATAGTCTTAATATAATATTGGTCCTGGGAACTTTGTGCATACATTTTCCTCAACAGAAGAGATGACCAAGGCCAGTATCTCCGTCAGCTTTAAAGCATACTGGACAACACTGAGTCTGGATGTGTCCTCAGGATTAATTTCCCTTGAGAATTGCAAAAGGGCAGAAACACGTAGAAACTGTGGACAGGTGTGGTTATTACCATTACCAATTTTGTAGCTAAAAGAACAGTCTGTGTACTGGTAGCTCTGTACAGGAAGCAGGATCTAGAATTCTGATGTGCTTTTATTATGTGTATCACTCCCAGAATTGCCAAGATGGACAGCTGGCATAGCCACAATTTTATCAATATTCTCAGAAAACAAATGCATTTTAGATTGCCTCTGCTTGTCACACCAAATGGATCTTCACCAAGACAATCATTATCTTTGTTACTCTTCTCCAAAATGGAGGTTGCTTCCATTTCTAACTCTGTGTAAACCCATCAGCACTTGGACACAGTCTAACTTTCTCATTCCTTCATGGATACTTACAGGTGCAAGACACCCAACTGAAAAGAAGAGGTTTATTATGTGTTTGTTACCTCAGCCACTGCTACAATCTCCTAATAGGAGATGCCACAGAAAGGAGGAGTTGGGAAGGAAGGTTCTATTAAATGGACTGTCCACAATCACAGTTTCTCCTCAAAAACCCCAACTGCCACCTTCTTCTGTGGTCAATTGCCAGAAGTCATGGATGTCATGTCCTCTAAAGCTTAAGTCAGAACAGCTGCTTCCCTCTTTGTTTTGCACAGAATGCACCTGGGTAGCAACACACACATTACATAATATTAAGTCAGAAACTGAAAGGAGCCAGATTGCTAAACCCTTCTATGTGGATGAGATTTTTTATTTCCATCACCTGATAATTTAATTGCTCAATTAACTCTGCCTGAATGCCTTGGTTGTGGAAGAGGAATGTTCCCTTGCAGGTCATGGTAAACCAGACAGGAGGCAAGTAAGTGATGCAAAGGTAAATGATTCCTCTACAGTAAGCCAAGTGCATCATCCAATTGTATTTTCTCTCCTGCTCTGCTCCTTGCTCCTCATGTTTTACGGACAGAGCAGGCACCAGACAAATAAAAGACCATAAAACGCTGGTCAAAACCCAGCATCACAGGCCTTGCCAACATTGTTTAAATTCAAAACTTTCTTAGCCAATTGAAACCTAGCTTGGACATTTCTTTTTGCATTTCTGAAACTCCATAATATGCCTAATTTAGGTAGCAGGGTAATCTCCTCCTTGAGAAGGACTTTGAAACATCTGCTGCATCACTGAACATTACACTCTTGTTTTTCCTTACACAAGAAGCCAGTGGAAAGGATGCCACTAAAGTGGCACTTATTGACCATTCTGGGGCAGAGTGGCACTGCCTGAGGGCCTGTGGATGTAATTCTTGTGCATCAGCAGATCATATCTCAGAGGGCTTTTGTTCCAATGAACATGCCTATAACCATTATTGCAGCAAACTACACATAACTTAATCATTCCTTCTTTCATAAATACAGCAGTCAAGTTCATAAACCTGTGTCTCTGCTGTTCATGCCAAAACCTGAGTGCTCCTGTACAATTTATGAAATTATGTTAGATTATTTATTTATATTATTTCTCATTTATAAGTTAGTGGGCAAAAATTTCTATTAAAAATAATTTTAAATTGCTTAGGGACATAGGAGAGTCTGTATCACTGGAGACTTTTAAGATTGTCTGCCAGGATGCTTGAGAGCATGTTAATGTTATTAGATCCTGCCTTGGGCCAAGGAGATAACATAGAGGAACTCTGTGACCTTGCAAGATCTTTCCTAGCTATTCCTGGAACCATGCAATGCAAATGGCCTGGAAAAGCAGCAAACTAAAACCTGATAAAACAGACACATCTGCTCTATGTTATCTGGAAGAAAAAAAAAAAAAAAGGCAAAAGAGGCTGGAAAAGTCTACATCTAACAAAGTAATGAAAGAGAAAAGAGTTTACAATTGAAATCAGTGAGTACTAAAGGGAAAAACATCCTCTGCTACATGATCCCTGCTTAAGGTGTTCTCATGAACACCATCATTAAATCCTTACCCATATTATAATTTTAAACAGCTCCTTCAACCTCCATTTGTGAACTTCCCCCTGGTAGTGCTCCTTTCCATCCTCATGAGAGCTTACATTAAGCTTACATTAAGCTCTCATGTCATTCCACAATGAGCCTTTCCTAAATTCCTCCCTGAAGCCACCTCTAAAACATGTAGGGGTGAAACAGAATTTACTTGGCAGATTACTGACCCCCTTTTGCTCGTATTTAGGATGCAGTGTCTCTTGAATTCTTGGTCATTAGAAATCATCAGCCTGTTGATTCTACAAGTACTCACCATGCTAGAAAATCCTGTTTCTGCCTCATGCCATGCAAAGCCTGACTGGATGGTACTTTGACCTGAAAAACAAGAAACTAAGTAGGTTTGTAGCCAAACCTTGAGCTGTTGACTGTATCTGTGTCAGGAAAAGGTGCATTCTGCAATGAGAAATTATATTTAGAATATGTCTTTTCTTAGACAGATCCTATAAATTGGATCAGTTCAAAAGTGGTGAATTTAATTAGAAAACAATTGTCCCAAATGTCATAATGACAGTCTTGGAAATTCAAGATTAACAAAAGCCAGAAAGAAGCTAAAACCAGCAGCAACAGTACGTAACCATCTTGGGAAATAGATTACAGAAGTAAGAGGTAGTGAGGAACCGGAAAAGAAACCCAAACAAAAACAACCCCCTACCTTTCAGCAGACAAAGACAATCAGAAGTGTACATTAGTATCAAAACAAATGCATCAATCTATGAAAACATCTGTAATAATCAGATTGTCCATTATGACATTCGTAAGGTAAAATCTGTCAACAGTAATACAGAAAAGGTAGGTATTTCTCATAGTTATTTCTTTTTTGGAATGCAAGATGATGCATATCATACCATATATCATATCATAGCTTAAAATAAACTCAGAGTGATATTTAAATAGTACTAAAAGTGGGATATTATTGAATCAGCATCCTGAAGACCCACGAGATGTCTGAAGATCTCATTGCCAATGCTCATTTTCTGCAAGTCATTGAAAAATAAGGAAGCTTCTTCGGTCAGAGAGAAACCCTAATCTTTAGAAGTACAAATAGGACAATCCAGGACTAAGACCTCTCTCAAGTATTTGGAGACAATAACCAAGAAATAGCTAAAATAACTCTAAGACTGCACCATGGAAAACTTTATTAAAAAACAGAATTAAGTTTAAGTGTCATTAAAAAATTGAGAGGCTTTGCAAGGACAGACAGACCAAAAAGAAAATGTTACTTATGGCCTCTGATTAGAACTTCTCTGCTAGTAAACAAAATATTGTGACATCAATAGTGACAGAACTCCAAGTAAAAGCAATTTTACTTTCAAAATGTTTGGATTAAGGAAACGCAATTACAGCTTAATCTGTTTGGGATACCATCAGAAAACTGCCTTTGAGATGATCAATTTGCCTTTTTACTCCACCTAACTTACGGAAAAATCTGTAGAACATTTCAGTATGAAGATAGAGCATTCTGGAAGAACTTGATGATTGTTACTTTACATATGAAAAGTGTTTCTATTCCATTCTTTGAGATTTTATCATGCAAATCATACAGAAATGGGTGACTGAACATTCCAAAAGACTTAACATAACTTTTACTCTGTTTGCTTAAGCAAATACTCTGATACCTGTCACCAGTTCAAATTTAATCTTGTCCCAAGGCTAGAAAACAGGTCACAGTAAGTTATGTTTGCCTTTTTGTTGTGAAACTTCAATGCGTTTTCATACCAAGGACACATGAAATAATTTCTAGGCCAGCTGACTTCACTGGTACCTCTTGACTGCTACAGGATTCTAAAATATTTGCCTTTTTTTGAAGAATGCAAGCACTGAAGGATAATTTGGTCCTTTAATTGTTACATTACCTGGGGACAATTTCTCTAAATGAGCCTGAAAGTAGTGCCAAGTTTTAATTTCACTATTACATGCAAAGCTCTGAACCAGAGCTTCACAGAAAGCCCCACAGTTCTGGTGTTTGAGATCTAAAAGCACTGTAGGTTTTATTTTGCGTTGGAAGCTCATCAGCTTTCAAGCACATTTCCACATTTATAAAGCAGTTGTGCAGACTCAACACAAATGAATAGGCAGAAAGCCACGGGAACCCAGAGCACTACCAATTACCTGCACTTGAATACTGTTTCTCAGAGAGACAATTGGAAAAGACCTCTGAGATCATAAACTCCAACCTATGACCCAACACCACCTTGTCACCCAGACCATGGCACCGAATGCTACATCCAGTCTCTCCATGGACACCTCCAGGGGTGGTCACTCCACCACCTCCCTGGGCAGCTCATTCCAACACCTGACCACCCTTCGTGAAGAACTCCTTCCTAATGTCCAGCCTAAACTTCCCCTGGCACGGCTGAAGGCTGTGTCCTCTTGTCCTGTCAGTGTTCCCTGGGAGCAGAACCCGACCCCGCCCTGGCTGCCCCCTCCTGTCAGAGAGCTGTAGAGAGTGATGAGGTCTCCCCTGAGCCTCCTCTTCTCCAAGATAAACGAGCCCAGCTCTCTCAGCTGCTCCTCACAGGACTTGTGTCCCAGACCCTTCACCAGCCTTGTTGCCCTTCTCTGGGCACGCTCCAGCCCCTCAACATCTGCCCTGAACTGTGGGCCCAGAGCAGGAGACAGCGCTCGAGGTGCCGCCTCAGCAGTGCCGAGCACAGGGGCCTCCCTTGGTCCTGCTGGCCACGCTGTTCCTGACACCAGAGGCTGCTGGAAGGCAGGCAGCGGCTTTTGGAGCCGGGTACCGGCTGTGAGCTTTGGCTGCAGACTCTGCAGCGGCCACCGCTGCCCTGCTGCGGGCTCAGGGTGACTCAGGCAGGAGCAGCGCTGCCAGCCCGGCCCTCCCGGTTCTGCAGCTTTGTGACTCAGGCTCGCACCCCCCGCTCCCGGCGGCCACCCCGGGCCACCCCCCGGAGCCCTGGGACGTGCTGCTCCACAGACCTCTCCTTGCTTTCAAAGCAATCTCCTGCCCAGAGCGCCTCGGGAAAATCTCCCTTTCAGCATTAACAACGAAGAATTACTTAACAAAGCAGAGTGAGGAAGCGCGTTAACAATATCTTCTGCTCTGGATCCGGAAGAGTGGAGTGCATCTGCTGACTAACAGTGGGGATGGGGTGGGAAGGCAGCTGGCTTCTCTGCGAGGGAGGAGACAGCTCCTGAGTGATGCTCTGGGCAGTACAGGAAAGCTGTCATCTTCAACAGCAGCGCCTTGCCTGTCAGGGATCTAACACCCACTGCTTCCACAGCTCCTTTCCCTCCTGGCTAAAATGTATGTTTAATAGGATGAGCCTGGAACACTAAAGAGGAATTAAACTGCAGCTATAGCTCTCCATTTGGCTAAAAGTGTTAAATATCCATGGAGAAAATTATAATATTTGTGTAACCTTGAGAGGGAAGACCCCAAATACATAAATCCATTTGTAACAAAGTAACCTTCTGTGAAAAGTGGATGAAAATGGGCCTGATGTGCCCATTCCCAAGATCCACACACTGTCCAGAGAGCAGAATGCAGTTTTGTAAAAGACCACCAGGATTCACACACGTTCACAGGCACACTAGCATCTCAGCCCTTTCCTAGCAGAGGAGAGTAGAAGTCCAGCCTCCCAGGAAAAGGTATGAATGTGGATAGGGTGGGAGACATTGATTGGATTTCCTGAAGAAACCTTTGGAGAGTGAAGGGTTTCCTCTTGGGGAGAGGGGGCAGAGGGTTATCTGTTTCTACTTCTCATAAACAGGTTTCTTTTATTCTTCAGGAAAATGCAGAGGGTAAAATAAAATACTTACACGGTGAAGATTCATGGATCTCTCCATGTTCTGGGGTCAAAGGCATGCAAATGCCCAGGAGCAGAACCTCCCAAAGCTATCAACAACTGCAAAAATGTTAATTTTGTTTAAATTATCTTCTGTAAGGGCAGACATGACCAGCCAAGACTACTCCATCTTATCTACCTGCTTATGATCAAAATTTTTTGTCAGCTGCTATTCAAGCGCTCCACAAGTCTTCAGACACCATACACCCTTCACCTCATGCCTCAATTACATGCATCCTCACCACAGAACAGAGTGACTCAAAGTCTGCCCACACAGATCGTGGCCTAGACAGCTGCTGATCAGGATGTGGAGGATTCAGCCACATCCTGCAAATGGAAGAGGCCACAAAGTAGGACAGACAGGATGGCACTGACAGGCATGTGAGTCAGAACGCAAGGGAGAAATGAAGATACTGTTGACAGCACGATGAGCCTGGAGGCAACAGGGAGCCTAATTTCTAGACACATACAGAATGGTTTTATCAAGATAAAACCCCTCTGCAGCAGATGCTGTAACACTCTCTCAGAACATGTTCCTGAGCACAGAGTCTCACTGGGATGTATTTATACCCCTGTCAGAACCTGTGTGAACAGCTCTTTAAGACTGGAAAGAAGGCTTCAGAGAATCTTTTGTGATTATTGGTTATGTTAGAACAGACTGGACCTTTGTCTCTCTGTTAACTTTTTGAGTCAACTCCATGGGTCACCAGCCAGAAAGCCCAACATGAAATGCAGTCTGGTGTTTTGTTAATAATATACTCTGTGTTTGTTCATGTTCTTTAATCACATGGTTTTTGCTCTGTGGAACATCCTGTCTCTCTGGCCTAAGCCAGTTCAGAAGTAAAGATGCTTTGGACTGAATCCAGACAATACATACATTTTTGTCTTACTCTGGAAACCCTATGTCAATTTAAAACCATTCAGTAGAGTTTGTATTACTGTATTTGCCTGAAGAATAAAAGGAACATGTTTATAAGACATAGGAACAGATAGCCCTGTGCCCTCCCCCCTCCAAGAGGAAACCCTTCACTCTACAAAACCAAAAGGCTAACATACCAATACATTTATTAAAATTAACTTCTCATGACAAGTTATGTATCTATAGCTACTGCTATGTTTCTAATATATCAGCAAATGTGGTAACTGCTTATTTTTCTGTATTTTCACACTAAGGTCACAGCATTAATATTTCACACTAAACTGCTGGGTTTGTCTTGTTTTGTGCAGAAAATTTTGGGGTTTTGGGGGTTTGGGCATCTCTAAAACATGTATTGTGTTTCTACATCTGAGTACTAGTTAAACCACCAAATATGGCTCCAAATCACAAAAAGTGTGCAGAGACAAACTTGACAAAGTTTGATTCAGAGAATTCTTGCACAACAGCTCCCTGTCTTCCAAAATGTATATGAAAATGAGAATATCTAAGACTACAGTTCTTCTTAATTTGCCAGAAATTTGCATAGATGGGATTGTACTCATCCTCACCAATACTCAAACACCCATCCAAAAGGCAGTTCTGAGAAACAAGAAACACAAAATTCTGACACTCAAATATCTTACTTCGTCATTAACCTTATTTTCCCAAGAAATGCTCTTAACACAGGAGTTAAACAGAACTATTACATCTTAATCACTAATTATTAGGCAAATATTAGGACATACAGAAATGTTAAATAGGTCGTCTGATAACTCAGGACTGTTTATTCAAAGGAACACTATTCACTGAGGAAAAACATTACTTCACACAACCTGAGTTCTCATTTCTAGTAAAAAATCTCCTGTTAACAAGAGAAAACTGAAGCTAACATCCCCTTCTTTTCTCCCTTAGTATCCTATAATTTCATTTTGTGAAAATTCAGGTAGCATTGACATGTGTGTACACCTTTGCAGAGTAAAAGAAGAGCATAAAGCCTGCTCCCAAAAACTCAGTGTTTCCCTCAAAGCCTAAGTAACAGTTATGAACCTGGCAGTCTATATCTTGTTTTAAGTCTTGTTCCATCCAGTTTGATAGATACTGTCCAACCTGAGCCTGTGTGACTGCAGCTGCTGTGAAAATTTCATGACAGTAAAACCAACTGAAGAAATAACAGCACAATATTCTTGTCCATAAGGCATGTTTTAGGCTTGCATAGAAGCTCCTGCAGCGTGTTTGAATTGCTATTCTTTTTTACAACTGTGGGTGACGGAACAAAGAAACGGCTTTGTTCAGAGTTCCACAAAAAGCAGAGCACAGTTCCTCAGGGCAGCAGAGAGCAGCTGTTTCTGGCTGAATTGCTGAAGACTGGGAAAAAGGCAGGAGTAAAAAATTAACCTGAAATTTCTGGGTTTGTACACACCTTCTGTCCTCTCCAGGAGAAGAGGTGCAGGACAGGACAGGCCCTCTGTCATTTCCTTCCCACCTCTACACAGTTCTGCAACCCAAAATTCCCCCTCCCCTGTAGCAACTCTGTGCAAGGTTCTTGTGCAGGCAAGACCTTTATCTGCCTCTTGTCCTGCCTCGGTGTTTTGAGATTCCATAAGGTTTCTGCACCTTCACTTGAAAAGCTACACACACGTCAAACCTCTAGAGAGCTGACTTTTTTAAGTAACAAAACTTGTTGGACAGGTGGATCTTGAAAAAGCAAATCATTAGAATTTAAATCTGGAGAAGAGTAATGGGATACTCTGCTGTGATCTGACACCACAGACACCTAAAGTTTTACACAGTCACTTCTGAAGGCAAAGAGCAAGTGTGAGCTGGATAAAATTCTCAGGAAGAAACCCAGACAGTATTGATAAATTTCAAATGACTGAACAATTACCTCACAGTAAGAAGCACTAGTGACAAATCATCCTCGTTTTTCCAATACCTTGACTTTAGAAATAGTGAATTACACGCTCTTCTTCAAGGGAAGGCTTTTTGTTCACATACATATATACATATATGCATTGTATCTTAGATCCTGACAGTTTACAAGTAGTTTTTAATGCTATGGTGTATCAAAAAAAAAAAAAAAGGAAAAGCCTGGAGTCAGTCCTATAAACCTCCTTATTTAGAGAAGCAAAACGTTATTAAAAACAAAATAAAACAACGCAAAACAGCTTTAAGACTTCCATACTTGAGATAGAGCTAAACAAACCAATGCCTGTGTTTTGTTTCAAGTCTGAAAACTTAGGGTTGGATGAACTCCAGAAGTACTGAGTGAATTTAAACAGGCCAGAAGAATCATAAATTTTGCTTCTATACAAAAAGAAGTGTGTGTTTTTCTTGCCAACAGTACACCAATAAACCTTCCCACGAGGGAAGAAGATGAACAATAGTTTTTAAGCCTCACATCTGCACAGTCTTCCACTACATTTTGAGAAGTTAAAATAATCTTTTGGAGATTAAAGTCTAAAGCAGAGAGATTATCTCCCTGAAAGAATCAGGGAAAGAACAAAACCACTGAACATGACTTGCAGTACTGCACACACAGGAGGGTCACACACAGGTAGACAATGCCACACTGCACTCAGGTAACCCCCAGCATGAACAGCAAAGAGCCTATTTCCCCAAGGACACGAAAGGACAAGACTTTTTTGCTATCTCCATGAGAGATGACTCCTCTCTTACATTATAGCCCCTAAAGCCAATGCACTCATTTCTTTTTCTTTCTTTTTTTTTTCCCTGACTTTGTAAAACATTCTCAGTTTAGAGATAGTTACCCAAAAATAGAGCAATCAAGGCAGGGAAGATTGTAAGGTGCAGTATTTAGGCATTAATTGGCAATACCAGCTTTCCCCATAATCCTTCATCCACACAAGCAAAGGCAAGATAGTGTTTCCATGCCCAGTCCTGATCAATATTGTACTTCAGCAATTAATCACCTTACTACAGAGAAGAAAAACACACAGGAGTGGCTCTGTCCTGTCTGTGCTTCCAGCAAGGCCAGCCTCAGGCTGTAAAGTTATCTGCTAAAAATTGGACACCTCAAATGGTTCAGCTGTTTAGACTCCTTTTCTCTTTAAACAACATTGTGGTCCATTTTAAGCCACAGAGGAGAACAAGTGTTATGGTTTCTATACACTGTAAGTGCACAGCCCACTTTAAAATACCTAACAAAAAAAATCATTGAGTTACAATCCAACAAGTCCAGCTCTTGAAGTCCATCCTCATTCAAATGGAGCTCCACAAAACAGAAGCTGTGAGAACTGTGACAGGTCTAAGTCACAAAAACTTTAAGAAATCCCCAAGACATCTCCTAGGAAGTTTGTAAGTGCCCATCTGGCAAAGGACTGATATACACTGAAGTTATGAACTCGAAGGTACAGAAATTTAACTAATATTGGAGTATAAAAAAATATTTTATAAATTTTTTTTTTTCTGTGACCGAGAGGAACATATTTACATTGGGCAGTACAGAAAGAATAAACAGAGGAGCAACATGGCTGAAAAGCTGCAGAAATGTCAATTTTAACGCAAATACTTCTTTCAGAGAAGGGGCAAGATTGCCTTTCCAGGGTAAGGGCTTGGCAATTCAAAGGGTGTGATAAAAGTCCCTCTAGAAAACCGCTTGGGAAATACATCTTAATTACAGGAAGTCAGAAGAAACAGGCATCTGCATTCTAGCACAGTTGCGAGGAGAAAGTAAAACTTCTCATAAATGTAAGTGCATCAATTGTCCATTAAATGTGTACTATCCTTACCGACATCTAATCTGTTTAAAGGCAATTCACTTATCAGTTTGCTCTAAAATAAAAAAGCACACAATAAACAGAGCAGGGCAGCAGATTTTTCAGATAGGCAGAAATACCATTAAAATAAATGTATTTCCAGGCTTGCAAAGTTTATTTTCTATATGTGCAGCAGAAAGGCAGGACAAAAATGTTCTCATGAACTGGAAATAGGCAAGGTCAGGGGTAGTGCATCAGTATTAGCAAGGGCTGCCTCGGGTACTGCAGACTCCAACAGCGTGACAAATCATCACAAAGCACAGCTGAACGCTGGTATGAACTGTTAAGCCTGGAACAAGAGAAGAGACTACATACATGTGAGTTGGATGAACATTAAATTCAGGTACATTTATAGCATTTTAAAACTCGTGGGTTTATTCATGCTCAGAAGCCCACCTCAGGTGGGAATGCAGTGTCATGACAGTGCCATGAGATCAAGGAAACAAGTTTGGAAATTATTCCTTTTTGTATAACGAATACATCTCAGCAATTCCACGCTGGCATTGTTCTATTAGTAAAGAAATCATATTGAACCACTCCCGACAAGCCTCATGGCAGGACTTTGAAGACTTCAGTATTGCAGATTGACCATGGGTGATCCCCAGCAGGTCTGCTGCATCCGGGACACTTCCAGGGACCAAGTTACACACTACTTGGATTTCTGCTTAAACTTGGGTCTTGCCCAAAGAAAGGCCTGGCTTTCTTCCACTGCAGCTCTATTAGCATTGCCAGCAAAGAGAATTTATGCAGAGTAAAGGGACTGGCGTTCCTTCTACAATAGGGCCAATTGTCTCAGGCTGCCACATTCAGTTAAATGTTTACTTTGTTGTTTCACAACTCAACAGGAAAGGAAAGGTCAGACAGGCCCTACTGCAGAACAAAGATCTTGTCATTCATCTATTCACCTCAAGCCAAGATTCCAGTGGGAGACTACTGCTTTCCAGTTTTTTTCCTCTTCCTCCAGGAGACAGACACCAGATAGTAAATTAACACTCCAGCAATTCTACCAGTCTGGTTTCATATTCTAAAAGAAACATTAGATGTCAAAGTATTCTGTAAAGATCCTGAAAGAGGCATATTGCCAGGATTTGTTCACCAAGACTGGCTAACAGAGAAAGATTAATCTCTTGAGACTACCCGTGAATACCATCCTTTTTGGCACACTTGAAAGTGAGAGCTATAGCACAGATATAGCCATAAGTGTGCAGTTTCCTGTGACCCAAAACTCTTGGCTTCAAGTAGTGGAGATCCTATTCAAATTCAGTCTTCCAGAAGCTGCATTTGCCAGCACAAGGGTAAAATAAGAACAACTGTTTAACAGGAATGGGACTATTATTCTTGACTTGCTATGAATGGAAAACCCGCAGTTTCACTCTCAGTTGATGAAGCATGAATGCACATGGACAGACACTTGGACATCTATTCCATTAAAAATAGCCAAAATCCTTCTTAACCTGTGCATATTACTTTCTCTGTTCAATTAACACAAATAACAGAGATTAGACAATGAAAACCCATCACAATAGTAAACAAACTATTATTGTGAAGAGAAATATACATGGGTCAAATAAACATAATGTAATTCTCAAAAAATGGCAAAGATCCTCTGAGCCTGTAAAGGAAATGTGGATTATTTACTCCTGGCATGAATAAGACGTGCTCTGATGAAACTTGTACCACATTGTTTGTGATGGTCTGAGTGGCCAAATGGTTGTTGGAACACTGACTTGGATGGGATGAGTCACATCCCAGCAACACCTGTTTCTTTCCACTGGCTACCGAGGAAACCGAGATAACCAGCTCCAAAGGAGAAGTCTGTATTTGAACAGGCAAATCCTCCCTGCTTTATTTCTTCCTGAGCCAAACATGCAGTTCATAGATTAAACAATAATTCTAGGACTTGAAGAGACTGCTATGCCTGCACAGTCTGGGAGATTTAATCTTCCTAAAAGACCGTAACCTCAAAAACACAATCTCATATTATTTCCAGCCATACACTGGGGAATCCCAAACTGGGAGTGTGGGGAAGAGTTTGGAGATGACAGGGGACAACAAAAATCACAGCCACAGCTGGCTGACCCGATGTGAATTATCCAAACCTTCCACCTTGGGAGCTGCTTACACAAATTAAGTAGTACTTGTTCCATAGCTAGTTAAAAGCATGTGAGCCCCATTCAAACTGGTGAGCAACCTGTGCACCATTCCGAGACGGCAAGCATGTATCCAGACTCATTAAAGAAGCTAAAAAATCTCTCATTGACCTAAGGTAGCAGCAGGATCTGACTGGAGAACCACAGATTTCTTAAAAACTGTCCAGTCTATAAACAGTCAGCCACCTATCTCAGTGATGTACAGAAAATCCCTGGACTCGACTCAAAACTCTTCCTCATAAAGCTGATGGAAACGTTCCTGGGCCAGATATTCTGGCTGCAAGTACTGTCCTCATCACTGGATAAGAACTTTGTCATTCCCAGGAACCCATACCAGTAGAGTCCTGACTTGTCTAGGAAACAGGCAAAGATGAGGCTTTTACAGATCAGACCTGATCAGCCAGACCAGGCTCTTCACTTCAAAGTGGTCAGAAGTCTTCAAATATTCTTTAAGTTCACATATGACTATGGATATATTCTGTCAAGTAAGTAGGATTTTCATTCCCAAGACAATACTATTACATAAGCGAAGAAAGTAGTTTCCTATACGAACTATCTTATATCACATACTATCCTGGTCAAACAGCATTTTAAGCTATGTTTGAAGACTGAAACACCACCACTGAAAACTTGCAAATGGGTAATATGATACAGAGTGCTTTAACAATATTACCGCAAGATTACTCCATTCTAATTCCACCAAATCACTTTATGTTACATTGTGAAACTGCAATGTGAAAGGACTATTACTGTACGGCATTCATAAATTCATATTATGTAAAAGGAGTACTGACCTCAGGTCACAGAAACAATGCAAGCAGACTTAGAATTTTGTTCATTAGATCCTGTACAAAGTGAAAGATATTTCATTTTTCTTCACAATTACTCAGAAAGGACCATGACACAATAAAAAATTTGTCAGCAGGATTTCTTGGAACATTGGGTATCTGCCATGTTACTCAAGAATTCCATGTATCTCAGTCTCTTGGCTAACACACAATTTAAACAGGAACACCCACAGTGGTTTTTAGAACATACCAGCATATTTTATTCAAAAAACCACAAGGACAAACCCTCTGCTTTACAAACTTACAAGTACTTGTGTGTTTCATTTGGCTGACTGTAAATCCAACTTTTCAGAGCTGAATCATTACAGTTTGATGACACCAAATAAAGGCTAGTGACTCATGCTCTCATGCAAACAAGTGGGCAAAAGTAGAACGTCAGAGACAGAAATGAGCTGTGGTCTTTTAGGACACTGCCCCTCATCTTTTGAACCTTCTCAGAAGGGAAATGTGAGAGCATGGAGGAGCAGCAGCACAGAACAAACATCAAACACATTTTGCGAAGAACCTGAAGAAACCCCACCCCTGCAGAGCACAGAAGTCTCCTGCTCATCGCACAGTGCAGACCCCATTAAAATGAAGAGGGTGGTGGGGACACCACTTCAGCTTTCTGTAAAACTCAGCATGGAGATTTAGGTTGTGATCCAAAGCCTGTGATCCTCAACTCTCTTGTGCTGAGACTGCTGTTGAGACATAAGAAAGTGTACAAACCTTACAAGGTAAGATCATGGACAAAGTGTAATAATCAAGACATTAATAACACACCAATGATTAAGGAAAGAAATACTGACATGAAAAGGTAACACAAAGAAAAAAAAATCTAACAAGAAAGAGAGAGAAAAGAAATTTCATGTTTTGTGCCACTTCTACTCTCTGTGAGCTCCCAGTGCTCCTGCAGATGTTCATGAAAGTGCTCTTCTCCTTTGATTACCATTCTCTAAATTCCTATTAGATTCAGGAAAAAGCACTGGCATGAAAATGAGTGCCATACATCTTCCTTTACAGCCCTCCACATCATTCATAAACAATTATTTAAAAATTCTAAAGTTGTTCATCTATAGGGGTCAGTCAGAGAACTAGCAAGTGACTCGTTTTCCAGACCATCTGCGTGGACCTCAGACTTTTGTCAGGATTCCTACAAGACCAAAACTATTTCTAAGATTGATTGCTTTGTGACACAAGTTCTGTTGTCAGCTGATTAAAAAGATACTGTAGGAAGGAGAAGGATGAGGCTCAGGGTACTAAGGACAAACACACACAGTTTCGCTGGCCATATTTACTTTTACACATACATGGTGGACATATTTCCAACAGCCTATTGCCACACAACTGAATGCAAACAATAGTTAGCTGATGTTGTGACAGCAAATAAACCCCCACACTGTTATGATTACAAGCATAAACACTCAAAACTATTGATTTCAAAGATAAACATTATCTACCATTTGGTAACACCTAGGAATGAATATGTCAGAACATTTTAAAAACCTATGTTGGTATTTACCAACATATGTTGGTATGTTCTGAAAACCATTGTGGGTTTTCCTGTTTAAATCCTGTGTTAACCAAGAGACTGAGATCTGTAAATGTCTTCCAGGCACCTTAGCGTGGTTTTTTTCTGGGTTGATTTTTTCCCCCTCAGAAAATTAACTGAGTACTAATAAAGGCATATCAGTCTTAAACCTCTTTCTGGATACCAAATACTGCTATAAGGTAAACATCATCCAAACAGGATATAATTTCTAGACATATGCTACAGTTGTATACTGCAATGCACACTCTAAGCAAGTGAAAAGTAAACTTCATTTTTCCTAGAGCTTTATTCCTGTTCAGTCTTTAATGCCTCTTCTTTATAGGAAGTGGTTCATGATAGTATGTAGGTGGAATCTGGAAATGAAAGGCTGTTCCACAATCATAGTTATGATGAGAACTTAATTTTATTATTCATGCATTCCCAGAAGAGGCCAGAAGGACATGGGTACAACTACAAAACACATTCTGTACTTGTTTTCATATGGGAATTATTTCTCATCAACAGGAAGGCAAAACTTTATTGATCTGTCAGAAGTCATCAAGGGGCCATTCACCTCTGTTACGACGAAATCAAATTAACACTACTTTTGAATGGATTTTTCAGATTGAAAAAAGATGGTTAGGAACCAGAGGGAGAAAGTACTGCTCCAAATTCTGAAGTTTGTGGAATCTAGGTTCATACTACAACATTACTATACGTAGTGTGCTTTTACTTATTTTTAGTAGCCACAGCATGATGGCAGTAAACTGTGCCCATGTTGACAAAAAAACCCTGGTGTTTAACAGTATAATAGCCAACTCTGGCTACATTTTTGGCCAGAGAACGCCTGTTTTAAAAAGCAGCTGCTACAATTACAGCTATGTTGAGAGATTAGCCATGCCTTTGAAATGTACCTTCAAACTCTTAATAGGTGTGTTTGCAACTCAAGGCAAACTGAACTGAAAATAAGCAATGTGAGCTAGAGTACACATTGTGACACAGAAAATACCAACCATCTTGTCAATCAGCTCTGCAGCCATGAAACAGATTCTAGAAAAGCTGTCTCTTAGAATTTGTGGTTTGCAGCAACCAATAGCCCAAAGCATTCGGCTCACAATGAATGAGCAGGAAAGCTTGAGTTGCTCCAACATGCTGAGACCTGCACACCACAGTGCGGTGCTAGAGACCAGGGCTGGCTCGGTCTGCACTCCCAGGTGACTCTGCAGACCGTGCAGTCAGCTCTAGAGCAGAGCCTGCTCACCCACGCTGCCCTCGCCTTTACCTGGGAAAGGCATCCCATGCCTCACTCTGCACTGCCCCTCATGCGAGCTCTGTGCCCGTACAGGACTGTGTTAAAGGTTCTCACACCACCTGCACAAACTCAAAAGGAAGAGCTGCAGGGATATGCAGGTGGTACACAAGGACACAAATTCTACCCACTCTGCGCTGTTCTTTCACAGCACACAGGTCCAAGAGTATGGCCAGCCCTGTAAGCTGCCAGTTCATGGCCATGCCACACCAACTCTAGGAAAAGGTTGGCACAAGTGTCACAGAGCACTGCCTGTTTGATCTAACTACAACCTTGGACTAAAGCTTTTAGGCTCTGTGCAACAATTATGGTTATCAGCTTGCTCTTTACAATGAAACTCCCTGTTCCCAAGAAGAAGCCAGGAGTTTCACTGAAGCAGCAATAACACAGAAATATAGAGGGTGATTCTCAACTACCTAGGTAAAGTTCAAAGTAATTTCTTGCTAACCTTGCCTCTTTAAAGACTTTCTAAACATAATTTGGCACTTAAGTTGACCACAGGAAGCACAAAACGGGAAAGTCCAGGAGAAGCCTTGTCTTCCCCTCAGGCACTTCCTCTACTAGTGACAAAAGCATAATGCAAAATTGCTAAGAAAGTGCTTCATGTTTAGGTTATGCTTTGTCTTCCTTTTAGGCAAGAAATATTTGTTCATCCAAAATCACAGCCTTGAAACAGCAATGCCCACCTCTGCATTACTGTGTCTGGTTAGACTCTGAGCTTTTGGGAACATGTCTCCAGTAAACTAAGGAGTAAACTCACATAATAAACTCAGAGAATGACCCAAACAAAATTTCTGTTTCTCTTCCCACTCTTCAAGCATACTGGGTGCTTAACAGTGATTTGATATCAGCTTTTGCTGAAAGAAAATTACCTATACTCCACTCCACTAGCCTTGTAATCTCTTAGCTAATGGAAGTAAAAGCTCAAAGGTCCCTTTAAGGAGAAAGCAGATAATTCAAGCATTCCCATATTGAGAACAGACACAACAAACTATTGAAAAGGCCACAAATTGTTCCCTGATATTCACTCTTATGCAATGTGCCCAGTCATGTTAACAGTGAATCCCTTTTTCCTGCTCAGACATCTAGGCAATAAAGGCAAGAATACGCAGAAGACAAAACATTCACAAAAACTTTTTCACAAGTATTAATCTCTTTTTTTTCCCCTCCCCATGCTGTCTACAAGATAGTCTTATTTTAAACTCTGTTTAAGCAGAATCTGTAATACACTAAGTCTCAATGCATGTTTGCTCCAGCCGTGACTTGACCCTAGAGTGAAGTAAGAGTTTGGCGTGTGCTAATAATTCATTTTTCATCTCTGTTTTCATTGCCACAGACAGAAGAGGAGCATGCATACAGCAGGTAGACAGAGCATGCTCTGTTTTAGGTATCTGACCTGGATGACTGGAGAAGCAGGATCTTGAAGTGTCTGCTGCTTAATCTGGCCACAGCATCTGATCTGTGCTGCACATCCAACAGGGATGCTTCTCAGCACTGTTCCCTTGTCTCACTGAAATCTCTACATCCTAAGTAATCAGCACACTTCTTTACTGTTCCCCACAGCTCCTGACAATCTTGAATAAGAGAAAACTAGGCAGCAAAGATTGTGTCCTTAACTATGAGGGTTATTGCATTTGTATTCACACAACTGACAAAGGAAGAGGAGAGGAATAAAAAAATCTACACTGAACTTAGTGTTTGCCACAGGTTTTAGTGAAAACTCCAGGAAGTTCTCACCCCTCATTGGAAGAGCAGGACACAAGTTTTCACTTTAGAGGAACAGAGAGTCTTAACAGTCTCCCATTTCCTGATGGTTGTTACCACAAAGGCAGGACCAGTGCGCAGGCTTCTGCAAATTTGCTAATGTTCTACTGTCCACAGAGCCTTCAATACTCCTTCACCCAACTCTTGCAACTTTCTTGTCATAAAGGAAACACTACCTATGTTCAAATCCTTCAGCAATAAGTAACTGATTCTTCTGTGTTACTGAAGAGGGTATTTTCTAGAAGGCCTAGGTAGGCGTTGGGCAAACCAAAGCAGGAGAATCTTGCTTGTGCTGAGTGATTTCAGACTGCAAAAGACAGATAAGTGGATAGGAATCAGCTTTAGGCTCCAGCTGTAACTTTCTCTCCACATTGAGAGACAGATCCTGTGTCTGACAAAAGTGAAAATCATGCAGGGAAAGTAGCTTTCTGAATCACCTTCTAAAGCCCAAATCAAGGAGTTCTGGGACTTTGACTGCTGCAGCTAGTGGGCACACAACAAAAGGCATGACAGGTCCTGGGGCAAGTAGAGATAAACCCTCTTAAATACCCACGGTCTTTCAGCTCCTTAACAGCATCCTGGTAACATCAATTGAAACCACATCAGTTCCTCTAATAACCCACATTAAAATAGTTCTATTGCTACATTCCTACTGAAGGAAGCTATTTGCCTGACTTTTCACTAATACAGGTGACCCATAGGCATATCCTAGATTACCAGTCTTCTCTCTACACTGTCTTCATCAAGGCCTAACTCCACTGACATTGTTCCTCCAAGAGATAAACCCACCATGCCCTATTTACAAACCCTTCCAGATTGAAACTTTCTGCCGCAGATGCTGAGAGCATCCATAACCTCACAACAAGACAACACCAAAAATGACATGAGAATGTGTGCCCACAGCAGTGTGTCAGGGACACCTGAACAAGTGCAGGTCTGCACAGCACAGGGCAGTTACTGTGCAGGGGCAGGAGCAGGATCAGCAAAGATGGGCAAGTTTGAACATAGATTCGTTCGTAACAAATGTCACTGTGAGTGAAAACTCATGGACACTTTGGTGGGTTTTACAGAGAGTGAAGTCCAGCACTCCTGACTGAAAAGATCACGGCCAGTCAAGTGTAATCCAGCTCACTAGCATAAACTGTTTTAGAAAGGATATTATGTTACATTCTATTCCCCAGTACAGCAGGTTGCAAAGGACAGTTGCTTTGCTGGGAGATGGTGTTTTCATTGTAACCTAGAGAAACATGCAAAGTAATTTACACAAGAATACAGGAAACAGATATTCCATTTGGAATATTTTTGTACCTCGAGATCAAATTCAGTTATGTCCTGATGAAGCTTAAAAGTAAAGCAGTTTTTAGTTGGTTTTTCTTGTTGTTGTTTTTTTGTTTTGTTTTGGTTTGGGTTTTTTTGCCTCAGAATAGAGATCATTCCTCTTGATTTAATCCATGGATTACAGAAGATAGATATCTATCTCTCCTGAGTCTAGAATCCTTTGAGATCGGCCACAACTCAAACACTTGTAGTACCATCATGGGCAAGCTTAAAATTAGATAAAAAAATAAATAAATAAACACAAATCCTTTTAAGAAGGTTTTGTTTATGTTTACAGCCTGCTGTCACCTATGTGGGGATGCAGGACAAACACAAAACCTGAGGCCTGTATTCTACATAAAGAGCTGTGTTGGAGGTAAAACAAAAAGCATTCTGCATTATATACTTACATACTTATATTTCTTTTAAAGTCTTACTGAAAATCCATAGACATTCCGTTTCCTCATTCTGAGTATTTAAGGTTGATAATTAAAATATACAAGAAAGTGAAAATATCTATTGGAGGAAAAATATCTATTATTTGGAGGAATACAACAGAGTATTATTCTCCTACTTTCTCAGGCATGCCTTCTGATATGAGAATCCTATCTCTTAGCAAATATATATCCAGGTAATTGTCTCCCTGATGATGCAAGTGTTCCTTAAGACTACAGGCAACATTGTGTTCCTGATGCTACTGATTGACAGACTCACAAAAAGCTAGGGGAAAGCAAGACATTACAACTGCTGTTAACTGTCTTTGTTGGACAATGCTATGCTTAGTTTGCTCTTAAAATATTGAGATTTTTTGGGACAAATGTGCCTCAGAATGTGTGTATTGCACCTAAAGACTAATTCTTCTAGGATGATTTTTCCCTTCCCATGCAGCCAACAGCATTCTGCTTTACAGGTAAGAAATACTGCTTCCCATACACAAAGCCATGTAAAACGGTATTTCAGGAAATAATGATTTTTTTTTAAACCTACAAAATAAATACCACACCCCAAACACACCCCCCAACTTGTTTTCTGTTTGAGACTCATAGACTGCCTGCAAGTACTGCTGTCCTCATTCTGCCTCTGGGAAAGGTGATAAATCTTATCAAGAAGTAATTAGGACACAGAGCAAACTGTACTGTCAGCTGAGCCAAGGCAGATATTTTCTGTTAGAGTTCCTTCTTCAACACTTCCATCTTACCACTGCCTACTTACCAACTAAACTGACCAAATGAGTCAGTCGTTGCAACAAAATGATGTAATGCATAAAAACTTTGAACTAGTAACCTCCAATATTCTTTGAATGCTCTGGAATAACCTCTGCATTAGTCAGGGAGCAGTAAGTATAGTTCGCTACTGCCTTGGTGAGTCATGAACAAAAAAAACTTGGCATCTCCTACAGGTTTGTGTTACCCTCCTCCTCATGTTCTTCCATGACAAGCCAATGTTTCCCAAACTGGGCACGTAACACGAGCACATCTGTGATGCTGGCTACATCCCTGCTAGATCCTGCCAGTGACTCATTCATGTGTGCCCCAATCAACAGAGTCCCTGATCTGTGCTCCTCCGTGTTTACATACACCTATCCAATAAAATAGGTGCATTCTGCCTTGGATATTTATCCAGCTAACCTTCATCTGAAGACAATCTGTGTGTCTAAGCAGTTTAGCCTTATGTTTCCTGTAGGTACTTTGTGTCCGCAGATTTCCAGTTCCTCAAGAAATCCACTGAATTACAAACAGCACATTTCCAGTTATGCAGTCTTCACTAGCTTAGACAGTTCTTCCGTAAAAAGGCAAACTTTAAAACCTACCACCTTGAGAGATGTTTCTGAAAGTTGCTCCTTCAAGGAGTAGGCACTGTAGATTAACATCAGACTTACTCAAAATACCTGGATATTTGTCAATGCCAAACATCCACCAAATTGTCTCTTACAGATCTTTCCCTGCAGAAATTGTCAAAGAAACTTTTCAAAGCTTTTAACTTACTTAATATAAGCACTAAATGCAGTCTAGAGACATCTGGCAGTGCCTAGGAAGGCAAGGCATAAATAGTATCAAGAAATATAAGGTAGGATCGCCCATTGTATTTAACTGTGGACTAAAATGGATTCTGTCAACGTTTAGTTGAATGTATCAATGGTAAGGTCTGAAAAGGTGAGGACAGTTTGGTTTGGCTTTTGTTGTTTGTGGGGGTTTTTTTCAATAAGAACAGAACTGGTCCAAGAGTTAAGTGTAAGAGCATCTCTAAAACAAAGAATGCCAGTTAGAATAGATGTTTGCCTCTTGCTAATGCAGCACTCTTCAAGCTGGTATTTGTTTCAGTCACTAGAAAGAGTAGATCTCAATGGACAGGCATAAAGATTTATAGCTATTAAAATGTCATTTTCATAACACTTTATCTTACTACACAAAGCACAAAAGCAAAGGTTTGACATCCTTCCTGGTTTTCTGGCATTATAAGTCTGTATGGATCATAAAGACAATAAAAAAAAGACTGAAACTGGAGCAATCCCACAACAGTCCCAACAGGCAAGTTTATGTAAGGTAATCCTGTGCAAGAAGCTCTCATGAAAAAAAGCAGAGAGAACTCCCAAGAACACTCCTCCATACAAAAATCAAGAGATTTTTAACTTCTAATTACTAAAAATTTAACTCAAAATTGCAAACAGCTTTCATAAAAGACACCTGGCATAAAACATGTTAGTATTTGCTGAATTCTAACATAAAAAACCATTTACTTATTTTGAAGCTAAATACTTGGAAGCTGACAAGACCAAGATGCAGGGCAAGCTGCGTTGTTTTACTCACCAGGTCCAGTAAGGCCAGAGTGTTACCTTCTCAACAACACAGGCCCAGAATTCTTAAATCTGAGGTGGAAATAAAAGGAATTAGCATGTTCAATTAAGAAAAAGAATCCGCTGTCATCTATGCAGCTGGGAATTTGTGTGTAACAGCTGACCTGGGTTAATGCTTCTCTAGCTTCTACAATTTATACAGTTACATCAGAGTGGTCAATAACCTTAAATGAAAAAAGAACAAATATTAATGAGTAAAAACGCCAGTTTCTTACACTGCTGAATAAAGCACCCTCACTAACTGCATGTGCTCTTTGTAAGCAGGCAATGACATCTTGGCTGACACATCCATGGTTCCCAAGTCATGAGTGAAGCTACAGCTCCTGCACAGCTCCAATATCTGGTGTTTGCAACAGGGCTGTGGGAGAAAGGACTAACCAAGGAGAAAGACAAAGAGCTGAGCAATGAATTCTCTGATCCATACACACTGGGCTATTTGCATTGCCTCCTGCTCAGACAGGACAACTCCAGACTCTCCATCACTGAGCATCTTCAATTTTTGCCTTGTGCTAGCGTGAATCTATTTCTCTTCTTCATCAGCAGCTTTGGGGACTTCCATTTCCTTATCCTTAAATATTCAGGTATCCTGATAGTGTTTCAGCTTCATAAGAATCAGGTCAGGATCTTTGCACTGCTGGTCCTTTATGGGCATGACCTCATTTTAGAAAGCACCGGAGAAGGCAAATATTAGAAGTACACCTTGCCATGCCAACTTCCAACAAAACAGCTATTCACTAACCCATGCTGACTGTTCCTTACAGAACTTCTCCATTCCCTTGGTCTCTTTGCTCAGCAAGCAGCAGAAATGGTTTGCTGCCAGAACCACTGGCGGCTCAGTAAGCATTCCAGCTTTCCCACTCAGCATTCTGAGCAGAGGAATCAGCCACAGAGGTTTTTTCCTTTCCTCTGATTAACACACTCATACAAAAGCTTGCACATGGCAAGTGCTGCACCTATTTTGGTACGATAGAAAACATCTGGCAAGCAGAGACTGGAGGGATGGAAATCACCTTATTGGTTCTAGGGAAGACAAACTACAAAAAGGGCCACGAGGTGAGGACATTCCTGAAGTTAACACATTCACCACAGGAAGGGAAAGCTGCAAAGTAAACTTGAACTCCTGCTGTGACAACTCCAGAAGCTTTTTGCTGAGCCTAATGCAAATAACTGCTCTGACTTCCTAACAACACCACAATGAATAATGGCAGTAATTGCCTAAGAACTGAAAGAAGGAGTCTCTCCATTGCTAGTAGCAATATAGGAGTAGATATTCTGGACCAAAAAAAAGCATCCATCTAATTCTGTGTCTTGCTTGAGGGAGGTCAGTCCCAATACCAATTTCCTTAAAGAAAGATAGAAGAAAAAAAAAAAAAAAAAAGAAAATTAAAAGAGCCCTACAGGTAATAGCTTTCCTTAGAGACAGGGAGCTAACCTCGTTATCAATTTTCCTTTGTGCAATTCCCCATCACTTTCAGCCAAAAAGGCCAACACCCACTGTACTCTCAGTGATCCCCCTGGCTCCAATGCCTCTCTCTGATGCAGAAAAATCACCACCACTGCTTACACCAGACCCTCTTAAAGGTCCAGCTCCCACTTCATAACCTTGGCCAATATCTGAGCTAGTAGTTTTATGACTAGGGAAAACTATTCCTTCAGCAAGGAGAATAAACAGGTGACCACAGGAGGGGACTGCTGGTGAGACACGGTCAATCAAAAGCAGAGATTTCAGTCCTTAAGAAATTCTCTCATGTGGGGTTTAGAGAACAGCCTCTCTCAACTGCAGTCAAGATACAAGTGGGATATATGGCTCAACAAGCTGCCCTCCTATCCACAAAGGCTTACATGCTCTGAAGGAGATCTGTACAAGAATTCTGCTGGCTAGTTATAATGGTGTTTTAAACACACAGTACTGCAAGAGCCTAGCCAAATAAAAGTAAGAATTACTAGTCACAGGTGGTCTTTCTGAGACTGGAGTAATCCTTTGGAAAGGACTATGGGCAGACTGCACATCACTCCTACCAACACCAAGCACTTATGGACTGTCCCCTCTGATACAGCTCCTAGGATGTAGTGAGGGTCCTCAGAAGGCTGGCAGTGCCCTGGAACCCATCTAAACCAAGTGTGCAGCAGCCTTGAAGAATCCATATGGCACAGCCTTTCTCTCTCAATTAAACACAGATGAAGTACAACTGCGTTTTCCCAGTTTCCATAGAAAAACAGCACTGAAAGTGACACTTTGGCTCAGCTTTTCTCTCATTTCTGTTTTGTAGTCTAGTTTCTTCAGAGACAGCAGCCAGATCTAACATATTTAGGAGGAGTAGCCTCTTCTGAATCCTATCCAACCTGAAATACTGGCTTTGTTGGCCAGAGGCCCAGGTGAGGCTGTAACTGTGACACTACATGCAATACCTTAGCTTAACCTTTTCCCTCCCAAATTGCCAGAATGCATTTCAGCTATTTTGACATCTTAGCAACAAAGATCACTTCATATACAGCTTTTTATTTCACTTTCCATTTGAGCATGCCTAATGTACTGCTGTGCAGCCACTACCTCAGAGCAGTCCCTTCCAAGCTCTGAGTCAGAGGCTGCGTCTTGCGAGGGCTCAGTCTCCCCAGTGGCCCCAGGGCCAGAGGCTGCTGTGCCAAATGCCTCCAGCCTGTGCTGGGGAGGGGCTCAGCAGCACCCTCACCTTTGGCCAACTGCTTGCTCTGTTCCACCCTTCCTGACTCAGCCTCAAAGAACAACCAAGTGAACAATGTCCTTTTCTTACTATTTGTCCGAATAGGAGTCTGTAGGTTTACACACACACAGAATCCAGGTTCTTTGAACAGACTTATTTTCAGAGAATCCTGCAACTTCACTGTGAGGTGTTTATAAACATTTCTTCAGCCATGCCACAGCTAACTGACTGAAAAAAAAAAAAACAAAAAAACTTAAAACTAAATGTTCAGATAAATTCCTGGGACACATCAGCAGCTGGGTCCCGCAGTTGTGAAACTCATTGTCTTTAAACACAGCAGCCGTTGGGGAGTTTCTGTGCTTAAGTCCTTATTGAGAAAAACATTTTATTCCCACATTCAGGAAGAAATTTTAAGAAGGCTTTATTTGCCATAAAAAAACACTTACAGTAATACATGTAATTCCTCATGCTAGCATTTTCAGAAGGCAACTTTTCTGAAGTTAAACATTGTGTTGGTTTTAAATATCATGAAAGCAAACAATGCACATGTATTCTGGGTAGGGTCACATCTGGAAAAGCAGAATTTGACCAAGCTGGACAAAGGTGCTTCTAAAGCTTTCTCTTTTCCTGTGCTTAGTACACACTGGATTGTATGACAGTTTACAGTGGGAGAGACCTCGGGAGGTGTCTATTCCAAGATCCTTCTCCAGGCAGGATCGCCAGCCATTAGATCAGACCAAGTTGCTCAGGGCTTGATTCAGTCTCATCTTGAAACCCTCCATAGGCAGAGACTGCACAATCCCTCTGAGTACCTGTTCCAATGCTTCACTGTGGAAAAGCCCCTCCTTACACATACCCACAGAAATGTGTCTCTTCAACCACAGAAATTCTTCTTTTGACAATTTCCTTCCTTAGTTTCCTAGCTGTCATAGAAACATACTCAGATCCCTGATTTATCTGACTCCTACTGGCCCCCTCATTCCTTTTGCTCACCTTTGACTTCTCACTTTCACCACATCATCCCCCACACCTTAAACATCTCCCTGCTTTCTGCTTAGAAATGGTCCTGGGATTTCTTGCTCTTGTCCTCTCATCACTTTACTCATTAAATCTTCTCAGCAATAAGAATGCCTGGAGGTTCATGCAAAGAAAAATCCCATGCCACCTTTTCTGCTTGAATTCCTCAGTGCAAGATGAAGGATGGCCAGAACTTTTCCACTCTGCAGGTAACTGCATCTACTGGAGTCTCCCCTTCCTCATTCCAAAGCATTCCCTGGGGTGTCACAAAAAATCTCTCATAAGCAGACATGATGAATAGCAACTACCTCGCCTTCAGCTCCTGCCCTGGCGACTACCAGACATAGCAGTGCAGATGAAGCCACAACTTCTACTGTGAGATTAAACCACCACGACTCCACTGCCATGTGCTAACTTCCACAGAACTTCAGGCAGGTGGCAGATGTGGTCCAGATGTGTAAATCATCCCTGAAGGAATTCCAGGTGAATAGTAGCATGAGGAAAATCCTGACAGATTGCTTCCCCATCCAAGGAGAAAAGGATTTCAACAACAACAAAAAAGATTACAGACTGGGATATCCCAGCTACCTTAAATCTGACTTGAGCAGTCACGTCTTACTTCAGGTGACTCAGGGTTACTCAGCTATCAGGACAAATTATCAAATCAACCCTTTCACTCTGACACCAAGAAATAATGACACTCGTGACACTTCTTCCTGTTCACTTGCTTGCCAAACAACCTTGTTGATATATTATTTTATATAACTTTTAGGGCATAGAATATTCTTAGGCATCTCCATTTTGTAGCAGAGGAAGGACTCCCTCTCTCTGAGCAGTGGGGAAAAAAACCATGAACTGACCATAACCCCATTCCCTGTCTCCTCGCACCACTGGGGGAGGTGGTAGAGCTGAGACAGAGGGAGGGGTGGGAAGAAGATGTTTTTAAGGTTTTATTTTACTTCTCATTATCCTGTTCTTCATTTTGTTAGTAATAAATACAATTAATATCTCTAATTCAAGACTGTTTTGCCTGGGACAGTACTTGGTGAGTGATGTCTCCTGGTCCTTAACTCATGAACCCTTCATTATATTTTCTCTCCCCTGTCCAGGTGTGGAGGGCAGTGGTAGAGAGGCTTTGGTGGGTGCCTGGTATCCAGCCAGGATCAACCCCCTACACTCAGGTATCACACTGCAATTACTTAGCAAACAAGCAGATAAGGAAGGTACTATCCCTGGGACAATTGCCAATACTTTTCTTCTCAAGCATATTATAGCGGAGTTGCCTAGTCAAAAACTTGGTTATTCCTCCCTGGCAATGTGTTCTAATATTCCACTATAAATTTTATTTTACACAAAGCATGGTTTGCTTTATATAACATGTAACACCTTACTCAACTCCATCCATGTGTTCTGCTTCCAACAGAAGCCACTGGAAAATATGAGAGCAAAACATGTTAGAAATGGGGCAGAGGAACCTTCAACTTCTGTCCATTGTCTGTTAGGGATTCAGCAGTTGGCTCTAGTGACCTGTCACAGATGATAGGCTGATGGTTGGCTTCCTGCTCCAAACCCTCTTCCTCATCCTCCTTTCTTGGACACAAAGACATGCTGGACCAGCCCCTCAGCCACCATGAGCTCACCCTGCCCTGAAGGGGCACCTTTGCTGGTGACTCCACTGAAACACAAGCTGCTGAAAGCCACGTGTTCCTTAGACTGTGTTTGTTTTACAATAGCCCATAACCAACTCATTCTACAAACAGAATCAAGAACCTCCACACCTTAAATAATAAAGCATACCCTCCACTAACTCCTGGAAAAATGCCCAGAAAGAAAACTAAAAAGCCTGAAAACATCTGACTTGCTGACTGCTGAAATCTGCTGCTTATGTTCCTGCTTAGCACTTATGTGGGCCTGCTGCCCCAGTCCAGCAGAAGGAACAGCATCCTAACCCACTGTACTTAGAGCAATTAGATGGCTGTTCCCACTAACACAAGCATACACTTTTATACTTGAAGGAGTTGAACTAAAAAAGCAAACAAATTCATTTTCTTTCCTTCCAACCAATAACACAGTGATCACAAACAAGCAATGGCTGTTGCCATTTCTCAGAAAAATTTCTGCAGGAGCAAAATTGCGTAAGTACATCAAAACTATCAATGTACATAAACTCGATGGAAATGTAATAGTTTAAAGTCAATCCATTGACTATATGGACTACCTACAGTGCAGAGGAGGTAACTCCTATGGCCTCTGCTTGCTTTAGGAAGCAGAGGAGCTTCAGTGCTGGTAACAAACCTATAGCAAATCAGTGTGAGCCAGGCCTATACAGTGCTGAGCCAAGAACTGGCAGCTCAGTGAGTGAGCCCAAGAGCCCTTCACAGTCATGGGCTCAAACTGAGGCAAGCTGCCAAAAACAGATAACAAAAAGTAGAAGGACACAGTGGCTCTCACCTCTGCACAAGGGCAATGCAGAGGGAAAGGTAACTACAATGATGAAAGGAACAGGAGCTCAGGAAGAGAGATTGATGGGGCTGAAATTTCCTTCAGGAGCAGAGAAAGGGTACAGGAGATTGGAAAGACTACAACCCAGGTCAACAAAACTCATAAAGGTAATAAACAAGCTGAATATGCAGCTCTCACCGTGTGTAATTTGCCAGACCCTATAATTTTAGGAGCAGGGGCTCCTGCAGAAACTAGCAGCAAACTGGGTTAGAGGAGATAAAACCCTTTTTTACACTGTGAGCAAGAAACTCACAGATCCTGCTACCAGCAGCAGCTGTAGAGGCGGCCACACTCAGCAGGTTCAAAATGGGACCAAAGGCATGAAAAAACTGATCTGTAACCAGAAAATACAGGACCAGGCAGGGATAGACATGGCCCCTGGGAGAGTGCAGAAGGACTGGACCACAAAAGCACCCAGGCTTGCAAGCTTTCCTCAAAGTAGCCTTTGCTATTGCTCCCTCAGGAGTTCAATTACTGGCCTAGATGGACTGTTGGTCTGACTCATTAGGGCATTTCTCATGTTATATTTATTCCCCACACAAATCTCTTGGATTTCATTGGATCCAAAGCCATGCAGAAGACTGAAATTCAGAACTTCGGTTAGTGCACAGTTTCTGTACTCAGAAACACAAGATCCTGAATGGATGTTACTTTCATTACACATATTTCTGGATTATCTTTTTTTTCCATCGAAGTGTGGGCTGTCTTTTGGGATTCAGCCAGCTGCCTTCAGGAGACAATGCTGCTGAACTGCTGTCAGCTGCTGCACTGGAACACAAAACCATCTGACAGACAAGCAAAACAATTCTTAACGTATTTACCACGAATGTGCCAGAGTTTAGCACCAGTGTTAGTTGTGTGTGTTAGACAAGAAAGTGCTCTCTTATACAGCAATCAGCTTGGGAAAAGCTAAAAATAACATAATTGCAGAGTACTGTGCAGGCATCCTCCTGCATATGAGCATTTCTGTATGTGAAGCTTATTTTCAAAGTATAAAAAGAGTATTTAAGAGAAATCAAACCATCAGCAAAAAGTCTGAAAGGTCTCTGCATAAGCCCAAAATTCTCCATTGGTACACAGACAGCATCTTTCTCTACTAGAGTGTGGAAATAATAAAGTAACTTGGAGAATAGGCCTGTATTACTAGAAAACATTTAATAGCAAAAAATTCATGGAGGCTTCACTTTGAAACTATTGCTTTCCACAAGACTGGTAAACTTGGGAGAACACAGCAGAATTAGAAAGTGCCTGCGTGACAAGTCTGAGATTGAGCCACATACCTTTCCTTCCTCAAAAGACTATTTTGATAGCAAACTTGGTTCAGCTTATTTACAGGTTTGCAGGTCACTATTTAACTTGTCAAAACATATGCCAGGCATGTGTACAGCAGCCAGATAACTTATAATTTAAGTAATTTCTGAAAACAACATGCAGAAACAAACATTTAATACAGATGATTATCACTTATACTTTGATTTTGGCTTCATACTACTATCTTTGCATCACTGTATTTAATTACACTCCACATTTCCTTCATGAGTCATCGTTGCATAACAAACCTGATAGCCACTTTATGGGTGTGTTGCAGGTTTGCACAATTAACTGAGTCTATTGGACTGGAAATGACGATCTGTATTAACTGAAAAGATCATGTGGCTGCACAGTTTGTGGGTGTTGGTTTATTAGAATGGAAAGTGCCAATTAGAGAAGGAGAAAACAAAGACAAACTAATTATGTTTTAAAGAGAAGTACCTATGACTTCCTGGAAATGCTAAAGTTTATCTGGGGTAGGATTCCCAGGTGCTAAATTACAAAGAAAATTATTCTTCCTCTGTTCATAAGCACATGGGAATAGCAAAGGAGGAAGCGCAGTCAATGGAGGGAGAAGAAAACACATTAAAACCCAGGAACAGGACAAGAGTTTCCATGCCAAGGCCACCACCAGTGTCATCACCACTTTGCAGCCCCTGCCCAGCAAAGCCTGCACAAGTTGGTCACACAAGATGCAGTAGGGACTCACTGGGGACCATCTGCTCTGCCCTGAAGACACTCAGCAGATCCCAGGAGGAAGAGAAGACGTTTCCATCAACAAATACCAGCTCCCAAAACTGCAGTGACCCCACAGAGGATGGAAGAAAGTGCAGGTTCAAGACAACAGCACTTTCTAGACTTGTGGGTGTAGGGTTGTGGCCATGCAGGTGTAGCCTCACCACCCAGACCCTGCACCACTGCTCTCCCTGGAGAGCTGTTTCCAGCCATGCAACAGGAATATTTTTCTCCTTTCCGTATTTTAAGCTCAACAGCAAACTCAGTTCAATCATACTTCACTCTTCACACCTACTTTCAACATCTCCATCACATTACCACAAATCCTCTCTAAAAATATAAACACCAGATGCCTCCAAACTGACTAAAGGTTATATATTCAACTAAGGTACTCCCACCATTTTGATTAATAATTAAAAGGTGATGCTTTTGATGGAACAAACACCACATAATTTAAGTAGTTAAAGATGTGCTAAAAATTCAAATTATTTAGTTGCTCAAAATTCCCATGGATTATTCTGCAATGCACTTAAACCCAAAAAATTTCATAAATTAATTGTTCCTCATAAATTTCTTAAATTTCAACACAGAAGTGAGCATTTGAAAAAAAAAAAAAACAACAAAACCCCAAAACAATAGATATAGTTCAATGTGACAATTAAAGGAGGAAAAAGTATTTTTAGGTGGAGTTTTTTGGGGGACTGAGGGGAGGAGTGGAGAAACATACAGAATCAGATTATTCCCTTAATTTGTAGTTTTATAATCTAGAGACAGCATTTTAAATACTTCTAAATAAATATTTAAAGTATCTATCAGCTATTTAATTCTAAGAGCCAAAATTCAGATATGTTTATTAACCTATTTCCCCAGCAAAATCATTAGGTTTTGTAGAGATTCACTTCTCAAAAAATTAGTGTTTTATTAGTATGCACAAATGCACTCAGGTGAGTAGAGCATTAGGCTCTGGACTTAAAGATGTCATTCATAAACAGACATTAAAACACATGTCAGATTTTGACATGCTAAAGAAAACCCCAGAAGCAAGTTCACCAGCACTGTCTCAATTTGTTGGGGATGTCTGTGGTACAGGGTGAGTAGTGCAAATACAAACACACATCCCAAAATAAAAATGCTCAGCAGACAGTTGTGTCCCCTTCTACATGCCCCACATAGGCAGAATCTTAAATATGAATAAAATTAACTTTATACTACTTGGGAATCAAGTTACCAAACTATTAATTTCTACAATGATACACTTAGAACTGTTTCCAAATACTGCTTCTATATATACAGCTTTTCTACTGAAATTACTGGTTCAGAATGAGAACCAGATGAGATCTACTCCCACTGTCCTTCCTGCTCAGTCTGCTCTTACCTCCCTGGCTCACCAAAGCTACTCACTATTCCACCTTCGAATCTTGTAAAATCTGTGGAATCTCCTTACCCTGCTTTCAGAGGTCTCAAAAATACCCATGTGATACACAAGACAGCTCAACTTCCCTGGGTGATGGGTTTTTTTAACAGCCTGCTGTATGTCTAGAAGGCTGTCATTTTTCCTTACTCTTTCTTCTGTAGAGATCACAGGCATGGATATTGATGATATTTTTTGGGGAACCCATTCAGTGCAGGTAGCTCAGGGTGCAGCTGCAGTTCAGGTAGAGCTCTGGGTGGCCAGAGCACCAAGCAAGAGGTCGTGAACTGCTGACCCTTAGCACAACAAAGGGCCTGGGGACGGTGGCCCAGCCAGGTGAGGGACACTCAGAGACAGCAGCACAACCCCTTGACTTTTGCATGCTTAGATGGCAAGGGTAAATAAGCCCCTTCTCGGAGGCACCAGCTCAAGCTGTTATTCTGTTATTTAGTTATTTTGCCAAGATTAAATTATTTCATGGATCAGGATGTCTGAGACTCTGTGATGGAAAACCTGGTATGACTGTGGAAATGTGGGTGTGTAGCTGCAAAGGGGCCTCAGTCCCTGCTCAGGTGGTGCAAGTGTGACTGCCAGAGAAGGTCCTGGATGGTCAGACAAGGACATTTCCTTAACATACCCCATAAATAAACTATTTTATTTTAAAAATGGGCTATGGTATTTTATCTTTAATAGCTACAAATGATAGAACAAGGCACAGAAAAAAGCACAGAGAAACAAAGAGCTGACTCCTACCATCGTTTCCAGTCCCAGTGAAGTGTCTAAATATGACTGTAAAAGACTGATGGCTTCTAGGCTTGCCAATACAAATACACAACAGTTACAGACGCTAAAAATATTTAGGAATTTTTCAAGAGTTCCTGTTTGGTCCTGAAAAAAGGCTCTAGTTGTTTTGAAGAAGAGACACCTCTACCTGCAAAATACTGTGTGAATGCATCCAGTAGTTGTCAGGCCACTTAGCTTTGCCACAAAGACAACGTCTATCTATGTACTGAGTGCAGTGAGATGACCATGACAAAAAAAGCACACCGAAAAAGAGATAGTGTAGTAGACAAAGGTAACAGAATACAACACGTTCTTGTGAAGGCTGAAAAGGAACTTCAGTGGTGCTGCACATCCTAACACTGCACATAGGATTCCAAGAACTTCCCCTCAACTGTCATTATGCACACTACAGCTGTGTGAAACACCGTGCCTAAAGGGCATAAAAACACAACTGAGCCCATCAGCTGACAAGTCCTCTGGCTCTGCAAGGAAAGAGCTGACAAGTCCTCTGGCTCTGCAAGGAAAGAGATGGGATGCACCAGGGTAGTTAAACTGGGATTTGAGTCAGCTCCTCTGTTGATGTGCCCAGTATCCTGTTCCAGTGGGACATCTCTCGACACTGCCCTAAAAGCACACAGTCTTAACGGATTAAGTGAGTATTTCACCAGACTAAAGCTCAGCTTCCTGATGACCAGTTTACATGCACAGTTTACATGCCCGAGAGCAAGAATGAACTCAGTTTGGAAGGACTGTGTAACAATGTCTCTACAGCAAGAGGAAGGAGGTAACATTTCTGTGAGTTGTTCAAATATTACAGCATGGATGGTAAAAAACAGATGTGGCTGTGGCCATTTCTGGGAAACACAAGTGTGAACAACCAGCTATTTTTAATTTATCGAGTTCCATTCCAGTCTAAGCTGCTACAGACTCTGTGTCAATATTTGTGTCCTTTTTTGATCTCTTCCCTCACTCAGCTTATGCTTATGTGCTGAAAAAGTCTGAGCACATGATTACCCCATTCAGGCAACATGCCTTTGAAATGGCTTTTTAATCTAGACTCTCCACTCCCTGACAGACTGAATTCTGCAGTATGTCTGTATTCGCTGTCTAGACACTTGAATATGCTAACCTCTAATTTAGCCCTCCTTTACTGACCCATGAGTTTCCTCCCTTCTGTGGGTCTTCTGGCTAAACTGGAAATGCAAGACACTCATTCTGCCCTATACCTGGCTGGTGCAACTGCATTCATACAAATCTGACCAGCGAAGTATGCACATGTTCCTCATTCACAGCAACAAGGAATCCTTACACTGAAAAGGTTTTCTAGCACTCTCCTAACCCCATTCCCTTCTTTGTGGTCTCTAGACTCAAAGAACAGCATGGTCCTCTCCTGAAAGGATTCAGGATACAACTGCAGAGACAAGAGCCTAAGCTGAATCTTGTAAGCAGAAATAAATCATTGTATACCCAGTTATGTAAACAGAAAATTATGGAAAATTCTGACTGAAATATAAAAGGGAATGAAAAATACAGATGCATTCCAACAGCAGCCCCAAACCCAAATATTTCCCTAGCATGGGTTAAAAAAAGGAAATAAATGTTTAGGGCAGTGGGCAACTTCCTCTCTCAGTTCCCAGCAGTCTGATACAAGGCATTTTCTTGAGAGTCTTAATGGATTTTTCTTTCATCAAGCTTTCTGTGATTAGTTTTTGAAGCAAGTAAAACTTCTGGTATTTGCAGCATTCAGACAGAGATGTAATCAAGGTACACAGACAAGAACTCACAAAAGCCATGCTGTATTTCCACTTTTAGATAGTATGTTTGCATCACAAACCACTTCCACATGCCTGAAGCATAAAAGATTTGCTATCTGTGTCAGCTTCTACAGATGGCTTAAGAGGCAAATTAGCATTATCCAATTGCTTTAAAGCCTTGTATAGGGACAATTCACACAAAGACTGAGTAATGGCTCCTGTTTAAAGGTGAATTTCAGCATCAGGTCTGTACAGTTGCATCGTATGTTACCCTTGCTATGTGAGAGCCTGCACTGCTGATCTGTGAATGTGCCTTAAACTGGTTGTCTCTGCCTCTTCCCTACGTTCCTCTATCCCACAGGAAGCATCCCAGGACACCATGCAGCATGCCCTGAACAGTAAGAATAGAAGGTTAACTGCTTGTAATTTGGGCAATATTCTTCCACTCATGTACCAGCACATCAGTTTACAGCCACTGCACCAGTGTCTGACTTCTTGTCAGTTCAGGGAGATTACAGCAGTTCCAACGTATCCCACATGTATTGTTTTTCCCCCCTGGAATAAACATACAAGTTGTTTTCCCTCAGTTTAGGGTGGGCACATGTTCAAAACTTAGGTAACTAAGAATTTTATTATCTGCATAGTTTGTTTACGTCATGTCAGTGAGTACCACCAGAGTCAACCTCAACGTTCATATGTAGATCCACTCTGCCAGATTACCACAAAACAGAACAGAAGATAAGTACCTGAATAAGATAAAATGCAACCACATAAGGATTGCACAGTTTAACTCCTACTGTGCACATCTTGATTCTGCTTGAGGCAAAGGCTGTGATTTTTAAGAAACAGGTAAGAGCCACATGATAACTCATTTCTTTTGGAAGTCAGCATCCAAGCTTAGGCCAATGTCTTGAATTTTAATCTGTTGAACAGTGTCAGAATTCAGAACTTCTTATGATGGAAAGACTTATACATAAACCACCTTCTGCACTGCATTTTGCTGGGTTTGCTTGTCCCAAGCAATGTCTGACTAAAGGGTTCATAAAGGCTACATTTGAAATAACTTGTGACACATGATCTTGGCTCTGCAGAAGCACCTCTGGAGGTGCAACAGAAGTGTATCCACACCACGCTCACTCACATAACTAGTCATGCAAAAACTAACACCACAGCATCCAACTTGCACTTTGTTTACCTCTCTTCAGGAAAGCTTTTCCTCTCTGATGATTGACCACAATTACCTTTTCTAGTCATTAGCAAGGCCAAAAATGAAAGTGTCTAAGCTATTTATTCCCTTTCAGGCAACCAGACAGGAGGCATGCCTACCAGAGAGCACGGGAAAAAAACCCCCAAGCTTGCTGCTCAAGAGCATCTACCAGAAATAAGTACGATTAAGCAATAATACAGCAGCAGCTGCTGTAAAACAAAGTTGTTGTTTATGGAAGGTGGCTTAAAAAAAAAAATCACAACAATCTAAAGAATGACTGTACAGGAGCTTTATCTAACATTCTATATTAAAAAGAAAACTATTCTTTTCCACTAAGTCTTTCAGTATGAAGTTTTTTGTAATTTTCTAGCTTCCTAAAGAGATTTTGCCTTTTGCTTCTCCAGCTGCTTCTTTATATGTATGCTTTTCTCCTTTCAAAACAAACAGAAGGAGCAACTGAAAATTGTGTTGAAAACATGAAACATCGAGGCGACTGAGATAATTGGAAAGGTATAGGCTGCAAACCAAGCTAGAAACAGGACAACTCATCAAAGGACATTGAGTATCTCTGGGATTCCCTCTGCAAAGAGAATCCTTGAATGAAAGGTAGTATCATGAATGAAGTCCATGCTATTCTTTTTTTCCCAGAATTCAGACATTTCATTTATTAAATACAGAAAAGTCTTCTATCCATCTCTAAACCTGCTACAGGAGAGGTTTAAGGCCTCTTATAATACTACCCGAGCTGTTTTTTTGAGCAGACTTGTTATTAGTATTGATGACCCACAGACTTGAAGTCTACTTAGGAGTTAGTCTTTAGGGCACTTAGCAAATTACAAAATGTGGTTTACACATGCCTATAGAACTATAAGGTGGTTGCAAAGAAGGGAGAGAAATGGGAATGTAACTGTTGGTGCAGAATTCAAATTCCTTTGTCCTCAAGTCAGCACAGAAACTACTGCAAGTGACACCATTACTAAACATTTTTATTCAGTAGAACAATCGAAATTTAAGGCATGAAGTTTTAGCGAACAAAGGCCATAGGTAAACTTATTTACCAGTAAGAGACAAAAATTCCATACAATTACATGCACATGAACTAACTCCAAAATTATTTAACAAAATAAAACAAGGCCTGCTGATAGAAGTACAGAGGCCATAGGGTACACCTGTAGGGAATACCAGAAAGATCTTTTCCTGGATCAAAGATTCATGGGTATAAACAAGTAAAGAAGCCAAACATCTATTATTCCTCATGTTCCACTACAGAGGCACTACAGGAATTTGTCCTACTCAAATGTCCACATCAACATTCTGTGAAAATCTGTGAAAAACATTTTAAAGATAAGTTTATCCTTCGTATTCATTCATTACAAGATTTAGGGCTGTTTGCACTATCAGTCAGTATGTACATAAACACACCAGAATTTAAAAAAATATTTTTTTTTTAAAAATTAAAAATTCCTTTGTCCTCACATAACCAGGACAATTTAAACTTGAGATAACTCATGTTGCAGGGCCAGCTTATCCAATTAGTCACGGTCTTCACGTCCAGAACAACAGAAGTACAGCAAACACTTGGAAGCAGTCTTTGAGCATGTAGTTCAGATCAAGCCACTGCCACCAGCATGTGTCCAGAACACAAACATCCTGCAGTCTCTGTTAAGTGTACCCCAATTCATCAAAATCACAAACCCACACTCTGCTCTCCTCATTCCTTTTGATGGCTTCTACCTCTCCTTATATTCTTTTCCCTTTCTCTGACCTGCATAACACATCCAATCAACTTTAGAGGACCTCTTCATCATTTTTCACACTGAAAATCTCTCCTAGTTTATAGCCCTGCCCCTTCTTCTCACACTACCCGTATTTTTAGAGCAGTACAACAGTTCTTATGATAAAAATACACAGTAGGAGATCTTACTGTCCCTAAGAAGGGCAGAAGGGGGGCTTTCACCAGAGGTCAGAAAAAAACCCCAAAGAGAAAAGAGAAGTCAACTGCAGACACGCACCACATCATGCAGTGAAATTAAGCACTCTTCTTTCTTAAAATATCAGTAACTATTCCAGTTCAAAGAGTGTAGATAGAAGACACATTTTGTTAATCCTATTGTTAGCACCTCTCAGTGCTGGGATTTTCGAGTTCCACATTGGTATTTCTTTCTCCAACAAAGAAAGGATTGCAGTGTAGAGCAAAACTGATCAAAAGCTTATTCTTATTGTTTATGCTGTAATAAACAGCATCACTTGTAAATGGTCTCAAAAATCTTTAAACAGCAGCTTTTACCATGCATGCTCCTGTTCCAACCACTGTGGTATATTTACAACCATGAATCTATGTCTAAATACAAAATACTCTGTCAATCTGTGACAGGCCACCCATAATTTCTCAAGATGCCAAATAAATCATTACACATGAAGATGGATTTATTTCAACACAAATATGCCTATTTCAAGAAAACTGACATTCACAGGACCAGTTGCTACAACAGTGAAAGGTTTGGTGTTTTCTGTCCTTCCGGTAATACTGAAGGCCAGGGATTTCCTGTGCCTGCAAAATATTCGGTCACCACAAGCGTGGGCAAGGCCTGGCCCCACCTCACCGCCCGGACCCGTTTACGAGAGAAAACCATGAGGCACCGACGGGGAAAACCGGGGAGCCACAGCCGCCGCCTCCCTCCCGGCCCGGGGCCCCGTGCCCCAGGCCCGCCCGCTCGGGAGCCGGGCCGGGAGAACGAGCGCTCCCTGCTGCCGGCGGGGAACGGCTCCGAGCCCGGGGAAGGCAGGGGGAGGCTCCCCGCAGAGATGGGCAGTGAGGTGCCCTGACACCGGCGGGGACACGACCGCGACAGGCCGGGGGGGAATGGAACAAGTGACTGCCGCCCCAGGGAACCCGGGGACAGAAGAAGCGGAGGCAGTTCTCCTGAGGGATAAGCGCACCGGCCAGGGAAAGCCAAAGAGAGGGCCAGGACAGGCCGCCGAGAGCTGGCGAAGCGAGAAGCACCGCCTCAGCATCCCTTGGGCGCGCGCTGCCGCCCCACCGCTGTGAGCGGCCGAACGCGAGTTTTTCAGCTCGCCGCTGCTCTTCACGCTCGTCTGGGGCCCGCCGGGCGATCGCCAATCTCACTGAGCCGGGAGGCGGCCGCTCCCGCAGGCCCGGGCGGAGGGGGCTGCCAAAGTGGGGGCGGCGCCGCCCGGAGG
>WEKY01035073.1:67770-97086 GCA_013390045.1 Picathartes gymnocephalus
CGCGGCGGCGGCAGTCCCTCTAAATGGGACGGGACCCGCCCCGGGTCAGCGGAGCCCGCAGCCACATTCTTGAAAATAAACGTGGTGTGCCACGCGTTTTCTTCCTGACCCGAAACAGTATCAGTGTTCTGTCACTCGCTTCCGAACTGCTCCTCTCGCTCCTGTGAGTAAACAAGAGACCGCACTACGGGCTCAGGCTCTGCGCTTCGCACTCTAATTTAGGATGGCTTAATTTAGAATAAACATTTCTTTGTGACTTAATGCCTCATTACGCAGTTATCCTCGATTTTCTAAAATAGCTAGTCTGTGGTGGTTAAATCTGGAGACATCGCTGTACCCTTAAGTATCGACAGTGGAGCATGTGACAGCAGAGCGAGCAGGCCGGGGGACTCGGAGACTTCAGTGGTCTCCTGTCACTGCAGCACAGACCAAGGGCCCTGTGCAGTATTCTGAAGCAATAACCAAAAAATTTATTATGTTTGATCCAAAGATAACAGTACCTCATTACACATTAACTGGATGGGAAAGGCTCTGGGGGCAAGGTCTCTTTGGTCATTTTGGGAATAGCTGAATCTTTGTTATACTGGAATGGCAGGTGAACGATGCCTCTGCATCACAAATGCATTTGTGAATTGCATTTATAATCCAGTTAAACTGCTCAATTCACTCGTATTATTCACTCAATTTACTTTATGCACAAACCTAGCTTTCTTTCCTTAGCGATTTATCTATATGGGATAATTTTATGATTTTTTTTTTTAATAGAAACTTGTCTGTTGAGGTGGGAGGCATATGTTCTCGGTGAAACCCTGTGTCTACCATGCTCTACAGTACAGGACTTATTTCAGAGAAAAACAGTTCCAGTTCTCTGTAGTGGAGAAGAGAATTAAAACTTATCACAGTGTGTCTAACACTATGGTTATGACTCTGAGTCAGCTATAAAGGAATTTTTATTTCCTGAATGCAAGCTGTCTATATTCACATTAAAATTTTCAGGAGGGTGAAGTACCATACCTTAAGCATGCATCTGAAATCTGACAAGCATAGGCAAGGCAATTGTCTTGCTATTTAATTATTAGTTTTCTACTGGCAATTTACAGGTTACTCCCATTTGCTGTGTAGGACTGTGAAATGGTAGCCCAAATTTTAACTGAACTTAAACTCCTTGATGAACTGTGGTTCTTTGAATATATTCCAAATAGCTGACTGTTACAATCTAAATACAGTTTGTCTGCTGTTCAGTTGATTTGTCTGTTGTATACCCATAAGGATTAGTTTTATTTGCAAGCACCCATGATTTGACTGTTTACTAAGTGATCATGGTCTTAAATTCTTTACCACAGAATGGTTAATTTCTGGTTAGCAGGATGTGTAGAAAAATATCTCAAAGTTAAGAATGTAATTCATTTATACAATAACTATAAAGAATATAATTCCTATAAATGGAAATATCTTCTGAGACCTGTATCTGATCATGCTTTGGCCTGTGACTCAGGAATACTGAACAGCACTGTGGAGGTTTGGTGCATAGTAAAGATCTAATTATTTATTAAATGAATAGATTTAAACTAACCTTTGCGTGAGGCTGTTTCTGCTAAGTGTTGGTTATTCAGCTTTCATCTAGCTGCAAAGACAGAAGTACTTGAGGGGATAAGAACTAGAGAAACAGAATTTTTAACATTTTTTAAAAGTATTTGGAGTTCCAGAAAGTATATTAATAGCACTTAAGTTTTTAAAGTCCAGTACTTGGAAGTCTGAAATACTTGAATATGAAAAGGGGTGGCTCTAGCTCAGGTACTTATGTTAAATAGAAAGAGGAGAAAAAGGAAATTACATCACATTGTCAAATAAGGAACAGCTAGCTGGAGTGGATGACTTGTAGTGCAAAAATGTGCCCCTCCTCCTGTGAATTGCTTCTGAGATTTGTTAAAGATAATGTGGTGGCAAGGTGAGCAAAAATAGGTTGTGGATTTAAGGTAGACACATTCCTTCCCCTCACAAGAGGGGTAAGTAGGTCTTATTTTTTTTCTTCCCCTCTTTCCTATTTCTTACAAGTATATCAGCTCCTTGTCAAGAGTGCTGCCTTTATAAAACCTGTTCAAAGTTTGTACAGCCATTCAGAAATCTGTGCAGCAAATTGCTGTATTCCATACCCACTAAGTGAAACATTCTAGAGCATGCTTTGGTCTACTGTGCATACCAGAAAGGTTTTCTTTGTTATGAACTTGACTTGCCTCAAATATTTGGTTGTGTTGGGGCTGGGAGAACAGGGAACAGAGAAACAAGATTGTGTGTGATTAGTGATAGATGTTGAGCTAAAATACATGCAAATGCTTTTTAGGTGCTAAACGGAGGATTACTGTTGTTATAACACAAGTATTTATTAGTATGTATCTGTATAAAAACCGTATATTTGGGCCATTTGCTGTAATTCAACTTACCACAAAAATCTTTCCACAGTTCTCATTATGTAGATACCCTACCGTTTATGGATACATTTGACTGTTTTCAGCTTACACATAGCTATCCTGTTGGAGTCTGAAAGTACATTTGGCTTTGTAAAAAAAATTTTAAAAATCAATCTCCTCTCCTCTCATGGTATTATTGCTACTTGTTAATACAACCAGACCTGGATGATTACAAGTACGTCCTTTGCACTGTTACTTTGCCTTACAGGGATTGGTGTCAGTGGCTTCCTAATGCACCAGCAAATCTTCAGATTGCCTTGGCTTGCAAATGCCCAGTAGAAATTACCAGCCATACTTTTAGTTTGTACTCAATTTCTTTTGAATAACACAAATTGTAACGTCTTCAAAAGTGCTTCAATATTCCTAAATGCTGTAAACATTTAGGCATAAGTAGGTCAGACAAGCAGAGTAACTGAAAGCCCATTCTGTGCAAATGAGCAGCACACAAATGTGAGATCAAGAATGCTTCATTACTGCGCAGTGTCCATTTTCTTTAGCAAATATAGTTTGATGTTATGTATGGCTAAGTTTAGATCCTTAAACTTTTAAGGAGGCAGAATTGGGACATCAGTTAACAGTGAAAACTATTGATGTTTGTCTTCATGACCGACTTTTGTAAATTTTATTCTTGTTTTTAAGACTAATTACTAGAATATAATATGTACTACTCAGCTTTAGTAAGAGCATGCTGTCTAAAATACAAAGTTTGTACTCAATTACTGTTGTCATGTCTCCCTCTAAGGATACTGTCTTCAAACAAGCTTACGCATGTTTTAAAATACAAGCACCCATTCTCTAGACTCCACTGAAAAAGTAACAAGGTGGTTTAGTGAAAGAGCCCTACCTCTCTTGATATCCTAGCTTAAGGCACAGAGGACAGTTTCATAACTTTCTGAAATGTTAAGGCAAACCACCTGTGAATTTGCAGAGGTCATTGATGAATGAAGCAAGTTTTGTGGCTATATAAATTGTGGTTTATTTTTTAAAAATAAAGACTGATTGAAACAAGTGAAAATTACCTTTTCCTAGAGTATGTAAATGCTTAAGTCTCTTTCAGATGTTGAGCTTAGCATTCCAGAGGGATTTCAGAGAGGTGATTGTGCAACTATCAGTCTTGAGAGCTGAGATTTAGACTGCATGCAGAAAGCTGACACAGTAATTACTAGTAGTGGTTTAGGCGTGGGATTTGGTGGAGGTTGGGCTTCGTAACAAGCCCTGCAAGGGTTGTATGTTATCACAGCTAGCACATTACATGTGCTCTCAAACTACAGCAGTTGTTCCCCCTCCTCTCATTTTTTATATCATAATCAATGCCTCATGGTCCTGTCAGATCTTGTACACACACTGAGGTGGAGTACAATCATTTGCTGACTAATCAGTATCAGCACTTTTTAAACTTGGGACTTGCATTTGACTTCAGAAATACTGAAATGGACAGCAGGCATTAGCCTTAAGCTCTCTAATTAATTTTCTTTCATTTCTTTTGTTGATTTGTTGCTAATATGATAGGAACCGTGAGGCACAAAAAATCACTGCTCAATACAGTGTGAGCTGATAAGATGGATGTTTTATTTGGAATTTATGTTGATACGAAGTAATTTTAGAATTGGTCCTATATGTGTATTGTGCTGTGTAAGTCTTTTTGACAAATGGGTATCTCTAGTACTCTGCTTCCCTGTAGACAGTGGTTCTGCTTGCACCTACAGGACTATGTTATTGTTTCCTGGAGCTCTGTGTTTTTATTTTATTTTGCTATGAAATATCTGCAACTTCTGTTACTGGTACTGTGTTATGCAGAAATTTCCAGAGTTAAGCTAGCTTTTTAAGGAGGTTGTCTGAAGAGGAAGAACATGGTCTTTACTAAAATCAGGAGGGCTGAATGAAGTAGGATTGTGCTGCAGTACATAGAACACTGGTTTGGCCCCTGTTCACTTCTATTAAAGTCTCCTGTCTAGAGTTATTCTGAAATGCCTGCCTAAAATATATTGGGTATTTGGCAGTAAGTAAAACAATCCCACTTCTGTTGACACAGACAGTCATGAATAAGAAAACCATCACACTCCTAAAGAGAATGGGATTAGGTCTCACACATTAGAAATGTACATACGGTCAGAAGCTACTGTTTTCTTAAGATGATCAATACTGGACCCAATTCAAAATTGAAAGAGCACAGCAGAGTTGTTCTTTCTCAAACAATTGTTTATAAATTGCAAATAGTGATGCTGGATTGCAAACTAATCCTTGGGCACCTGGTTTACAGTCCTGCTTAGAGTCTGCCCATCCCTCATGTTGCAAACAGGTATAATACATCTTTCCTCCTAAAGGAAAAGGAAGATTACACATCTGCATAGAATGCCTGGGTTTGGGCAGATTTACCATAAGTATAAGCTACTACCTGTGTCTGTACTGCATTTTCTTGCAGTACCATACTGTGAAGAGGTTTTCTTGCCATGTTTGCTGAGCCCTGATGTAGCCAGCCCTCAGTTGTTGGTTGACTTTTCTTTAGATGAAATTCTTTTGGTGGAGGGGTATGGAGAAATTCACAATATTATATGCTCATAGTATTGATTCTCAAGAGAGATATGAATTTTGGCTGTGGCTTGGTTTGGTAGGTTTTTTGTGTGTTTTTTTTTTTAAACAGACCATATTGCACTTGCTGAATGTAGGATATTTGTATAGATGAAGCAGAGACCCAGAGAACATCTTTTTTATAGTCCTGCACTTAATTTCTCCTGCCTTCAGAATGCTGACTAATTTTACATTGCCCCTTCCCCTCCCTGATGAATTTCCTAAACAAAATCCTGTGAGTCAATTTGTTCCATAGACTGTGATTACTTGCTCAATATACAGCAATTGCCAACATATTTTTACTGTTGTAAATGCGACAGATAAAGCATTCTTCACACATTCAAAATAGATTTGAATGCAGCAGGGCAGTTTCAACAGAGATTATTTCAAATCACTAGAGTTCCAATTTGTTTGAAATAGCTACAAGACTTGAGGCTGTTTAAAAGTATCTTAACACTTAGTTTTGTTTAAAATAGTTACTGTTTAATATAAAAGAAGTTTTAGAATTCTAATTCAAGTAGTTAATAATTCTGTTCATTGGAGCTAAGGCTATGGAAGATAATACTTAGCAGACTAGGCTGTTACATGTTGGCTACACTGAAAACAAATCTTTAGCAGAAAGATACAACTGAAGATAGCTACTAGAAGGTTAGATTGTTCTAGAACACTTTTTTAAAAGTTTTTTTTGCATGAATAACTAGTAGGTTATGTTCAAGAACTGAAGTTGTGAATATACAATTGCCATATATCAATATCTTTACTTAACATATTTTTCCTTCTTGCTATACAGTTTAGTTCTTTAAGGGAACTTACCTGTTTTGTACTTTAATTTTGCAGTCAAACTCAAGAAGTTTGGTCAAGTTTTCCAGTTGTCAAGTATTAGGACAGAAGCCCTTTCTCTACAGAGCTATTTAATTCCTTGAATACTGAAATTTCAGATAAGAGATGGAACATCAGGTTAGCATTTCTGATATTTATGTCCTCTCTCTTGAAGGGAATGAAAACTGCAGGAAACCTGCCAAGTCCTGAATATCAAGGGTTGTGAGACATCCTCAGAGAACACTGCATGATGTCAACTGCAGGAGTTGCTGCTCAGGAGATGAGAGTCCCACTAAAAACTGGATTTCTTCACACCACTCAAGGCATGGGCAGTCTGAAAACCTGTTGGGGTACCCACAGTGGATTTGAAAAGTGAGTGAGGCTAAAATTTATCTATTGCATTTTCAAGTAGATTAAATGAGTGTTAGGAATACTTGTGCCACTACAGACCTAATGGTTTATTTACAGTGAAGGTGTTTTTTTCTTTTTTTTTTTTTTAGTACTTTCTTTAATGTGGACCCTATAGCAGTGACATATAATTTAAACCCATCAAGCGAGCAACATTTGCCATCCATGGGTGAGTACAAAGTCTGACACAGACGTGTTATGTGTGAGGGATTTGTCTTGGGAAAAACCCCGCGGGCCTCGCTGACACCATTGCGCTCCCGGCTGGGCCGCGCTGCCCCCTGCTGGCAGCTCAGGAAAGTGCTCCTATTCAGGTCCAACCGACAAAACCACTTTTAAATAACATGATCGAGTTAAACAAAAACACATACACACGCCCCTCCCGTTCGCCTTGTACATGGGGAGGCCTCTGAGATGCCATTACGCTTTTGACAGAAAAAAAATTTGGTAAAAAAAGCACTTGTTCTGTTGTAGTCCTACGCTAGGATCTTTGTAGCTCTCTTGCTTATGCTTGGGGTCTCTTGAACTACTTCATTTAACTGCAGCACTGGTCTAAAACAATAAGATAATCTGCTACTATCTTAACTAAATGCATAAATCCACGACCAGATGAGATCTGTAATACTTGCATTTCACTGCCTGGAGACGTTAAACAGACATTACTTACTGTTGCATTAGAAGGAATCAAATATGCAGTGGCAAAGTCATGTGCTGGAGTGTTACTTAGAAAAGTGTCTCTAAGAATTTCTCACCTTTTTAGGGCACTCTTCCAACCAGGCTTCCATGAATGACCACACTGCTGGAAGTTGCATCCAAGTTCCATCTCAGAAATCCAGTCCACCTCCTGTAAGTCCCAAAAATGAACAGCCAATTTCAAGATACGATGACCACCTTGTTCCTGGCTTTAGTAAACTGTCATTAACCATGGGCTGTGTTTCTGAAGAAACACCTCATCACATGCCAATAAAAAATGGACCCATTCAATTTCTGTCTGCATCTTCTAATGATCGCAGCTGCAGACCACTACCCCCTCTGCCTATATCTGAAGACTTTCCTCCAGATGAAGTGGATAAAGAGGTAGAATTCCTGACTAGCTCAGATACTGACTTTTTGTTAGAAGATTATGAACTTCCTCCTTTTAAATCCAGTGCTCCAAGCCGTCGGAGCTTTAGGGGCTGCGGACAGATCAACTATGCATATTTTGATACTCCAACAGGACCAAAACCAGAAGATGCCAACCCTACACAAAGCCTAAACGTGTACATATCCAGTATTTATCCTCCTCCACAGCAGCTGCATCGACGCTTGCGAAGGTCCCATTCTGGACCAGCTGGATCTCTCAATAAACCAGTAGTAAGACTAACTGGACACTTAAACAGGTCGTCTCCAACTTCTGATGAAGATAAACCAGAGATTCCACCACGGGTTCCCATACCCCCAAGGGCTCTCAAACCAGACTACAGAAGGTGGTCAGCAGAAGTTGCTTCCAGTGCATACAGTGATGAAGACAGGCCTCCCAAAGTACCCCCCCGAGAACCTTTGTCACGCAGCAATTCCCGCACCCCCAGTCCCAAAAGCCTTCCTTCATACCTCAACGGGGTTATGCCCCCCACCCAGAGCTTTGCACCTGACCCTAAGTATGTCAGCAGCAAAGCTCTGCAAAGACAAAATAGTGAAGGATCTTCCAACAGGGTCCCTTGCATTCTTCCAATTATTGAAAATGGTAAGAAGGCCAGTTCAACACACTACTATCTGCTACCAGAGAGACCTCCATATTTGGACAAATATGAGAAATTCTTCAGAGAAGCAGAGGAGAGGAGCTCTAACACTGAGGTTCAGTCATGGTCTGGTGACTGCACAGCCACCTCAGCCCCAATAAAACTGGACTCAAAACCCAGAATGGACATAGGTGGTCCCCTGAAACGAAAGCATCTGTCCTATGTGGTTTCCCCTTAGTGTCTGGGAGCACAATCTCAGCTCAGTTGGGATGGAGCTGAATTTTATCATGTTACAAAGTTCTTAGGGTTCACAGATAATGAAGTAGGAGCAGTTTGTCCTCTGAGAACTGGAAGTGGATGGTAAAGTCCTCTTATGCTGCATATATTTGATATGTTTCTTAAGACTTTTTTTTGTCTTGGCATGTAAGCTGAAAACCTACACAGAGGGATAGTAGTCACAGTTGGCCAGTTGTATGCTACCTAGATGAACATATTTGGTAGTCACATTATTAAAAAAACATTTGAAAAAAAGATCTTTGCTTAAGAGTCACTTATAAAGCAGACAACAGACCAAGTAATGCAATACAGTTTTTGTGTCAGGTATTTTCCGAAATTCCTTTTACACAGTAATTCTACAGACTGTCCTCTTTTACTAGGATATGTCAGCCTGATAAGAAGGTAACTGCAAGATCTGATACCCACTTCAAGACTTGGCAGGCATATTGGAAGTGCATTTTGAAAGGTTTATCTATCTTACAAATTAATTTGATGCTAATAGACTTTTAAAGTGAGTTAGGTTTTGTGAATTCATGTGCTAGACACACTTGGCTCAATTTTGCAGTTTTTCCTAGAAGAGACTTGGACCAGCTATTGCTAAGCCTCTGCTGCTGCTCTTTTCCTGCTGGATCCTGGAAATGTGTGAATGTTCCTGAGCAGCCACAGGGTTGCTATTAGGTAGGCAGTAACAACTATGTGCTCACCTGGAGTCTGAAATTATGACTGTATTAAATACAGAAACTCAGCACAAGCTGGTCTTGTGTTCTGGTTTCTGTCCAGTATTTTAGGGGAGGAGGAGGAAGGTATGAGGAAAAAACATGATTGCATTTTATGAACAGTGTCAGTCCCATCTCTTGCTGCTTCAGATGCTGCTTCTTGCTGTTTAATTTTTCCTCACTGTGCCTCAGCCATTCACTGAAGTTCACTGAGGTGCCACTCTAGCAGTTTCTTGTGCTCAGTTTGGTTACATTTATCCTCTTACAGATAAGCACAAGAGAAAGGGTGCTCATTAACAGGGGTACAGAAGATGAATGTGTTCCTCCTAACAGAAGTAAACAAGGTGTTTACAGTTTAAACTGCTGAATGAGATGTTTGAGCTATTTTAAAGCTTACTTTTTATTTGTTTTAGTACAAACTAAATGAAGGTGAAATACATGCTATAGAAATGCACTGATATTTCTGCATTGTGTACAGTATTGAATAAAAAATAATTCACTTTGTATTTTGAATATTGTCATGTCTTGAGTTTAATAAAGTTATAAAATACTTATTTATGATACATTTTGGTTTTTGCTTTATTGAATAGTGCATGCAATTGTGCATTTTAGTTCTGCATTTGCTGGAAAGTTCAAAGTTAGTAATGTTAAATGTGCAACAGATGTTGAATTCAGCTTGCATTTAATTAGAATTAAGATTGCTGCAGAAGTGTTCAATAACTCACATTGCACACCATTAATTTTAATTCCACCTAACTACCTAGTAGGATGGTATCTACAGTTTTGTGCTGACAATAAAACATCCTGTAAGATTAAGTTATCTGACCTAACATTATTAATGATTTTGTTTTTTTTCTAGAGTCACCTATAGCATGTTAGCCACCATTGTACAGAAAGGAGAGGGCGTAGTGTTTCTGTCTTCAATTTCTCACCTGGTAAAAAATAGCATGGTTAAGGGGGAAAGAAATTGTGAATACTTACCACAAAGCAAGTGTATTTCACCATAGCATGCAAGCCATGGATAAGGTTACTGAAGATAGAAAGCATCACACAACTTTGATCCTCTGGGTGTGTATGCAGGTAAATACTTGCCTTGATCTGGCAGTGTGGATATTTCTGTCAATGGGCTTATTTCAGAATAAAACAGAGTACCATCCTTGGAATTGTACTGGAGGTGAAAAATGCAGTTTTTCAGTAATGCCCAATCCCTTGGCTCTTAGACCTTGGAGAATTGCTAAAACTCATTTACGAATCTTAACATCTTAAACACTTAAACACTACTGCTGTGCCATAGCACTAAGAGCCCATGCAGATTGGCTTCAAAACATAAACAAGTTACCTAATCCTGTGCAAGGCTGTCAACTCATATTCAGCCTACTGAAAGCTCTGCTTTCCCTCCACCCTCTGGATTTTTCTAAGATGGAAAAGGTAAAATTTATACTTCAAACTGCTCATATTTAAGGGGAAGTTTGCAACTCTAGGACCCCAAAATAACACAAACTCTCAGTTACACCATCACTGCTGCACCAAACAGATTGACACTGCCAAGCTGCAGCTCTTCCCTCGTAGACTGTTAGAGTTGGCACAGACTCAGTAGTTGCCATTCCAGTAGAACTCCATCTAAACCCAAGCAACTGCCCTACAACTCTCTCCTGCCTTTTGCCTCTGTGTCCCACTCAATTCCTGACACTCCACATTTTTAGCCTAAACATATCTGGTATAAAATAGGGTATTTGTTACAGTAGCTCCAGACCTGCATGCCAGCATGTATTTTCACTTCTGTTAGCAGTAGAGGTGCCCTAAAAAGCAGCTAATGTAGCAGCAGCAGGTTTTTTTACTTGAGCTGCTTCTGTGTACAAGCTATTTTCATATTTATAGTGCTGAAAAGCTTAAAACCATTATAAAACTTGTGCTTTTGAATGGTCTTACATAACCTTTTCTGAAATTCCTAAAACATTTTAAGACTTAACCTAACCTCCATTTGTTTTTCTCCTAGGAAAAAAAAATTGCATACTCTTTTGCTGAGGGTATTGGTATTGACTACTTAGTTGTGAGTATTAAAAAAAAAGTTACTGTAGTAATGTTAGCTTTCCTACTGTGAGCTTTGTGTTAGCTGAATTACAGCACAATGCTAAGAAGCTAACATTTCAGAAGTTAAGCAAGGAACTGCTTGGCTGTGAGCAAGACATTCAAACAGGTTACAGAGCTCACATGCCTATTGAGTACAAGGAAAGTAACATACAGGCAAATCTTACAGTGTGTAAGTAACTTGGCTGTTTTTTCTTTAAAATCCCATAGTAATGAGGTCTCACTGAGGACTTGGTCCACAATTAAGTGGTTCTTTCTGTGAAGAGATCAAAAGCAGGTGGAAGCCTTGCATATATTCTTAGACACCAGATTCCTGTGCTTTGGGAAACAGTCTGCATGATCCAAAAACTGTATTTTGTTTCCAAGTGAGTGAGTAAGGCTGTAGAGCTGTGGGGGAAGCTTTGCAAGTTCTGGCCAGAAGACATTTCTCTGCTCATCCCCTGGCACATGATAAGACTTGTCAGGACACAACATGCTTTTGCAACAGCCTGATCACATTTGAATATTTAGAGTTCGGACTCACCTGGGTAAGGCCTGCCATCTTGCCTCTGAGAGCTAGATTTGACTGGAATAATCACACTTCAAAGCTGTTACAGCTTGATAAACTGAAGTTGGGAGAGTCAAGGAATTTGTGTTAAAGCAGGGAAGTGCATGTGTGGAAAGGCAATGCTGCTCACAGCCTCCTGGTTCCAGGAGCAGGTTCCCTACACTGCTGTCCTACCCTCAGCACTCCTTGTCTCACGAGCCCTGTTGTGACCACCCAGCTGTGTCACTGAGGACTCCCTGGTGTCAGGAGGCAGCAGCTGTGCTGGGGCAAAGTGGGGGTTGTACCACAACAAACTCCAGAGGGCTGGATCCAGCACAGCCCAACGGTGAACCCAGGATCATGGAGATGTGTCTGGCAGCAAAGCTGGTGAGAATGGGAGGAGGGTGCTGGGTGAAGTCTCCCCCAGGCTCAAAACTGTTGATAGCACAAGCAAAAGCACAACAAGTAACGAGTGACAGCAAAAAGCATCTGTCATATTCACCCTGGGCAAGGGTTGGTGTTGCCTGGTGCTGCTTGGCTGCTCTGCTGTTAGCAGAACACCCTTTACTTGGTGAGTTTCAGACTGACAAATCAACCCAGAGGAGCTGAGTCTGGCTGGTAACTAAAGGAAAGGATGTTTGCCTCAGTATACCCTTTCCTGAAAAGAAGAGGCTGTGTTACTACCAAGTGACTTGAAAAACCCATTAGCTTAACTTCAACATATTAACTTGCTAAAGTCAGTAAATAACACAGAGCTGTAGCTGATCATCAGCTTCTTTTGCATCACAAGAGATAAACCAGAAAATAAACCTGATTCAGAAGTATGCTGATTGATGGCATAATTAAAATCTGTAGTCATTTAAATGTACTGATTGTTGTTGCTGTCATTAAGAGTTTTCCATTCACTCCCAGACTGCAACAGGCAAAATTACTACCATCCTGAAACTGCAGAAGAGCACTCAACAACATTACATTTGCTCCTGCTGCAGCCTTGGTTTTGTTTTTAAACAGTCTGAGTGAAGTGTTAAGTTTGACATGATAAAGGAAAGCATCCTTCTAGTCCAGGACAAAGACACCAATTTTGCAAGGGCAGTTGTTACAGTAGAGTAGTTGCTGATGGTGTTCAAACCAAGTCTTGTCAAGAATTCAGGGTTAAGATGATGGCCAGATCAGTCATGGTGGAATTCCCAGCCTTCAAACTCATGATTACAGACTGTGGCCCTTATAAACACTTTTTATGTTATTACAAGCTGTATGTTAAATACATACTCTCTGGATTATGTCAAGAAGGAAATTGGAGATGAAGGTAAACCCTCATTTTATCTGCTGTTAGGTAACCTATTGATTTTCTTTGGGTGTACTCAGTGTTCCTGGGGTAAAGTTTTGTTTTTAAAGTAGGCTAATCTTTCCATTTCCTGTCAGCTTGCTTTTCAGAACAGTTTGCAGTCATATAAAACTGAAAACATACAGCAAATGTTCTGTTTCACACAGCTTCCTGGCACTGAAAATCTAGCACACAACGTTTAATTATACTTATTAATATTCATTAAATAGCACTGCAGAAATTTCTGGCTGCTGAGCTTGTGATTAGCATTTGTAAACTGAAAGAGGTGTTACCCCCACCCATCCTGCATCGTAATTCAGGCCTTGCATAATCCCCACCCAAATGCCTATTTTCATCCACAGAGCTCATTATTTTTTCTGAATCATAAATGGAAGCCACACCTGTGATTGCTCATAGACTGTTGCTATATTATTTATATATTGGTGTGCACCTTGATCCCAGTTGCAGTTAATTTTGGAAAAGGTGTTAGGTATTCCAAATTTTAAGTTGCATGCCACTGAAACATGGGAACCATGACTGCTATTCATTTCCTTACAAAGTGATTCAGAGGAAGAGATGCTTCTTTCTGAAGATTAAAACTGTTGTCCACAAATTATTAGCATGTGAAAGCCACAAAGGAAGAAAAGTGCAAATACACTGCCATGAAACACCAGAAGGAAAACCATGCCAGATTACCCCACCATAGCCACTCTGAATTGCTTAAGGATGCCAATTACTAATCACATTGAGCTATCATGAAAACATACTAAGAGGCCTGCCATGCACAAAGTCTCTGGATCAAGCATGGGGTCATCAGGCCTGACACAGAATAGCTCCCCTGCCCACCACCTACCCAGGTGACCGAGAGACATGCTCCTGTTACCTATAATATTTATTTTACCTTTGTTAATGTGTTTATTATTTTCACAACCACTTCAAGGGCAGGGTCAGCACTACTGAGTGCCCTATGGGAGACAACTGGAACACACAACCAACCCTGTAAACTTTGCAGTGGTGAGGTGTAAGGCTCTCCAGGAACTTACCAGCTTCAAGGAAGTTCACACGAAGAACCACATCAGCTTGTGCCAAGTTGAGTCCAACTGCTCCATGGCAAGGTGCAAGGGAGACACCAGGGAATAGCAAGTAGGGCTCTGGCAGGTTACTCATTGCCTTGCAATCACTGTAGTCATCTGCTGGCTGTTAAGCAAGGTCCAGAGGAAAGAACCATATTAGGCTGCACTTAGTGACTTCATTGGTCCCACATCATGTTGTCATTCAAGAAAAGCTTTCCTGCATCCCAGATGCACACCCCAGCACTTAGAGCTTAAGCAATTGGAATTGGGACTAGGCTGCTCTGATGCAGAACCTCCACAGCAGCAGCACAGCAATAGGCACGTGGCAGTGCAGGGGCCTCCAACAACGCAGGACAGAGGTGAGATTATACAGCCTGACACATTCTGTCACTCATGGGATTCAATTGCTAGTGGGAGGGAGGGTTCTCTTTTCAGAGTAACTTCTCATCATGGTGAAAAAACCCAATGAACCAAAGTCATTGCTTCGTTAAAAGCCACAGGGACAGACAGCCCCGTCTGAGACACTTTTCAAAATGGATGCCAGTGAGGTGAGTTCCAGTGAGCTCCTGCCTTATACAGAGGCTGAGGGAGAACTGTCATGGGGCTCTGAAGAAGAAGGGCCAGCCTGAAGGAAGGATGAACTGGCTGGTTCCTGAATTCAAGTTAAATGGTTTAGTGCTAGTGTTGTAAAGGCTGACAGTCTAAACATACATATTGTTAAGGGTGAGGAGACCATGTGAGGACATTTTCTTCTATAGGTTTTATCAGTCATATCACGGCCAGTGTTGGATGCAATACACAACTGTTCCACGGGAATAGCTAAGGACCCCACCACTCCACAGGGAACATTTCCACTGGAGGAGCAGACCTCTCCACTAAGACAGAGACAGCAGGCACGGCCAGCAGTCCAACCTGAGCTGGAGGTGACGCAGCACAGAGGAGAGCTCAAGACTGCTCAGTCTCTCGGGCTGCTGACACCTCACAGGCCATTGCAGGGTGCTCTGGACATGCTGCCTCTCGCAGGCCACGCTTCTCCTGTCACCTGAGCTTAATTGGACCAGTTGAATCAAAAGCAGTCTCTACGATAAGACAGGATGCTATTGCATGCCCTGGAGCAGCACGATGAGTAAGGCGGCTGTTTTACAAGCAGTTCAGTTCGCAGTTTAACACCTGAGCTTTATGTTGGGCTGGTCAGTCACGTGCAAGGGAGCAACCAATGCAACACAACTGCAGAACCCTGGCTTTCTCCAGCAGCACAACAGGAGGCAGGCAGGCTCGCTGGCTGCAGCCCTGGAGGATTTCATGAGACTGAGTATTTCCCCAAGATGCTCTGTGCAAAGTCATGCCAAGTGGCCAAGACCCACAGCTAGGGAGGCCAAAGCCCCAACTCCTCTTTGTGACCTATGAAAATGCATGTGGAGAGCAAAAGAAGGGAAAGGGAGGGAAGGGGAAGGGCGGGGAAGGGAGGGGAGGTGAGGGGAGGGGAGGGTTCATCTGTTCTCCTCATTATGGGTGATTGGGACAGAACCATCACTGGGCACCAGCCAGGGAACGTCACCCTCAGTGCCCTTTCTTTCTTTTTGAAATTATTATTAAAGTTGTTAATGCTCTCTAGTTTTTCAAAGAGGAAGGAGGAAAAAAATAATTTGCTGCAAGGGATTTATTTGAAAGTTGCCAGCAAAGCCTGTGTCTCTGTGAGCCCATCCAGGAGCTTAGAGCTACATTATTCCTAATTTCCTAGTACAAGCATTCATTTACCTTCTACAGGACTGAAACGAAGGTAAAGTACTCCTTTGCAAAACACCATGGAAGAACAACTGAGTAATATATCAGATGTGGTCATGAGTAAAGTCAGCACAGATAAATGCATCATCTGTTGCCAGTTCTCTCAGAGACTGTAATTTCCCACCCAAGAGCAGATTTCCTGTGAAAAATGCAAATGACAGTGCTGTGCCCATCAGTGATCAGACTCGTGACCATCCAAGGCAGCAGCTTGCTTCCTGCCTATCTGCCAGTCACTGTCTTGCCTAGCTGGTGTCTTCAGTGTGAGAGTACTTTCTCCATGTTATATACAAAATAATACAGAAGAAAGTATGAGTCTCAGACTAGAGCTGCATGTATGTGGAAATAGCAGTATATTTCTTAGGAGAACTCTTTAAAACTTGAAAGTATTCCAATGTACAAAAGTAGGCAGCTCCCAGAGTTGACACTACTTAGAGTAGAATCTGTGAAACTTCAAGTGGTTCTGAAATGACACAGAGACCAGTCTGACAGCATAACTCATTGAAACTTAGCACAGAGAAACCAAACACCTAGTTTAGAGAAGAGCTGTAACTGTAAGAACCTCAACAGAAGCCTCTTTGGAGAACAGAAATTCTGAAAATCCTAAATTCTAGCAGCAAAAGCCCTGAACAGTCTTTAAGAACCAAAGTGATTCCAACTAAACTACAGTGCTGGAATTAATCCTTGTTGCCAGGTTTAGAGCCAGCAGATGATGCTGTATTGCCCAGCAGCAAATCCCATCTTCTCCAGGAGCAAACACAGTGGGAGTGGCTGTCAGGGAGCAACAGCAGCAGCTTCTCCTCAGCTGAGGAAGACTTCAGTGTTACGAATGCTACACACAAGTCTCACTAGACCCAACTCTGCTCTTTAGAATACGAGTACTTGCATGAGATCCTCAGACAACTTTACTTCTTCCTCCCTCTACCATTAGTGGAATGGCCTTGAATTAAATTGTGAAAGTACAGAAGTATCTACATGACTCGGAGGGCCATAAACCCTGTGTAGGGAGGTATTATTTAAGGTTGTGCAAAGGGTATAATTAGAAGCTGTTGAATGAAGTAAAGCAAACGAACAAGCCCAAGTATAAAAGCTTCCTCTCAATCTATGATGCCTTCTAGCACACAGAACAATCTTGCAGAGAGCAGAAAGGCTCCTAGAGCTGCTACAGAGACTGAGCGTGACACAGAGCACTGCAACCCCTAACTGCGACAGCACCCGGAGCAGCCCTCAATGCACCATGGCAACACGGAAGAACTGAGTTACCTCCAACACAGCATACTGGTTTTCCCAAGTCTGAACTCAGTTCTGGGGCCTATCATGTGTGTCAGCACTGCTTCCCAAAGTGTGGCCACAGAAATACAAGCCAGAAACGCTGCCTAGTCCCTTAAATAATAATGTACTGTGAGTGTACTCAGGATACAGAGACCCGGGCTCAATTCCCTCCCATTTGGGCTGTGTGGCTGGGCCTGCTCTGCACACAGAGCTCTGCCAATGTCCACAGACGCTCCTGGAAGACAAGGATGACCTCTGCCCTGGGATTCCTTCCACACAGGACACATGCTGAGTGAAGAAGTTGGGCCAGTGTCTGAGGCAGCAGCACTGCAGGGATTCCCACAACCTGCTCCTCACCCCTGCCCTTCCCTGGATGCTTCTCAAGAGCTGGCAGGAAGAGGCTGAAGGCCAGATGAATTGTGTCAGCAAGGACAGCCTGTCCCTTTTTGCTGTTCTTCCCAGAAAGCTTTTGATTTCCTGCCAAGTGATAATGCTGCAAGAACTTTAGAATATCAATGAAAGTTCAGAGCTAGGGAATGTTGTCAGAACCAGGCTGTCAGCTGACAAATCAGGGCAGCAGGGAGGCACATCTGCTCTCATTTTACATATTTTGCTTTCTTTCCATACCACATGCAAGACGACATTCTAAAAATGCTAAAAGATTATTGACAATTTTGGGCAACAATTTATTAATTTGCCCAGTGTTTTGTTGCTTATTTTTCAGACTTCAAATGTTCCATCCCGTGCCCTACTAAAATGTAGTCTCCATGCAACAGCAATGCATCCTTCATTCTGGAGGCAGGGAATGAGAACATGAATGACTATGGATGTGGTGCTAGTGATTATTTCTGTAGTTGACACCTTCCTACTGCTCTATCACATACTTATCTTTCCAAACAAGTCATGGGTCATCCAGGCTGCTGGAAGACAGGTAATTTTTATCACTTTGGCATTGCTGCTTATGTTTGCATCATGATGCATCTTTTTGTTGAAAGAACAAACAGAATAATCTGATTAAGTACCCATTCTTTGCTCTGACAGTCACTGTGGGTTTCATACCAAATGGTAAGCATATACGTAAACAGCTAGCAAGATGTCCAAGGCTTGTAATTACTGGATGAAGTGCGTTCCCTTGTGTGCTTTTACAGCTTTAAGTACTGGTGTGCAGGCTGGTTTGTATCCATTATGGTTCTGTTTGTCTCCATCCATTTTAAAAGTAAAACCTTTGTCTCTCTACAAAGGCATCCTTTCCCTGTTGCTCAGAGGGACATACTCCTGAAATAGGATTTGCTCCTGCTCACAGTACAGTGCTGTGCACGTCGCTCTCTCCTTTTGGAAAGAAACTTGCAAAGAACTGCAACAAAACCAGACTGTTCACTCTCCACATTTCTTCTGCCTCTTCTTCAGTCAGAAGCTTGTCAGTCTGAATGAAAATATTTGTCATCACTGCAAGTATTCACTGACGGGTCTACCATCTATGCCCTCTTGTGTACATTCCTGCTTCTAAGTCACATAATACTTCTCAATTCCCTAGGAGAACTCATTCTGAATGATGCAATTCAAGCCCACAGAACAACTAGAATCAAGAGAAAAAAACCCCACATTATTCTTGAGGGATGATCCAAGGCATACAGCAGATGCCAACTGGCTGCCTTCTTGTCAGGAAAACAACCAACCCCCAAACCCTCCATCTGACAGGGAACAAAATGCTAAATGTTAGACAGAGTGAATGCATTCCCTTCAGTTTAAGCTGAGTTCAGTGGCAGCAGATACCCAATCACCACAGGTTCTAAAACTAAAGCTTGCCAATAATAAAAAGGCACCAAGTTTCTAGTGTACATGAAACAATAAACAGAAAAGTACCTCAGCTCGTCTTTCAGCAGCAGGTAAAAGAGGATTTTAGGAAAAGAGATACTGAAATGAGAGGAAAAAAGGCATTTCACTAACTGGAAGCAAGGAGGATTTCCCTCGAATCAGTAAATTCCTTCTTAACACTTACCCTAAGAGGAAAATTAGCCTAATCTTAGTTCATACACTTACCCTAACTGAAAGACCAAGTTAATGACACCTTAGCAGAAAGAAAACCCAAGTAAATTTATGTTTGCTGGACATCTGCAATGTAAAAGAATAGGGTCAGCTGTATGAAGGTAACTGTGATTCAAGCAGCACAACAGTATTTTATTTACCAAGTCCTTTGCTGAACACGGTGGAAGAATCTGCAAGTTAAGCAGATACATCCGTGGGCTCTGGGCTCATTTTTCTGAGTGTTTTTCCTATTACCATTTTAATGGGAGTAGGAAAGCCCAAATATACACACTGAAAACCTCATTTCTGTAAATTGAACTCCCTCAGCCTTGGAGTAAAAAAAAAAAAAAAAATTTATAATCAAATTTATGGCCACTTTGCTAATGTTTTGTATTAAAATTTTCTGCAAGACTAAAAACAATACAAGCATGTAAATATTTTCCTTGTAATGTTACAAAGCAATGCTGCAACCCAGGAATGCAGAGCTTTTCCTGTATTCTGAATAATGCCTATTTACAAACCAAGTAATTATTCCAGATTCCAGGACAAAGACTCTTTCTATCATTTGGTTTACATTTGCATAGCAATACCAGATGTGCAGATTTACCACATAAACATGTAAAATTTTACATAGATTACAACTTTTGCATATCTTGCTATCAAAGCTAGAGAAACACATGAAATATTTCCTAAACAAATTAAGAGACAGAGCATAGAGCTGAAGCAGTTCTTCCAGTAGATATTAACAACACAGACATTTCTTAATTCTAAATTTGCAAAAGTATTCATGTATTTCATTACGAAAATGCAGTAATTGAGAATGAACTTGTTTCCCATTAAAATAAGCAATCATAAAGGCTCCTATGCAGTCATTCTCTAAAGTTCAGACTATGTACTTCAGGTGTATACAGAACCAGATCTCCAGATGCTGCGGTAACATCAGAGTCCAGTGAGATGCCATCCTTAAGCATAATTGCTGAGAGCCAGGTAACACCAGAATGATTTGGTGAAAGAAAGGTAGCAAAGACGGAAATTGATGCCAAATTCTTAATTCTCATGGGAATACAGCTCCACTACTTCCTCCAGAGACCTGTCCTGCAACTCCTCTAAACTGACATAGGCTTACTTAAGCCGGGCTTGTAGCAATTTCCAATTTACAGGAAGCAGAAACAAGCACTGCTACTGGTGCATGCTACCACATCCAAACTTCCTGCTTTATGCTGATTATTAACTGCTGAAATAGCTCAATGGATCTGCAATCATTTAATGCAGAAGACAAATTTCAAGGTATCATGTTCAACCAGCAGGAACTCTGGGGTCCTTGACAAGGTATGAATATTCACACTTTTAATTTAGTTCGAACCCTGTCTTAAAATTAATACTAGTTATTTGCCTTATTCGTACATAAGGAATTAAACACTGTTTTAAATAATTCTAGGTTACAACTTAATAATCTATGTCATAAAAGTCAGAGACTTACGAACATCATCAAAACCAACGCCTGCCTGCACATAGGGCAACCTAAAAGTTAAACTATACAGCCAACAGAAGTGTTGTGAGAAGTGTTGTCCAAATATTTCTTGAATGCTGGCAGGCCTGCGGCCATGACCACTTCCTTAGAGAGCTTGTTCCAGTGCTTGACCACCTTCTCATTTCAGCTCAGACTTCAAAAGAACTATGAGAGAATCTAAACAGACATTGTTTAGACTAGTATATGGTGGTAAAAAGGTTCCATGGGTCTGGAGTGGGAGCAAACACACAAAGGAACAACACACCAGTAGGGATGCTCCATTTTTATTTACTCAGCAAACATTTTTCCATGTGATTTTTAAATGCCATCCAAGAACTAACTAGGATTACTAGATGCTGGCTCCTTTTTTGTGATGAAGCTGTTTGCTAACAGGATCTTTTTCCAGAAATGAAGACCTTTGGTTTGTTAAGGTATCCTAGTTCAGGTAAGTACAGTTATTAATTTCACTCACAATTAAAGTGTACTTACAACAGTGCACATTACAGTTATTCTACAAAGGATTAGACTCTCTACCTAAATTTGCCCTAGTCTCTATCCCACACCAGGATTTCACTCTTTCAGTATGAGAGGTGCCTTCACCTGTTCGGCCACTTCCTTCCCCAGCAGCGTTTCCACAATGGCCAACCCAAACTCAAAGCTGGTGCCAGGCCCACGGCTGGTGAGGATGTTCCCGTCCTTCTCCACGCGGCTCTCCGAGTAGGAGTAGTGTGCTTGGGGGAACACACAACAGGAAGAGGGTCAGTGTCCACAGCTGCCACAGAGGGCACACACACCTCAGCACTGCCTTTGAGCAGCTCATCCCTGCCTGCTGTCCTCAGGGAAGAACAGGGCCAACGGGGAGCTCATTCCCAACGTGTGGGAATGCCCCTTTGACTCTAAAAGCTCCTCAAGAAGCGCTCACTGAGGCTGTCAGCTCCCATGAGGTTACTTTTGGAAGTCAGACTGCTTTGCTGTTCACAAATTTCTTTTTTTTCCAAATGCACGCAGAAGAAATTGGGGGAACCATCTGCTCACCACCAGTCTCATTAACGCTCACAGAATGACCTTCCTAGCGTTTCACCATCACTTCCCTTAGGTAGGAGAAAGAAGTGTAGAGCTATCAGAACCAATGCACTACTCACAGGAGAGCGAGAAAGGTGCTCCCAGAGTTTGCTGTTGGGACCACTGAGGTAAAGAGAGGCAAGAGATGGCTCAGCCTCAAGAGGATAAGGCAATAAATGCTCCTGACATGATAGCAGCAGCAGAATTCCCCCAAGGATGAGAATGTTAGTACAGCCCTCTATTTTCCAGTGATATAGACTCAATTCAGAGAGAAAAGTAAGATTAAAAAGCTCTTTTCCTTTCTTGAAATTGTGGGTTCAGGTAAAAAAAGAATAAAAGAAAATCTGAGAAGGGTTTGGACAGAAACATACCTCCATTCATCATTTTGTCTTTGGCCAAAGGATGCGTTGTGACTTTGCTTCCATATCCTATCCCATGTGCCAGAAGGGCAGTAGGACCTGTATGACACAAAATCGCACCAGTGAGGACCTGCCTTGTGCTACAAACACTTCTAAGGAACAGATGTTTGGGTGTTAGGACCTCCAGGGGCCAAAGCTCACTGTGGACAGACTGCTTTTTATAAAAACGGATGGCAGCCCTATCTCTGAAGCAAAAAGCTCTCACATTACAGTTCACACTGATGTCCGACCCATGACTGTGCTGTTCAAAGGAGTGAACAACCCACTTCCAGATAATACATTTTACTTAAAACTGCTTGACATTAACAAACGAAGGGTCTGCATTTCAATCTGAATGTTAACTACCTATAATTACTTTACGACCTTGTTAAACCTTGAATTTAGAGACTTAACAGATAGGATTTAATTTGAACAAGTCTCTACATGCTGCAGTTGTGTGTCAAGCAGTATTTTGGACAGATCATGGACTAAATGTTCTGGTTTTGGTTTCAAGAGTTTCTCTTTTCTTTTCATACTTCCTCCTTAGCCTGAATTGAGGAAGGAATTGTGTCAAGAATTGCTAAGTCATCCTTACAAGAAAATCCTTACGGGAATTCCAAAAGAAACTGAAGGCAGGATTTATCTGACATGAGTTTCATTTCTGTGCATTCGTTTAATTCTGGATTTAGTACAGGAAATAACTTCTTTTGCATTCAGTTGGAATGAGCTCTAAGACTCATCCTGCTTACAAGCAAAGGACTTTACTGGGCAGGTGTGAATTTGGATTGCTCTGCAAGACACAGATAAAGAAGAAGAGTATCATTGCCAGGTTGAGGAATGTTCACAGCTCTGTGTGCCTAGCACCTAAACGAGGAAGAAAAGCAGAAAAATCCCCCAGGAATGCACCAGAAAACAAAAGTGATAATCCCCTCCTAGAACACACTCTGACTGCCTTTTATGCATTCCTCATCTCTCTCCTCACTCTCAGATTCAGGTCCCTAGACCAGCCTTCAGTTGCAGTATTGACAGTTTTTCACCTTCCTTTTTAAAACATAAATGTTACAAAGTTCATGATCTGGATACCAAGCTGTGCAGAATATATAAGCAGATAACCCGCTCCTTAAACCAAGTCCATTTTTTGCTGCAGCTAAAGAAGGGTGAGACTGTAATTCTATATTTCTGGCCTTCTTTCTGAAGCTAAAGGTCAGGAGTGGTTATGTGAGATAAATTTACAGCAATGACATTCTGCCAGTGCTGTATACTTGCAGAAAGACCACCAGAATAAGCACATGCTTTTAAAAAAAAATCCTAGCACACTACCTTTCACTTTTTATTTTAAAGACAGTAACACAACTGATTGGAAGGAACCAGGTAACAAGCAAAACTTGCAGGATAAGTGTTCACAATTATTTTAGAGATTTCTCTGCTATTAAATTTACATGTGTATTTTTATATATATATATATATACACACTCACAAATTCCAGGAACACAGATTTCTGAGACAGGAAACTGTCTTCATGCTCCTTCATAATACCCAAATGCTTTACAAAGCAAGACACTTTGTTAACCGACCTGCACATATTGCAGCAATCAGGCCTTTTCTGCTTTCCTGGTCCTTCAAAATGTCTTTCACAGCAGCAGACTGTATGAAGAAACATCAAAAGTCATTGTTTGGAGTTCGTTATTTGAAGCACGGTTGAAATAATTTCCACTGAAAATTCTGTGAAACAGAACACATTTTACACAGAAAACCAACTGGCATGTCCCCACTCTGCCTCAGGACAGAGGACAACGAGAACATCAAGAAGGAGAAAAACTGAAACCAAAACATACTTGCCCCAGAAGGAAAGAGGAAGGAAATCAGAAGGAACTGCAACAAGTACTTGACCCACATAAAAGCTGACTAACCCAGAGCCATAGAAGGTTGTTTGAAAACTTCACAAGACAAACAGGAAAGAGTATTCTTAAGATACCTTCAGACAGTCTCTGTCATTCTCAAGAAGATTTATCCAGGATATTTCTCTCATATTCCAGGCCTTATAAACTCTGTGATACCATCTAAATCCTATTTGATAGATCAATTTCTCTGTCTGCCTGCCTTCCACAAGGAATTTATACCACCACTGCAACAGTTTTACACCAGAGACAGAATTCTGCAAAGGAGCAGAGTCCCTTGGGTTTCGACAGTTTTGTGTCTCAGAGAACTAAATCTTCATTTGCAACTGTTTCATCTTCATATGAACACATACACCCTTCCAATTTTATTCTGTTTTACTAGGTACTCACGTCCAAGTATTTACCTAGTTGTCCCACCTATATAGTCACAAGAAGGCTTAAGACCATTAACAATTAGTTTATTGATTCATTCAAAAGAGAATTTTTACATGCTGAACTGAATCTGCAGGATTACTAAGCAAGTGTTGAGCACCCCACTACTCATGAGAATGCCCATGAACTTTTAAAATGCCAGAACTTTACCTCAGACAAGTTTTGAGCTCCAAGGTTCCCCCCAGGCAGGACCACGACATCGTAAGGCCCCTAAGCAAAGAAAAGATAAAACTGTTCTGTTGAATAGAGGCTGATACATATATTACACTTTTTGAAGACCACTGCAGCTGATTCAGCAAGCAAAGAAATCTACCTTTTCTTTCATTGAACAACACTTTATGATCAGAGAACCAGTTCCAATTATGGAAAAAAATACTATTTCCTGTTCCAGGAAAAGTCTATTATCAATAAAGTTTCTCACAGAATTGACTTTTACATCTGGTGCACTTAAAAGCTTCACTAAGCAAGTGGCAGCTGTTGAGTTGTAAAGACAAGTAGTTGTGCTCCAACATTACTGTACAGGTCTAACTATAACATTATTTAGCTTCTTATCAGAACTTTTGAGTTGGCCCAAATCACAGTATTTTGTTGAGCCAACTAACAGGAAAAATAAAGCTCTATGACTGATGCTTTGCAAAAACAAATACTGGGCAGAATGAAGAAATCAGTCTGAACCTAACAGGCTATGAAGCAGGACAACACTGAAGCGGAGCACAGTGGGACGTGCAGTTCTGTAAATCACTGCTACACAGAGTTAACACAACATGCAACATATGTCCAGAGGTAATGCATAAGCTTTCCAAATTCACCTCAGAAACTGTGAGAAAGACTATGTTTGCCATTATATCAGAGAAGGGTGATGACCAACCTCTTTTCTGGCATCTTCAAGACTGGCATCAGGGCAAATGAAGACATCTCGACTGCACTGCACCGGTTCTTTTCCTGTTAGGCCTGCAACAGTCACCTTGATCTAACAGGAGAACAAATATGTTACTACAAATCAAGGACTTGGGGCATTTTTCTTATGTGTTAGTTCTTAAGTAGTACACAGAACAAGAAAAGCTCTACTGAAAGCTTGTTCCTCTTGTGACAGCCAAAATGGGGGGCACAGAGATGGAATGACAAAGGTGGTGGGAGAAGGTTGATTTTTATTTCAGTCATTTCTATATACGTGAAGTTGCTGTGTTTATTTAAAGCGTTATTTTCATTCCTAATGAGATAATAACAGTGTGCTACTACAGCTGCAAGAGTAACGAACAGCATGAGGGATCCCAACAGCCAGAACTGTAGTTAATAACTGAATTTCAAAAGTAGCTTAAGAAAAGGTATTCAGTGGCACGAGCTGTAATGTACTGAGCTTTTCAGACCCCTAAAAAAGAGGCATTTCCAGTTACTGTATATGGAAGTAGCTGTGTTTTCTGACAGAGCAGGATTTCCTTGAAACATTTGCACTAGTCCACATTAAACTTGTATTTTGAAAGGTTACTTTTTTTGAAAGGTTACCAACTAATGTCAGTTGACAGGCATGCTCATTAGGTGCGTGGCACAAATATTTCCTAACCAGTAAGGTGAGGAGGGTAAATTTTCACTTCACACAACAGACTACACATTGAATTCCTGGCAATGAACATCAACTTGAGGCAATGATTTACCCTTGACCACACACTCACAAAGATTTTTCACTGTCTGCATACTCACTCCAGCTCTTCTCATAACATCAGTGGGGATTACAGTTTCCATCTCCTCTGCCCCTTTAGCCAGAATCACCAGTGCTCTCTTTGAGGCCATGTCTTGAGAGGCTGCTATTAGGGAGATGGTTGTGAAGGAAGGGGCTGAGGAGGGTAGAAAGACAATGTGGTTAGAAGGCAAATCCCCTCACACAAGTCCTTCCTCATGTTGAAATTTAAAGTAATTTGTACTTTTGCATGTTCTTTCCTTTAAACCACCTTAAAATGGTTCAATAGCTTAAATCAATATTCATAGCAATCCTGCTTAACTAAGGAGGTTTTTAAAAAGAATGCATTATATTAAAACTTGTGCAGTGAGAGGCACAGCACCAGAAGAGGAAGCAGCTTGGCCTAATCAAGACCTTACACGACCTGTGTCTGCCAGAGAGAGGGGTTCAGGGTGGGTGGCAGAGCTGTTTTCAATTTGCACACCCTCACTCATTCCGAGACAATTGACTCCTACCCAGGTCAGCACTTACAAAAAGGGCTTGCATGAGCTTTGACCTCATGTCTGGTTTTTAGTTTCCACACAGCATGCTTCATGAAGAGTTTCCTGTGACTTAACAGTGACTCGACCAGTGCCCCTGCAAAATCTCACCAACAGATTTTCTGGCTTATTTCACAATTTTGTGGGGGAAGAAACACATGTGCACATGTGTGATGGGGGAACAGACCACAGAATTTAGCAAATGGAACAAACCACGCTTAAGATTTTTTTTTTTTTTTAGCTTCTAAGTTCAAGCTGAGGCAAATGGCCAAATTTCCATTTGAAGGTTAAGTTAAAATAACTTTACATCATGTAAAATACCCACTAACTCATACATGTCTGAAAGAAGTCTGTGAAAACATCTGTGATGTCAGAAGGCATTTCAGAGGTTACTACTCTAGAAGACAGAGATTTTTGTCCTATGCACGGACCTTCCATCCAGAACTGCACGAAGTACCTGGGAGTTTTTCATAAAATGTGATGCACATTGAGGCGTCTAACAAAAGAAAACCATCCTCACCCTGCTTCACCTTCATCTGTTTTCAGGTTTGCTCCCTACTGGTAGCCTCTTTTAGAATGTTATTTCTAGGATGCAGTAAGATACAGCACAACATCCCACAGCATGCTGAACCACCCCAAGCAGAATAATTCACTGTATCAAATCCTACTCTTAGGGCAGCTTTATGCACTGTCAGTGCAAAGCCCACTGATCAAGTACACCCAAATCACAGGTATTAGTAATAACTTCAGGACAACCTAGACCTTCTTAATAGCTTGCATTGAGGGTACACACTGTTTCTGCAAAATTTTCGTATGATTTTGACTAATTAGCAAAAGACTATCTGAATAGCCACCATGCAGAAATGCTGAATTTGCTTTTTATTGAAGAAAAATAGTCTGGATCACAGTTTGCATCTTTTTCATTAATTCTTTAGATGAAAACAGGCACCTGATCCTGAAACCTTTACTCTTTCTCCTAGTTTAGCAAAATGCAGTCTCTTCCTAGTGCCTCTACATATTTATTGTACAACGCTGCCAAATTATTCAGCGTTAGTCTGTTCTTCATGTGGATGCATATGTAAACAGCTGTCCCACTACTATGGAAAGACAGTGTTTGAGAAGGCAGAACTAAGACCTAACAGCCACTTCATTTAGCAAGCTACCTACACACAGTAAATGCCAGTCGCCCATTTACTCTTCAGTGCCAGCCAAGGCCGCCTCAAACCTATCAGCCAAACGTATTGCCCTGTGTGGGTACACGTGCCTTTCTGAAGATAGTGACTTGCGTTGAATCAGAAATTCTAAGGGTGGCTTTAAAAAAAAAAAATCACACTCTTCAGCGTCCCGACCACAGAGCCCGCTATTCACAGGCAGGGTACAGCTGAAGGTGCACTAGCTCAGCCAGCCCGGGTGGAAAGGCCGCATCCCTACGTTTTCATCTGTTCATTTTGGGAAACAGCGCCATTCCCCGCAGCACGCACGGCACAAGGCCATGCCCGGGCCGAGGCCGCCTCACGGGCACGGCGGGGGGCGTCGGGCCCCGCAACGCGGCCGGCCGAGCACCGTGACCCACCCCGGCCGCCGAATCCCCGCCTACACCGACACCCCCCGCCCGCCGGGGCTCTCTGGGCCGGGCCGCGGGCCCGCAGCGGCGGCGGTCACAACTCACCTCAGCGGGGCCGCGGGCGGCTCTGGGAGGCTCCGCCCCGGCCCCGCCCGCGCTCTGCCCCGGCACCTTCCCGCCGCTCGCCCGTGCTGCCTTTGCGTCGCCAATAGACTCCGCTTTTCTCGCGGTCTCTCGGAAAGCAGAGAGCGCTCCAGTGCCCACCGCCGTGACAGTCACCTCCTGCGGCGGCGCGACCGCGAACCGAGCTACTGCTGCTGCTGGGGCAGCCCCACACGTACCGAGCGGAACCGAGCCCTGCTCTTCTCTGCCCTCTGCCCGAAACGTCCGCCCGACAGTTGTGTTTCCCGAGGCTCACGGTGCACAGGGAATGGCCCTGGCTCAGGACGATGTTGCCCCTGGTTTTAAGGAGTTTCGGTGTTTTGAAGGACAGACAGAGCTGTTAACGGGCCCTTTAGGATTGCAAAGCCCTATTGTGTAAAAGCCTGCTCGCAGGTGCTGGCAGACCCGGGCTGGTTCCCGGGTGCCGGGCTCACGAGAGCTGCGGCAGAGCAGCTCAAGTCCAGGTGAGGAGAGCTGGTCATATGGAAGGACTTTGCTGAGGGCTCTCCTGGAATCGGTGCGGAGTTCAGCTCCCGGTACGGAGCGCCTTGTGTGCTGCCCACAGCGGACTCCGCTCAGGGACAGGCTGGTCCTTGCTCTGCCTGCCCGTGTGCCGGGCATGCACACACGGAAGATACGATCGCTTCTCAGTTACAGCTCAGTATGCAACTTCTCAGCGTTCTCCGCGTCCGGCCCTGCCCGCGCTCCGGCCACGGCTGAGGGACAGGGCCGCGGCCGAGGATTGGCTGCGAGAAGGTGCACGGGGCGGGGCCGGTCCCGGGGATTGGCTGCGGGGAGGTGCACGGGGCGGGGCCGGTCCCGGGGACTGGCTGCGGGGACCGCAGGGGGCGGGGCCCCGCCGTTCCCGTGCCGGCCGGTGCGCGCTGTCTCGGGCTGGGGGTGGACTCCACACGCTCAGGGCCAGACCGCGGCGCTTGGCTGTTCCCTGCGTGTCCCCGTCATGCCCGTGTGCTTTGAGCATCTCCGCGCACGGCTGCGGCCTGCTGGCCCCGCCT
>WEKY01035073.1:105899-116633 GCA_013390045.1 Picathartes gymnocephalus
AAAAAAAAAAAAAAAGAGGAAGGTGTGTGGAGAGGTAAAAGAGGCAAATGTGCCTTTTGTTACAAACACTATAGACTTGAGAAATATTTATATTTTAAAAAATCCTTCTAATATTCACAGCATTGATGTTTTGGTACCGTCCATTTAGAACAAGCATAAACCATTTAACCTGAAGAGAACTCCAAACAGGCCTGTAAGCAAGCAAAAAGATAAAGAAAAAGCAAGGTATCACACTACTTTTAGTCACCTTCATACAAACTTTAAAGCAACTTTGAAAAAGCACTGGAGTATCTAAAGGATAATCTATTTTTCTTAAACTAAAATGGAAAATACAGTGAACAGGTATTTGAAAGGAATGGTAGGAAAAATACATTATTGACTTCAGAGAAGCTGCACATTGCAGTTCAGTATCCCAGTTGTCTTATCAAGCTACAATCTCATCACAAGGGCAAAAAGATCCAAAATCCCACACCCCCAGCAATGTCATGAGTGTTACAGGCATCCTTAATAATGCAAGTTTTTGACTTGCTGTGGCACACCTCAGTACATGTATTACCTTAGAGAAGCAGAAGTGTAAGCACAGGAAATTCTTGATGGTTCCCTCTAACTTAAGAGTTCTAAGAGAAAAGGAAGCTGCTTTTCTTCAGCTTGAGAGTTAAAGGATTTAAGAAGCTGAACAGGCACTGAGCTCAGGAACCCAGTGGATATGACAGTAACATTCTCTTGTCGTTATATCTCACTGTGCACTCCTCAGTAGGGTGGCCTGTGATCAGAATACTTCTCACAGGGAACAATGAGGCTGTAACATGTAACACTGTGTGCTTCTCCAGAGTGATTAAATCTGTCTCAGGGAATTACAGAACACGAAAAAGATTTACTGTGCTGTGGCAGTACTAATTAGCTGACCTTATATAACTTTCTGCACCTTCTTCCAGTCATTCCTAAGGACACAAAGAGATCATCATATAAATAAAACATGAATATGGTGGCAGAAATAAGCACTAAATGAAAGCAGCTTTGGAGGTTTCCTGCTCTATCCTATTTCCACATATGGTGGTTGGCCATGGATTATTTCTTTCTAAGCATAAATCCTGATTGTCTTGTAGAGGATTTTTAGAAAACATACATGGGTGCTGGGATGGGATAGTACACGGTCTAAGCTTTGTAAAATCAACTCACTTCCTCAGCTGAAAAGGCCAAGAATAGAGCTGAGCATTTACAAACAGCCAGAAACACCTCCCCATCGTCCTCTTCAGCTTAAGGAAGGAGGAATGTCACAAGTACTAGTGGAGATATGGATGTCATGAGCAGGAATCACTGAATCATTTAGGTTGGAAGAGACCTTTAAGATGATAAACGGCATCTAAAAGCTAGTTGGAGTGTTGTTCTTCGCACAGATCTGCAGCATTTTTTCTCCTTCAGCAGAATATAGTTCTTCTGCACATTACAGGACAGGCACAGCTGGAAGGAGGAGCATGAAGAGAAAATATGGGACTGTGCTAGAACAAGCTCATCAGATACATGGTGATACAGGTCCTAATTCCACTCTTCCAAGCATAGAAAACATATGCTTCCATGCACAGGTGGATCTTCCTTGTTTCCAAATCTCTGCAGAAGACTCTCTGCTCAGAAGTAACCAGTTGGTCCTGTCTGTTACAATCCTTACTCGTAAAAGATGCATACATAGCAAAAGAATAGGAGTATCCAATTAAAGACTCACTGCTCTTCAGAACCCTCTTATATCATAAATATGCCTTGGGAATTTTTGCAGGAAAGAGGATTCTGATCCCATTATAGCAAGAAACATTCCACTCGCCACATCAAAAGACAAAGATCTAATACCTGCTTCCTCCACCTTTGTTAATTCCTACTCTTGCTGGTCATTCCCCTTCCTAGGGACAGTTTTCTACCCCAGTCAAGATCAGTGATCACAGAGAAATCAGTTAACGCTTGCAGCAGGAATTCTTTACTAAACAGGAACTCAGCTCTTAAACAGTGAAGATCCTACAGGCTGACTGCCAAGGAACACACATTCATTTACAAAACAACCTTGAAAGAAGTGTTTTAAACCTCAAGTTGCCCTGTGAGACCTATGCCAACCCTCCCGGTTAAATACACGTATTTGCCCTGAAATGTGAATCACTGCGATTCCATTTAATTAATAAAAAAACTCTTATAGTGAAGGATTAAAGGGATTATGCAGCCAGAAAGCAAAGTAAAAAAATTAAAGTCTGCTTTTGTGTGCCATTCATTTACTGCCTACGCTAAGTAGACGACAGCTAAATGCCAATGATTATTAACATTCCTCTTAATTAGTCAGTGGCTCCTGCCCACACACAGAACTTCTACAGAACTACCTGAAATTTGTCCTCTGATATCAGCTATGGATATTGGAGTGATAAGTAATCCTAAGCCTCTGTGATAAAAACAGGAAGAACATGTGTATATCAAATGTGAAAAGCTAGATAGAAAAATTTTATAAAAAAGCACAAGGACACCTCTGACAAAATTTTATTCTATCACCACTGTAGTTTAAAGCCCTTATCCTCTAGCTCTTTCAGACAATGTAACAGGGCATAGTCTTAAAAGATAGTAAAACCTTACTAAGTCTCCAATAAAATGGTTTATACTAAGAAACTAATGAGTCAGAGAACCATGCAATTAACAGAGCATGAAGTAGTCTCAGGCAGGGAAATCTGGAAGGTGATTCTTATGCCTTGTCCATCTCTTGCAACTTGCTGCTTTGCTATTTCTGCACTTCTTCACTTTGGGCCAGAAAAAGTACAAGACAACAGCCCGGCCTGCCCATTCCATCATCCAAACTACTAAGAAAATAATCAGCAGTGAATTGCTGCTTCCCTTTTTGACATTAGTAGATACCAGGTTTTTTTAAAAAATGCATTTGAAGCCTTAGGAGACAGAAATGCTAAGCTGGAATTCATTTCTTTAAATCCTCAGCTGAATACACATCTGTGTAGGCAGATGCCAGGACTACAATTTGTTTGGAAAACTCCTCAATATTCTACTTAAAAAATAATGAATGGTGTAAGTTTAAAAACAGAACAAGAGTGAAAAATGTCTGCAGCAATCACACCTATCTCTCCAGCAGGATTAGCTTGGTAATTTTTTATTACATTGTAAATTAAACCTCAGGAAGACCATGCTATTCTTTTAAAAAGAGAAATACAGCATGGACTGCTGATAAAACTGTTGAGGAATACATTTAATGCTGCCAGCTTGGTGTGCAGATGCAGTGTGAGCTGCAGGTTGAGCTATGAGTAGCAGGAACCCAAGGCAAGAGGCAGTGAGCTGGCACCAACTTTTTGCAACAGTGCAGGTGATCAGACACTCAGAGATGAGACAGGAGCTCAGGAGGAAGAGAGAGGAAAGGTAAATTAGTACATAAAATGGAACAAGGCATAAGAAAGGACTAACAAAGGGACTGCTACATAAAGGCTCCATGGAGGTCAAAAGCCTGCACAAAATGCTTTAGCTCTAATTTCAGAGATTTAAATGACATTAAAAAGGCAGGTTTTCCAAGCTTCTTATTGTGAGAATAAGCCTTGATTGCTTCTAGAAAAACCAAGACAGCAAAGGCGAGAGCAGAAGGAAGACAACAGCAGTAAATGGGAAAGCAGAGCAGATCACAGCACTCTTCATGCAAGACCCACTCCTGGATAACAACTCTGTCCTGGCCTGTCAGCTTTGCTTTGATCCACACATTGCTGGGGTGCTCCTTGGGAGGCTGAGCCTCCAATACATTTCCAGTGCGTGTGGTGATGCTGACTCCTACCAGTGAAGCTACTCAAGGAAAACTGATGTCTAAGGAATACACAGCCTGGGTACTTCCTCCACAGTAAAGAGTTTCTTGGTCATACTAAATCATTCTTCAAAAAACCAGGTAAGAGTCACTTAGCTGAGAAACATGGGCATATGCAACAAGGCAACAGAAAAAAATCTTTTTCAGAAGAGAAAAATGCAGAAAAATTCAAACCCAACACTCCTATGCATACCTGAATACGTTCTCGTGCTGCATTACAGCTCACACACAGTGAACAGAGGAAGCATCTTCAAAAAGAAAGTTAACAGCAGGTTATGGTTAGTTTTTGCCTTTGGTTTCCTTATTATCCAAACAGACTATTTTCAGCACACATTAAAATGCATAGTATAAATAGGGCAATGCAATCTGGTAGCAGAAAAAACCCCAGCTTATTGCATATATGATCTCTCAAGGCAGCTATTTTCAGTACGCAAAATAGATCTAATAACCATGTATGAAGCTGAATAATCAGCTAAAATGTTAAAATTTTAAGTCAAAATATACTTTTTAGTTATTAATGAGGACAGATATCTGCAGTGATATCGAAGCAAAAACCCCCAAACCCCTATACAATAGACCCTACCAGAAAAATACATCGCAATGCAAATGTTTTTCCAGCCAACACGTACAACTCATTGAAACAAGATGTTAAAAATGGTAGTAAAATTCAAGGAAGATATGGGTATTCATACAATAACAAGCTTATCTGCAATTAGAGTGCCAATACAAAATCATTCTACTACACATCTCTCTTCCTGTAAACTAAATTCTAGCCAAAGTTTTAGATCAGAAGTTACATCCTCTGAAGAAGTGCCTCATACAAATCCTACTGGTAAATCACACCTTCTCGAATTCCCAGTTTTGCCAACTGTCACAATATTTGACTAATAACAACTCATGCTTGCTTGCTATAAAGCACTTAACATCAGGGGAAAGAACTGCTGCATTATAGATTACATTTCATCCATACTATTTTACACAGAAGTAGATAATTTTTGGGGATGTTTGTGATTGGTTTCATTGAGTCATTTTAATTTTTTTCAAAATTGACTTGGCTTCACTAGCAACTTCTTCATGAGCCATCATATCAAACCAAGAATTGTTGTTTCTTCTGATAATGAAGGATAATCTTTTATGATAGGTTAACATATATTTAATGCTTAGAATTTGCTCAGTAATTTATCTAACCCTACTAGTGTAATTTATCTATCTACTGCTGCCCTGAGGCACTTGAAAGAATAAATAAGCATAAATAAGAACTTTGAAAATCCCCTCCACAAAATATTGCAGAAGAGTTTCAAACCAATTTCCAAGTTTTCAAAGTGCCATTCCCATTGACTTCCCTCTCACATGGATCCAGGGCTTTGTACCTTTGTTTAGGATGAGTTGTTTCTTTGCTTGGCATGATGACGTTGGCCCTGTCACCTGAGGGAGATGCCTTTGACATTTTGGGAGAGGAAAGAGTGTCTAAGTGACAACTTCAGACCTGAGAAGAGGCAATAAGCTGTGGGCAAGTTGCCCAACTTGGGCATGACGCACTTCATGATGCCTCTAAGAGGCTGAGTCTTCCTTGAGAAAAGACAAAGGACAGCAGTTGCTGGTAAGAGTGCTTCATTAGCTTTCCTTGGAGCATGCTTAGAGTGAATATTGATAATACCATTGTCATTGATAGTTCACTGAAGGAGAAGCATTTGTACAGAGCATCCAGCTCCAACAGTGAGATCATGCATCAAATCAGACCTAATTACTGTCTGCAGCTTTGGAATGAAGAGCTGCATGACTCAGATGAGGAGAAAGAATTCCTCTCTTGCTACTTATCTCTCATAGGGAAGCACAGGGAAAAGGGAATAAAACATATTAGGTTAATTCTGTAGAGAAATTCTTTTGTCATAAACATTCAGTTCAGCAAAGAGAAGTCCAGAGAAACAGGATTTGTAGTTCAGATACCTGAAGCATATGTTTAATACGTTCAAGGCAAGTCAAATACTAGCCCTCTCTGTGCACACAGGGAAGTTTAGAAAAGTTTAGGCTGGCAGGACCTCTGCAGGTCCTTTCCCACCTCTCCTACACCCCAGCTGTGCACTCAGATTGGAGCATTTGAACTTACATGGGGATGCCAAGGGCCTTATCAAGCTTAGTTTTGGAACTCTGTCCTGTTCCATCCTTGGATCTATTCAAACCTGACTAGACACACTCCTGTACAAACTGTTCTGGCTGACCCTGCTTGGAACAGGGGGATTATACTATGATTTCCAGAGGTGCCTTCTGACCTCAATCTCTTTCAGAGCCCACTGTGTTTCTGGACACCCTGTTAGGCCACCCATGAGGGGCCTGCTCAGAAGCAGCAGACCTGCAGCAGAAATACTTCTGCTCTGGTATGACTGATGTAGGCAATTCGAAATTAGTTTTAGGAGCCACAGGATGTACAATATAAAAATTAATCTTCAACGGGAAATGCTAATAAAGGAAAAAGATGAGAGGCAGGTAAGTTCACGTCTTTTACAACTTAAAATCATCACAAAATTCAGCATAAGGAAACAACTTTAGTAACATTAGTTGGATTTCACAGTATTTTGAAGAGCATTTGAAGACAAAACCATGATTAGAGAGGCAGAAAAGTAAAAAACCCTCAATTTATTATGAATAGGCATTATTTTCTCACCATTAAAAGGAATGAATAGTGCCATAAACTTGCCTTTTTTATTATTTTCAAGGCTCTATACAGTTGGATATGACACTTCATAGAGAATGGAGGTGATTAATCAGTCCAGTCAGTCCTTGCTCTGTGATATGATAAATAAAATTGTAAGTAAACAAGACAAAATACACTAGATGGAGGGAAACAAGGACTAAAATGATGAGATTACATAAGGCAACTCCTGTGTTAGCATTAGGCAAAAGCAAAGGCAAATGGGAAAAACCTTGCTAACATACTCAGAATTAAGTAGTTAGTTCCAACTGAAAGAGAAGATAAGTGAAATGGAAAAGGGTCTTCCAATCTACTGAGGGACCTGTGTTTAATATCAACCAAAGTAGTTTATATGTACCAAGTAGTCTCCAGATGGAAGCTGTACTTTCCTTGCCGAGACAATTCTCTAGAGCATCATTGGATGAGGTCCTCCCAAATAAATAGATGTGAAACTCTGCAAGAGAAAGCAAAACAAATAAAATTGAATTCTCCTAATATCTTTGTAAGTTAACAAGATTTTTTAACTCCCTCTCTTTTTTACTTTTTCTGGCACAACAAATACAACACCACACATTCATCCATCTCACAAAAGACAGGAAAAGAAAGTGCATTTCATATCAGATGCTTTGCGTCAAGACTGCTAAGGCTCATAAATCAGCTGTCTTATTGCACTGGTCATTTCAACCAACGTCTGACCCTTTTGTTAACTCATGATTTATAACTGAAAGTTACTTTTTTTTAAATGCCAGATTTATAAACTTTACTGTGCTTGGTTTGATATAATATCCATTTTGTACACCAAGCTATAAGACAGTAAATTTATTGTCTATGAACTGTTACCTTGAAAAATTACATCAATGCAAAGTGGTTTCCATTTAGAATCAATGGGCAATAAATTCATTGGATTTTTTTTTTTTTTTTGAAGGGGGGAGAGGACATGATGATTATTTATGAGGTCATGAGTGGCTATATAATGGGTGAAACTGGGAGCTGAGGCTACAGTCAGACAGGAGTTCTGAGTTACAGGGTTAGACACAAAACAGCCAACACAGCAAGGATGCATAAACTGATACTCTGCTGTCTCATTATCGTCAGCTTCTCCTGTCCTCTCTCATCTCTCCCCATAATCAATGCCAGTGAGATGTCTTATCAACACTCAGGTAAGAGTTTTTTGATTTTAATGGTTATAACACAGGGGCTGGAGCAGTAAAACCAGAAAAGCAGCAGGTGTGCTTCCCTAGGGGCCTCAATCTGTGCTGCTCAGCTGCAGGCAAAGCAGGAATGCTTTCAGGACACCAGCAGCACAAGGGACATATCAGTGGGTGCTGATCTTGTACAATGGGGAGGTTGGGTGCCCTAAATAGTTACCCCTGCTGCTTTGAGATCCAGGAAACAAAAGCATGCATTGAGGAGAAAAAGGTATCTGATCCATACAGCACTGAATGTGAGCTGGTATTCAGTGTCTCTCTGAGCATTTATGGGCATTGGGTAACTTGAAGAAATTTGGCTGTAGGGTCTCTCCTGTTTCTACCCTTTGAAATGAGCTATTTTGTGTTTAAAAATGGGGAAACCTATTGCAAACATCAAGAATAGGCAAGTCTCTCTTATAAATCTGTGAATTGAGAATGCTATTCGTTTGCACTAATTTAGATTCCATTCAGCTCAGGGAAAGAATAAATCTTTGCTTGAGAACGTGATGCTCAGAGTTTGAAATGGCTCAGCAAAAATGCACAGCAGAATCTGGAAGGTTACTGTCAGCAGAACTGACTGGTACTGGAAGACTTTCTGAAATGAGTTCTAAAAGAACAGGCAAACCAACCCAAAAGTTATTGCATAAAGCTATTAAAAAGTGGCTGTTCTTACCTGCTCTGCAGCAGCTGTTGTGCTGGTTTATAGGTATCAGCAGTCCGCAGTTGGCTTTGAAAGTCTTGTACTCACTAAGCCAACATTTTCTCAAGCCTTCCATTAAGTAATTTGTATTTACAGGTACCCCTGGCTCAATGTGAGTAATATCTGTCACATCATAGCTGGCTCTAACCATTATTACGTTAGGTTCAAGACACCGCTTCTTAAATCTTCCTCACCAATATAAAGAGTCTCTAGGGATGATAAGACAGAAGAGGAACTCTCTTAAGAGGGTTGGTTTTGGGGTTTTCTTTAGATCTCAAAGCAAGTTTACCTGCTAACACTGCTCTGATTTAAAGAATAATCCACAGCCAGAGATATGGATTGTGTCCACATAGCACAGGGAATTTTCTGTATTCTTATTCTGAGCCCTACAATGAAATCCCTGCAGTCCTTTGCAAGTGTCCTTTTATGCAGTGAATAAACTAATAAAATGCATGTCCAGGGTCTTCAAGCTCTTGATGTTTGTGCAAATTTTTGAAATGCTGGGAGATTATTTTCAGTTTATTTTCCTACATATCCATGTGAGGAGCTACACAGTAACACCCATCCCTGCAGGTCAGAGCAGTTGAAACTCCATAGGGTCACCTATAGCTACAAAATTATATTCATCTACACAAATAGTGTTTGGTAATGGATAACAACACCCTCTGGTTGCCCACAATTTTGGATGTCTGCTTTATATTAGCAAAGATGAAATTTACTGCTCAGATTACAAAAATCCAAGTTACCTGGAATACAGCACTGCTAAGGGCTTCTTTTAGCAACCTGCCACAGGGCACAGGCTAGCCACAGAATTCTAAATTCGCTATGCATAGACAAATTAATTCTATCAGTTACCAGCAAGCTGTTGTGTTGGAAAAAGTAGTAACATCTGTACTGACAGAGACATGAAATGAGAGATGATTGAAACATGCAGAGAAGCACAGCTGCCAATATAAGTTGTAAGCTTTTCTTACCTTTATTCCTGCCCTTCCACACCTTTTATTGCATTTAGTAATTGCAAAACTGAGCAGGTTAATTGGTCTTGAACAGGAAGTTTTGTCTTTATTCATAGGAAAGCTCCAGCATGGGAACTAGTTGATAAAGAAATGAACTAAAATAAAATTTTGAAAACTACATACAAGTCTGGGCTGTGTACTGGAAGGATGAGGTTGAGTACCTCAAGTGATAGGAGGGGCTGATGTTGGTCAAAAACTTCCCTAACAAAACATCTGCCAGAGAAATGAGAATTTGAGATGAAGGAAGGTGTCTTTTCTCAAAGCTTTGGAAGGAAAGAAACACAAAACCAACTATTCCCTATTATTATAATTACATAACGAAGGATGGTTGGTGCTTTCATGAAAATCTTCGACAGGCATGGCCAATAGACCTGATCAGAAATCACCTGAGAGACTGAAACAAAGGGATGCAAAGCAAAAGACTCACCCTATGCCTGTTTCTGTCATCTTCACATGGCAGCTGATGAAGATTCGAGGTTCAACCTGGAGAGGTTGGGCAGCCTTGGAAGCCCCTCCCTGCTCCAGTTCCTGCCAGAGCTCCTGGGCACACTGACTGAGGACAACAAAACAGGTGAGGATTTACCATAGCAATGGGAGGGTGCCCATGGTTTGCACCTCCAGCTTCCACAGATATCATATGCCAGCTCCTGGGTATTTGCTGAAATGCAACGTTATGCAGAGGCAACAAACAGCTGTCATTCACTTAACTGGGACTTTGGGGAAACCTGCTGAGCAGCCATGCCTGCAGCTCAACACTACCTCAAAGTCTCCAAATGAGTTTTGCAAAACTTCCAGGTAGCAAAACTAGGGCATAGAGAAGGTTGGCCTAAGAAGAGCTCACAGAGAGAACAAGATAGCAGCCTTACAAAACATCAGTACTTGCAGAAAGCGCAGAATCAATAGCAGTGGATGGTTTGGGAATCAATAAATGTTACCCTTGAACATTCTAGTCCAAGACCTCTGTCAGCTATAGCATTATGGCACATAAGACCTACTTGCCTAATTCATGATTTCTAAATGGTAAAACATTTTATTGTGTCTCCCCACTAACAGGTCTTACCCCCAGCAACTACAACCCAGGGGAAAATATCAAAGAGGTAAGTAAATGACCATGTGTAACTGAAATAAGAAAAATAACACTCCACAGAATTATTACCAAGACATTATTTTAGATCGACAGACTTCATGAACAGTATAGATTAAAGTAGTATGCAGTGTTCTTGAAGCTGGAATCACTTAGCAGTGAGATAGGCAGAGGAGAGGGAAAAAAATGGAAAAGGAAAAAAAGAGAGAGAGCAAGTAATCCAGACTATTTAATT
>WEKY01035073.1:116665-139344 GCA_013390045.1 Picathartes gymnocephalus
CTTTTTTTTTTTTCCCCTAGAAAAACAGCTAAGTAAAGGCCAATTTCCAGCTTCATCAGCCCAGGCACCAGTATTTCCTCCACCACCACCACCCCCAAGCACAGGCTACACAGTATTATCAGATTTGTTATGAACCATTATGTACATGGAGAACATCATCCCTGTTCACTTCCTGCTGAATCAAATGTAAATGCAGAAGACTGAGATGAGTTTCAGTGCAATATCTAAAGCAGAGGTCCCACTGGGCAGTCCCCTCCTTCCCCCAGTCAGAACACAGGGCTGGGTGATCAGGAAGGGTGGGGGCAGTGGAGAGTGTACTTTCCCACTGGGAACCACACAGCAGTAACCTCTCTAATGCTGTTTGATTTCAGACCTTCTATGGGAATCATCCTCGAATTGCTTTGCTGGGACGCTTTTTGACCAAGGACAGGAAACAGTACAAGAAACGTGGGAATCTGTCTGAGTGCTTCTGGAAATATTGTGTGTAAACAGGGAAGTCCCTGACTGGTTGCATAATTTATACAGATGTCTGAAAACATGTATATAGATTCGCTTGATTTAAAATGAGAATGAAGAAACACGAAGGCAGCACCTAACTTTAGACTCTATGCTACTTGGAAATGAATAAAATCTTGATGTTTTGCAATTATGTTGTGACCAAGGTAGTATTTTCTTAGAGCTCAGCACAACAGGAAGGAAGTAATGGGAGAGAGAGACAAACATACAAGACAAAAAGAACTTGGTCAGGGGAAGCAAAATTCCCATGGGGTTCTATGAAAACTCCCAGAAGAGATCAGCTGTGTCCAAGTCCAGAGGCAAGGGGACTTTCTCTGTTGTCACTTGATGTAGATTGGGGTGCCAGTAAGAAAGGGTCATTGCTGCATTCCCTGAAGAGGTTGAGTGGGTAAGGGATGGCCATCCCCAAGGCACCACAACAACAATCAGCACATGTCAGGATCAAGCATCTGCTCCCACTACTGCTGGAGGCGACTGTTTCTCTTGGTCACTGGTCAAAAGACCCACAAATCTATTTCTCTGCTCAGGCCCCAGCTACCCATGACAACAGGGCTGTCTGTGCATATCATGGGCTTTAAGAATCATGTGTGATTATCATGAAGCACAGCATGGAAGGTAAACATGGTTGTCAATGTCAAGACTTGACACCCAGTTTTGGACAGTCAGGGGAGGCAGGAATGACACCATTTGAAAGATTCTGTGACTGTGACAGGCACTTATGTGCCTGCACACAGGTGCAGGAAGGTGATACATGGACACAGATAATCTGTGTTATCAGGGCAAGCCACCTCCTGCTTGGACGCTCCAAGGCAGTGAGATTTGTTCCCCTGAGGAACCACTCATTGATAATGTTGTTGTATCTTAGCATGGAGCATAAATAAAGGAGAGGACAAAACAGTAGCTACAAATGGCTTCTAGCCTGACTCCTCTGTATGCAGAGTACCACCAGACTACCTCAGTCCTGGGTACTCTTCTGATAGTAACTGCAAGAAACAGAGCTAAACAGTCAGGAATTGTCTCTGGGGGATGCCATTTTTGATAATATCCACAAACTGAACTGTGAACCCCTGCTCGATACATACTTTGTATAAACCTCACTCCAATCAAGGCTCACAGAAAGCTTGAAGTAAACACCTAACAGTGATACACAGGCTACATTGATCTCAACAGTACACATCATAAATCTCTGACTGTGCTGTTTAAACAAAGCCTACAGGTTTAAAACAGCTTGTTCACTTCACGTAAATTATAAGACAGATGATGCCAGCTGTAACAGAGAAAAATGTCTCCAAAGTCAGAGCAGCAGGATGCACTGTGCAGCTATTTGAAATCTAAACACTCATCCTTCTCTTACACAGCAGACCAAGTCAGTGCCTCTCTGGAAATTACTCCTTTTCTGTTACCTCATCAGCCAATAAAATCTTGCCAGAAAAGACTTCAAATTTAGCTAAATGAATAACCAGCTAAGATAGACATACAGACAGGGAAAAGTTTAGAGCCTACAAAGACTGGTGGAAAAAAAATATATTTTCAAAAATGGCAACCATAAAGCTAAATAAATAAAACAAGACTGAATGATAATACAAAAAAAATATTACAAGTATTAAAAACTTCACTAGCCATCTACCTAAGAGAGTAAAGAAAGTAAAGAGAGTAAAGAGAGTAAATGTAAAGAGAGCAAAGAGTAAATGAAGGGCTGGTTGAGGATGGGGTCGAGACAAGGTAATTGAGCTATAAATAGTGAAACTTTAGCTTTTAAAACTGCAAAATACTTGCTAACATTTCTGGCATCTAAAGAAGCAATATCCAATCAATTTATTGTTCCAGCTAGGCCAGCTCACAGCAGCAGGGGCTGAGGGGGAATGCAGCTAATTCTAATATACCAGAATTTCATCAGAGCCTGAAACTTTGTCAGTCACAGTCTTTGCCTCTGGAAAGGAAGGAGTTCAGACAGTCTTTGGACATCACCAGTAGTTATCAAAGAGAACTATTTGAGACAATTCCTTCCTGGAGGACATTCCTGGAAGATGCCAGATATACTCAGGTCTAGGGCCAAGAGCAGAGAGTCTGACCAGATCATGACAAGGGAAGGCAAACTCCACTTCTCCTCCATCCTGCAGTGACATTCAGCTCCTGCCAGCTTTCAGCTCAGAGCTTTTCCTCGCTCCTGCAGGCCACAGACAGGGCTGGAACTGTCACAGAGAACTGACCGGACTGTAGGAAGAGTTTGGAAGACAGGCAGATTTGCCTTTCCATCGGGAGATGTACCTGGGGAAGTCAGGCAGCAGCATCCTGAGCCCACGTGCTCTGGTAGCAGAGGGCAAAATGAAGCTCCAGCTGCAAGGAAAGCAGGCAGACCCCAGGCAGAGCTGCACAGCAGCAGTGTGTGATGGATATCCTGACAGGGATCATGCTGCTCTGAAGTAAATCTACTACAGAAAATACAGGCCCATTACTTTTGAGAATGGGATGATTAAGCTTCACAGGTCCAATACTTACTTCTTCACCATCTGCCAAAAATACAGCGGTACATCAGGCAGCTCACCTCTGACATCCACACAAAGGTGTAACTACAGGTTTTCAGCTATGAGCCAGAACCTGAGCTGGCAGGAGGATAACTGCTGTTGACAAAGTAGAAACGTGGATAGGATGACAGTGCCTAGATCTCTGAATAAAAATATAGAACCATCCTGAACATTTTTCATTTCACAAGCCTATTCATCTATCCTCAACTTTCAGGATAGATACTCTGACTCACATTTCTAAGAATGCTTAAAATGACCAACTAATCCTTAAAAAAAAAAAAAAAATCAATAAACCCGCAGCAATGATATATCCAATGTTACTTCCAAGATACCTGTATGTGAAGGAACTGCATCACTTACCTTATCAGAAGCAGTTCAGTTATGTACTCATCTAAGATTACTTCTTTCTTTTCCAGTTTCAGTATGATGCTACTTTTGTTCTGTACCTCGTACTCCCTGCCTTTCTCCTGCAGGCTTCTCTTTAAGCACTATCAATCACATCTTTCTGTTAAGTCCCTTAAAGTGGAAAAAGATGAATAAATTGTTGCTCTGCAATTAAGAACTTCCTTGCTCTATGAGACATGCTCATGAATTAAACGTGTTAATTTTTCCTCTGTACTTCCTCTAGAACAAAAATTTTCCAGAAAAGTCATCACAGACAGAAGCTTTAAGTCCTGCATGCCAAATCTCAGCAGTTTAGAAATCCAGATGTAGTATTTCACACACAAAAAATGCTTGCCCTTGTGAGATACAGTTAGAAAAGAAAACATATCCTGGAGTGGGCAAGGTGGAATGTGACTGAAAAAAACAAACAATCACAAAACGCCTCAAGAAAACAGCATAAATGGCCACTTTCACTGTACCCATGACCTCGTAGACACTGTACTCCAACCCATGTACAACCAAAAAAGGTATTGAGTGTTCTGTTAAAAGTCCATTTTCTACACATTACCAAAAACAATAGTAAACACACATTTGAAACAGTTCTTTGCAGCATATTTTTTCAGTTTTATTTATAAAATCAGATGCTCCTTTAAAGTGTACAGTTAAAATCACAATTGTAAATTCAACCACAGCTGAATATTATTTCAATAAAATACTCCTACCAACTGATGTAAAAATTCATTCAATTGTGATTCAAAACTCGATTCAGCTGGAAGATAAACTCAGCAATACATTACGCATTCAGCATTTACCACACTGTAAAAATACATGAGGGTCCCTTCTGTTCATAGCAATGCCATGAACATAACTGCACAACAACTCATCTTTTAAAAACATAATTCTACATTTATGAATACAACAAACAAAAAAAAATTGCCAGCGAAATCCTCCGAGGGTTTCCAAACTGCTGACACCCCCACAGGGGGTAGTAACTGCATCAGCACTCTACCAGCATGTTTTCCCTCTGACCACCAAATAAGTGACCTTCCAAGCAGCTCTAAACTGTCTGCAACATTTTGCCAGGCAAAACAAAGCCACAGAAACAAAACAGCAGGTGCACATCCAGCTGCAAGACTTGCTCCAGTGGCCTTTCTGATCAGAACTGCCTCTTGCTGAGATCACTCCAGCACACTACGAGGACTGAAAGATTAGTACAAGCTGAAGTAAAAACTGCCAGTTCCTGAAAACTTATGGAAATGAGGTCAAAGGCTTGATAAGGCATTTCACTGCAAGATGAAGTTGTGGTTCTAGCAGGGTAAAGAGTACTTTGGGAAAGTTTGGGGATTTTTTATCCTAAGGGGATAAAACCTGCTGATTCTGCAGCCAAGACTGTTCAATTTTAGGGCAAATAATTGTCTCATCATCACACAGGGTACTGATTAATCTCTTAAATTATTCTCCCACACCAAATTTTTTTCCATAACCCAGGACTTGTGTAGCCCCAGGGAAGGGATTCTGCACCTAAGATTTAGCCAGGATTACAAACTTGGAATTCAAACTCCTAGGCACATGAATTTTCATTATATATGGCCAGAGGGTCTATGGTATTCACAGCAATCCAAAAACTGTCTGGACTTTCTGTTGCTCAGTGATTCTACTGGGCACAAATTCACAGCAGTAGGGGTTAACAAGAAGGGTTAACATCTCCAAACAAGAAACAGGGGTAACATGATCAGGTTTCTACCTACAGAATTCTTGATCACTTGTAGCAAAGGCAGCACAGGATTCAGTAAGTGAAGACTCCCAAATTTTACTCTTGAATTTGGAATGAACTGCAGGTATGCACCTTTGCGTCTCTGCCTCTTTTTATACAGCTGGAACAGTAATAATCACCTTTATGTACATGGACCTACAGATCAAAAGCATTGTTCAAGTGTTAGGTACATATTGCCATTCTCCTGAACTAAGTCTCACTGTTTTACGAAAGAGATGACACATCTGCCTGCTAAGACATTGTAAATCAGCTCATTTTCATACTTGGGAAATAAACAAACAATTTCAAGCTCAGGAAATAAACATACACAAACGAGTCAACTGTTATCATATCTTTCCTTTTGGCTTAGAGTTCCAAACTATTTTGAAGGAGACAGATGTCCTTACCTGAAATATTCAATTTAATCTATTTCACTAAGTCTCAAAATGCATTGAAGCAATCATTTTAAGCACAGATAAGTAGAATGGATTCTAGTGCATAAGTCTAATTTGACAGATAAGTTAGTTAAGAAGCTTCCCAGTCAAGAAAGAACCTATACACAAAGTATCTGATTACATGTTTTAGAGAAAATATTTTAGGCAGTGTGGTTATAAAGCAGAATACCATATTTGGAAAATGCTGTAAAAAGACTAAGAAAGGTGTATGACATTGCCCACATCTTCCTACTTGAATACATAACCTGCCACATGTAAACACCTATTGAAGTCTCTTATTTTAAGAGGCGTTTGATGTTTGAACACAAGCACTACTGAGAATGTGTGCAGCTCTGCTGATTTACAACACAAGAAAAAAAACAAGTTCAAGCTGAAAAAACTGAAAGACAAAGAAATGTATCTTAAGAATAAATAGAAACCAATAGGTATAAACAGAGCAAGGCAAAAATACTGAAAAAAACCCCCAAACCCATAAAAAGAACACTGCCTGAGTCAAATTACCCTTGAAAACTCAAAATTCTGTAAAAATAACTTTCCTTAAAATAAAACTTTAACAAGAAAGATTGTCACTGGATTGACTTTTACAAGTAAAGAAACCTCTAGATAGTTTTCCTTCAATGACCTGCAGATTACAGCATTTTTAACTTAACAACTTGAAGCTTACCAGTAACTGACACTAGAGAAATGAAAATATTTCACACAGCAGTGAAAGGAATACACAGAACAAAAGGGTAAATAACATGTTACATTCTAAAACTGTTTGCTGAGAAAGATAAGGTGATTAGTAACACCAGGAAAACCACATTACATCCAGCTTTTGATAAACAGAGGGGAAATCAGACAAAATTTGCCAGGTTTTAGCCAAGCATGTCCTGTTTGAAGAGCACTTTGAGACATTAATGAGAACAAGTCTTTTTACATACTGAAAGTGGTTACCACGTTCTGAACCACAAACTCCTTTTTCATACATGGATTTCAATAGCCAGAGACTCCATTACAATGAAAGAGGTTAAATCTTGTGCAGGAAGTCAAAACAGCACTAAGAAATAATGAATACGTGGTTTGATGTTCAAGTTTGGCTCCACAATATGTGAGTTTTGAAAGCAGAAGAGGGGAATTCTTTTTGGTTTTGGCATCACCACAACAAAAATAAATCAGAGAAACTGCCTAAATTTCCTATTTGTTATGTCTGGATTCAACTCCTCCAACCACTCAAAAGAAAACATTAAAATACAAACCCACCTTCCTGAGCACTACCAACATAAGATAAAAGATTGCATGTAACTACTTAAATTGATAATTATTTGCCTCGATAGAGAAAATTTTCCATGGGCCTGTTTTTAAAAAGCAGAGCCTATGGATTGATACTTTTGGGTTGGTTGGATTTTTAAAATTGCTCTATGTAATTTCATCTCTGATATACTTGCAAATCAATTAATTTATATATCTGTCTTGATAAACACAGCTTTAAAATCAAAAGCTGTAAAGCAACTTGACTCCAAAACACACATCACAAAAAACATAGGGAAAAGATTTGGTTCTTTTCACTTCAGTTTACTTCTTTACGATGGGCACAAGCTGGCAAAAGGCATTTGATGCAGAATAACCTGGACAGTTTCAGCTGCTCTTTAAAAAGCCTATTGGATTCTCAAACCAGCTACAGCAATTTCAAAGCCTCAGAATGTTTGGATCTTTAGTTTAGACCTTTAAATATTGAGCAAAAATGAAGAGTACTTTAGCTTGGCTTCAATAACATCCACCATACTTGGAGAGTAAACATGCTCTGATCAGTAGGTTCATCACCACAGGTTCTTAACGCTGCATCTTTTCACACTTACATGCCAACTTCAAAAGAACAAACACCCAAACCAAAAAAAATCTTTGTATTTTGCTCATCATTGAGCAGTTAAAGGTTAAAAACATAACCCATTCTGTGTCAAGTCTGAGGTCAGAAAGCAAAACAGCCTCCCACTGAAAGATTGTCTTCAGAGTCATGCCAGGAGTGGAGGGGTAACAGAGGAAAAGTGAGTTTCATGTGTGACTGCTCATGTTGGTAAGAGATGGCCATGGAGATTCACTGCTGGTACGGAGCAAAGCCAGAGAGAAAGGAGGGTGGGAATTACACCGAGCAGTTGCCCTGACACAGGTGCCGATGTCCTCAGTGCTGCAAGCCTGGAGGTGGTTCTCCCTTATTTTCCATGCTGTCATCAGCCACTGCAGCCTCACAACTTGCTTCCCTGCTGTCACATGTAACACAGCCCTTTGAAAAGGAGCAAGAAATAGTAATTTAAATTCTTTTTATGAGTATATTTCAAAGGGTCAAATCCTATGGAATGATACAACGCAATCTCTTGAAACCTCTCACCAATGGGGTGAGATGTCTCTAAAAGCAGACATTATACAGGTATCTTGCAGATACTTGCACCTGCAATTTACCTTGCCTCAGAGATTAATTTGGTTAGTGGAACATACAGTTCTACCTTTGAGATAAAAAGGCATGTGACTTTTTAAAATTTGAAGACCTTATCATTCAGCTCTATAAGCAAGCTCCTTATTGAAGGTTTGGATGGCAACCTGAACAGCAACAACACTGACCAACATAAACAGCTGAAATGCCTAAGTGATAAACCGTATTTTTCTTGTTCTTGAGGAATGGTACAATATTGAAATAAAGAAGTCCTGTGTTTCTTCCTAGTGTCAGAAGCCTGGTTGTATTTGCAAAAATCACAATCTGCACTGGAAACATGACTTTCTGCTCAGGAACAGTTTCAGGATCTTAGATAGAAAATAGTGATATTTACATACCAATACATTTCCTAACATTCAAGATTATAAACATTCAACAGAATTTTCTACAGGATCACTGGACATAATTTTGCTATCTGAACCAAACACAGAGTTCCTAACCACAACAGGACACATGATTTTTATCAGTGAGATATTAGGAAAACAAAGACTTGTTTTCTGGTCTTGTTCCATAGCCAAGGACATACATGTCTTAGTTTTTCTTCTCTAAGAATAAACACCACATCTCAGAATACCACATTTGACAATCCTAGCCCAGCATGCAGTGCTAAAACAGACATGAGATTTTTCTGCTGCACAAGTACATGAACACAGCCTCAAAATTTTCTGTACAACTCAACACTGAAGCTCTAGGTCTTAGTGGGACTAGATCTGTCTTGCCGTTCTCCACAGCACCTGGGAGGACTTTAAACTGATTAGGACATTCTCTAACACACATTAATACAAGCCAGAAGCAGTTTAGCAGAGTGCCCAAGAGTTATACCAGCTAAAATAATCAAGTATAAGACTGACTGAATGAATACACCTACAAAAAACTGGCTGGTTTTGTGTTTCTTACAATACACCTGACTCTCCTCTGTTACTGAGCATTTTTCAGCTTCCTGAACACATTTGCTCTAGTTTTTACTGATATCCCAGCATTGTAAGCTACTCAATTATAGCAACAATTTTATAAGAAAAAGAGCAAAAGACTTAATACCAATAGAAAAAAAACAACTCTAGATGCCTTACATGAGACCATGACACCCATAATCCAGCACTGTAGGATGGCCCTGTTTGGAAATGCCTGGGCTGACCATAGCAGGGATGATCTGCAGAATCCTTTCCCTCTGCTCACCTGGGTGCTGATTTGCAGGGGAACAGTCTGGGTCCGGATCCACGTGTGCACCTCTGCAAGCTCTTTCTTCTGCCCATCTGTAAACCAAGGCTGCTGCTTTTGCATAACTGCCAGCTTCTCCAGATCCTGCTTTAGAACCTCCTCCTTGATTCTGAAGGGAAGAGACACCTGTGAGCACAGCTGTAGTACACGAAGCAAGGCAGGCACTGACATTGTGAGAGTCACTTCACCACAACCTATGGCTGAAGCCTAGACAGCATCAGCTGTTGAAAGGGAACTGTACTTTGTACCTTATTTGCTTTCTAAGGCTGCTTTCAACACTGGGCTAACAGTCAGGTTTGTTTGCTGTTAGTTTTGTTGGGAGTTTCTGGTTGTTTGGTGTGGGGTTTTTTTGTTTTGTTTTATGGCTTTATATGGTGCTTTTTTAATGTGGAATCCAATTACAAACTACATACAAGTAATCCCAAGCAACTTGCAAATAACCTATACTTTTACCCCCTTATGCATTCTAAGTACAGGACCATAACCAATCCCATTAATACTTCAGCAAAAAAGGTTACATGTTACCTTATTTTAACTGATGGGAGGAATGGGAAAAAAGTAGACAAAAGTAAGTAAATAATCAGCCTAAACTGCACAAAAATAATCTAATACGCCTTCTTGAAGTTTCATTGGTATGTGTGCTGTTTCCACAGTCTCACTTTAATGCTATAGTTGCATGCACTATTCCAAACTACATGTCAGAAATTGTTCATGTTTTCCAACCTGTTTGGCATTTGGTAATTCATTAGAACTCGCTCAGGTGTGTGATCCATCATCACCCAGGCTGACTCATGTTTCGATTTATAAGCTGTCCCTTTTTCTTCTGTGTTCTGATTCTTCTCTTCTTTGGATGCTTCAGAAGAATAATTACTGGCAAAATACTTGCTGCTTTTCCTGCTACCTGCCGAGAATGATCGTGGGGAAAAAAAAAAAAAAAGGCAGATGCCTGGAAAATCCCAGTAATTCAGCACAAAAAGTACACCACCACCAGTGTATTCTTGCAAGTTAGTTCTGTAATACAAACACAGGTATTCCCAGATGATTGCTCTAGCAATTACTACCTATAGAGAATTCAAAGATAAAGTCCATTCTCTTAAGTTATTCAAGATCTCCAAAGCTCTATTCACTTTTCTCAAAATTAATTGGCTCAACTTCCCTGCTTCTGAGAGGTCCTGCTCTAGGCAGATTCACCTCTAGTCAAGTAAGATGTAAACCAGTAATGCAGAGAAAAGTGATAATGAGAAAAATGAAGAGTGACCTCCAGGTTAAACGAATAGCTTCTTAGACTCACATTTCCAACTACTGAAACAAACTGAAACAAATCTGGCTTCAAACACTGAAAGCTGGTGAAAAATAAAGACCACAGATCTTCTAACATGGATTTCCCATCCCCATTACAGCATCTTGCTATTAATTATATGTTAGCAAGCCATCTAGTACCAAATACCTTTGGACTTCCCTACCTGTGCCATGACCAGAAGTCTCGTTGAAGCTAAAGCCTAAAGAACCAGATAAAGCTGATCCACTGCCTAATGCTGCTGAACCTGAACCCAACTGTGAGTCCTTGTACAACGAGCGGTCAGGAAATTCAAGAGCAGCACTGTTACCACTATCTTCTGGATCATTATCCTGGAGACAAAAAGCAGATCCAACACATCCACAGAAGTTACATTTAAGTATGCAAGAAGAAATTCATGCAGTTACTGAATTTGTCACACGTTGACCAAGTTTTCATATCAATTCAACAGGTTTGGAGTTTCTAGCTCTGAAAATAAGTGGCAGTTTAGAACTCAGGATAACACTCTTGATGGGTGAAAATCAACAAGCATCTGAACTCTAGTTTACTGGTTTCTCCTGTAGATCCTTCCCCACATTGTCAGGATATTGTACTGTTGCATAAAGTTAACAATTTCTACTGACAAGAGAGAAGGAGTCAGTTCCCTTCACATCCTGTTAGATGGCATGAAGTAGCCACGCACATCAAGCAAAGGTGCACTACAGGGAAAATGAGAAAGTCTTCCCCTGATTCACTATGCGAAGCAACTGCTTCAGCAGCTCCAGGTACACCAGCTCCCCCTTTCAGGACCCTACCCTGCAGTTTCAGCTGATCCAGCCTTTCCAGCCCAATCTGGATTCAGGAGGCAACATTTTTTTCCTTGCCTGCAGAGCTCAGATTCCTGCCTCTGAGTTTACCGCGGAAGTTGGAGAGGCCTTTTCTATGCCCATGTATGGAAACCGACCCACACGGATCCCTGTTCTTCTTTCATTAGCTGCATCCCTGGGAGACAGAGGGAGTAATTAGAAGAGTATCTTCCCTTTGTTTTGGTTCTCCACAGAGACTGTGGGACTGGGTGAAAAAGGATGCAAATTGCGCAGCACTAACCAAGTTCCACATGCATAAAAGCCCCAAACCCCAAATTCTAGCTGACAGTTCCATTGAAGAGGCTGCTGCCAAAACGCTAAGTAGAAGCAACTTGTGGCAGCCTAGACCAGAACATCTCACATGTCTGCCATTTACTAAGTGCCCATACTGTACTGGTACAAATTCCCATAAGCACAAGTGTAAACTGCTTTCTCCTCCTCCAGTGGGATTTGTGACCTGCAGCCTACATAGCACAGCCAACAGAAAAAGCAGCTAACAACATCTGTGTCCCCAACACACAGATCATCACCACTGGTTTTGGTGACAGAACACTGTGAAACTCAGTTTCTCCTCTACACAAAAAAATCTTCGTTACTTACACATTTATCTTCTGCCCGTGGCTTAAGATCAGCACTAATGGAAAGCTCCATAGGTTTTGGCAGCTCTTCTTGAAGCAAATTCAGCTGAAGTGGAGAGCTGCTCCGTGAGCTGCTCAGCAGCAGGGCCTGGTCACACTGGCCCTCTCGCTGGTCCTCCACAGATGAGTGAGGAGAGGCTGGAAAGGGCTGATCCACAGAGTGTGGTGCTACTGCTGATGGAGCACGAGGAGTGGGGACTGGAGGTAGTGTGGTGCATGGATATGACGAGGGGGGATAAACACACTGAGGGCTAGGGAGAAAGACATGTTGGGGCATCTGAGCATACATGGGGAAACCCTGAAAAAGTACAGCCATAAATGTGCCTATGTTTGGGGGGTAAAAGACAGGGTATGATTGTGTTCCGCTGCATAGTTGCGATGAGGACATGGACTGAGGTTGTAATGAGCGAAGGGCAAGCTCCTCTCCTCCAGAAGAGGCTGGAAAAGTAGACACTGGATCCGAATGGACAGGAAAACCCACAGGAGGATGGACATTCAGACTGGAGGAGCTCAGATAGGACACCTCTGAGGGAGAGAACAACTGTTTCTGATTTGTTCTCTTCTCACATGGAAGACTATTTCTATTTTTACTAGAAGAGTGGCTATCTGAGCACTGTCTCTGAGGTTTCTGGCGCTTGAATTTTCCATGTTTTCCTTTTTTACAGCTAGCTGGGCTCATCTGCTTTGAAGGGGAATCACCTGAGGAAGAAAAATAAACATATTCACTGAAATGACAGACCTAGGGGGGGAAAAAAAAAAAAAGAAAAACACCCAGATAAATGAGTGTGGCTTTTTCAGAGAACTGACTTTCCTCTGGATAATTCTTCCATAAACCAGATGGATCTGCTGACATATCTACAATATTTTCCTTCATGTAATCAATTTTTTTTATCGATCACTTTGGCTTATCCCAATCTCATCTTTTATGTTCTTTCAAGAGGAGGCAACAAACTACCCGGGATTTGCAGCCTTTATTGCAATAACTATCTGCTCTGTGAAAAGTCTAAGACAGCAAGATCCAAGACAGAGCAGACCTTCTGTGTGGGCAATGCTGCTGTCAAAACTTGCCAATCCAAAGGAAGAATTCTGTTTGCAGCCACAGTAAGACACTCACTAAATTATGCAAAGGAGAACCAGACTCCATGGCTAGGTTGGTCTTGTAAGTCATTGAACAAGTCTTTATTTCTCAAAGCTGCTGCCTACCTTGGCCACAGGAATGTCTGTTGTTACTTCTGCTTCCTTGTTGAAGGTAAGTCCTAAATGGAGAGAGCAAGACCCTCTGTCGGAACTTGTCAACATAGTTCTGCTCCTCCTTTTGCGTGTGGGCTGACAAGGTCTCTTTTGTTAGCCCAACTGGCTTCAAGTCCTCAGGCAGCACAGCAAGACTCTGAGAATTCACATTCACAGGAGGCAGCTCAATTTGTTCACTTCCAACAGCAGCATCCTCCATTGTAGTCGCTTCTTTGAAGAGGGAAGAAAACAAATCACGCTTTGCTCTGCCCTTCTGGTGTCAACTCCCACAATACCCAGAGTGCTACACAGAAAACAACCTCGTCTGAGCTATTGAGCAGAGGCACAGGGAGAAAACACCCTTTACACACAAATACCACTAACACACTAACGTCAACTGAGAAAATCACTTTGCAGGGTCTGAAAAACTTCAAATTTGCTTTCATGTTAGAGGCACTTCTTTCTTCATATTTTTTTAGTACAATAGCAGCTACATACACCTTTTTTTGCTTCTTTCTGCATTAAAATGAAGTAACATCGGCCCCATAAAAATTTTTATTTGAATCCTCAATGGCCAAAAGCACATTGTTGTGTTTGAGGCATATGCAACGAAGTTTAAGGGGAAAGGAAACAATGTACTCTGTTAAAACTAATTTACTAAAGTACCGTAAAAACTTCAGGCTCAAGTTTTTTTTCTTCATAGCATCCTGAGAAGCACCCAAATATTTCAGAATTCACATTCACTGAGGATGGATCTTAAATGAACAAAACTTTCTCACCGTGTACTTCAGGCTGGAAACATTGTGTAAATTGAAATATCAGTCAGTGTTTTGTGAGTGTGAACAGTACCTGATTCAGGGTGTGGGACATGCACTATAGTGCTGCTGTAGCTGCACTGGCTGGTGACAGATATGACACTTGGAGCCTTGTTGGATAGGGTCAGGTCTGCCAGAGGAGCTCCCACCATGCCTGAAGTGATCTGGTCTTTCAGCGTCTCTTCCAGACCAGCAGATATTGGCGTGTGGGACTCAACTGCTGACAGCATAGCAGTATCTATTGGCAAATGACAAAGTTTCTACATGGAATTCCATTCCAAGCACTATGCTCCCGATTCACCAAGTCTCACTGGTTCAGAAATAACCAGTAACTATGCAGACTATTAATTAAGACAGTCTTATACACTAAAAAAAAAACATTTACATGCCAGTGCAATGTCAGCACATACTAAATGTGGCATAAAATGAGCGAGCAACAGAGTTCATTTAACAACAACAAACGAGTTCTTTTGATGCGTTCAAGGATTTAACATTTTAGCTTACACTTAATTGGGACATCTAGGTAAGTTCAGCAAATATTTACTAAATATTTACTAAAATACTGTTAGCAACACAACAGTTAAAAAGAGGACAAACCTTGGAATACACAACAGTGACATACAAAAAAAATCCAAATCAGTTTTTGTGGTTCTAATATGATTGTCAGTACACTTTGTGTTACCTTCCAATGCCCTGACTTCCTGCTGACTTTGCTGGACTTGTTTGTCATCTTCTGAAGATGACGATGATGTATTTGCAGAAGATTTACATTTCCTTTTCAATGCTGGAATACTGCAGCTCTCTAGATATCTGAAATGAAAGCATATCACAGGAAGCTCTCTGTACTTTGGGAGGTTTTTTTCTCCATTTGGAGATAAAAACATTTGAACAATCCAAACTGGAGATCCAGAGGCTGTTAATTAGTATTTTAAATTCACTGCAGGAAGTTCTGTACACGTATCTGCTTTCCAAGGAGTATTTTAAATAAAACCTATCACTCTTTCAGGGGAAAGAAAGAAAACAGAAAAAAGACTATATTATCCACTGGGTTAAAAAATACCAACATTTTATAAATTGTATCAATTTTCTGTTTTATATGGATGTTCTCAGTCTCTAATGAGAAGACAATGACATATTATGACCATCAAAATTCACTTAAATTCCAATGCACCAACGACAAATGTCAACAAATAGTTGCAAACACAATCTTAGGTCCTAAACTTTCCATTGCTGTGCAATTCAGATTGGGCAATCCATCCCAGTGCTCGGAGAGGCAGGAAACTTAAACAATCCCAAATTTATCTCGCCACTCAAACCCCAGACAGTTTAAGGTCAATGCAAACTGCTTGGATATTTACTTTCCACCAATTAATCTTAAATTTGTATCACTAAAATTGCTTCATAGTTCATTACCTGATGATACTATCAATACAATTGATCTGCTGATAGGAAGGAACACGTGGAGTCTTCTTTGAATCATCATAAAACGTGTTGCCTGGTTCTTCTGTGCTATCCCCTCTCAGTGTCTGAAGCAAACAGGAAGCAGTGTGCCTCTTCCCTGCAAGAGAGGAAACCTTTAAAGATTTTTCTAAAGGGCAGCTGAACACTACCCTCACACAGATGTATATACACACACAGATAAATATATACTGGAATCTATATAATGATACAAGGACAGCATAGCTCTCATTATGAAGTTATTCTGCATTTTCATATCATTTATATATTCTGAGGCAAGAGAAGGAGAGGGGGGAAAGTAGGTCTGAAAAAAAACCCAATCCCCCACCACCACCTTAAATATCCATTAAAAAAAAAGTAAACACAAAGAAAACAGTATATAAAACCCTCTGAATTTAAATTGCAAATAAAGCTGCAATTAATATTCCTCTTCTTTCAATTTATACATCATAGAATCCAACCCATTATTTAACAGTAATTCACAGCTTTGTATACCATGGATACACTGGCCAGAGTCCTATCAATATTGACAGTACAGTCCTCTAGAGCAACACCAGCAGTTAACTTGAATAGGGAGTATCACAGAGCAGAATGTTTTAATACAGATTCCTATGATATTCGAGGGAGCATCCAGGTTTGTCCATATATTTGTGCTGCATATAAATTGCAAATAATGTACATTAATATAATACTAAGCACTCAGTAACTAAACCCCTACTTCAGTGGCAAGTGAGGCCATATTGTCCAGCCAAGATCGTTTCTAAGCATTCACATAAAGTAACCAAGGGGAGCTTCTGCACTACTTGCTACAAGCATGTGTGCATTTTCACTAGAAAATGTTAAAATATAAAAAAGGAGAAGTTTGTTAACCTGGAAAGAGACGTATGTTCCTCCATATTTGAAGAAGTTGTTAAAAAGTTATTACATCAGCTGAGGTTATTTTTAGGGGGCTTGTTTGTTTGGGTTTTAAACAAAACAAACCTCTTCTTGTGTCTAAGCCATGCTAAAAAATGCTACTGAAAGTTCTTCAGCATAACACCAGGTAGCCAAACTCATGGCTACAGATGCACAGGAGTTCACGTTACCTTAAGGATCGTAACTACATTAACTTACCTCCCAACATTTCTGAGCTCACAGCCTGTTCATTTGCATTCCGGGGCTTGCTCCTCGATGCAATGTACAGCTGCTGCCCCAGGTTCTTTATTCGGTTGACATCTGCACAAACTTGTTGCAAAGTCATCTTGAGACACACAAAAAATGTGAAGTCAGAATAAAATGAGTAAAAAGAGGCCATAGGAGCTGACCTGGGTTCTGGTAATCTTCAAATTGAAAGGGAGTCAACTATGAGCCTAAGCCTGGTATCTACTGGTATTTATAAACTTAATCAATCCAATTATCATGGTTAATTTAAGTAAATTAACTACGATAAAGCTCAAACAGCCTCAGCATTTGAATGTTTTAACACCCATGCCAAGCCTTGAGAGTGGGAACAAGCTGTTGACTTACCCAGGAGCCCCACAAGGAAATTAGGTAACTGCAATACTTGCTTTAGCTTCTGTAGCAGACGGCAAAATTAAGAGCAAAAACCAAAAGCCAGCACTCTATGACTGACCAATTTAGCTTGAGCACGGCTTTATTCTTCCCACTTCAGTAAAATTCATTATGGGAAGTACATACATACACAGTAAACATTTTCATTTTTACAGGTGTATTTTCACTACTCTGCAGTGACACATCTATAGATTTACCGGTTCCTGTGTTTCCTCTGCACAGTTCCCATTGGAGTCACTTGAAGATGCTATGCTGATGTAGTGCTCATAAGAGCCACTGCTTCCAAGGCTTCCATAACCACTGGAAACATTGCTGTGAACTGGCTGTACGGGAAGGAAAAAAAAAAATTTAAAATCATCCTCTGTGAGAATAAAATGAAGGAAACAACATATTTTGCAACACAAAACTTCAAATAAACAAAGCCACTCAAGTGAAAAGTCAGTATTTGTCTGGGCTCTACCACTTGCTTACGAAGAATTCTCTACCATGCTTCAACCTGTTTCAAGATGCAGATTTACCTTTCAACATAAAGACTTGACAAAAATGTCAAACAGATCTTTTTAGTTTGGACATAGGCTCACCTCATTACATGTAGAACTTTCCTTTCAGACCTTTTAAAAGACCATGCTCAAAACAGCCCGCTAATCAGATAAAGAATCATAAACAAGTTTCTTTAGCCTCTCACTCAGAAGGCCAGCCTGTGTTCTGAAATTCTTTTGTCTTCTTTACCTGCAGAAGCAGTTTGTAAATTTGTCCTTGTAATTCTCTTATCTCTTTCTCCACACTGCTCATTTCTTTACTTCTTGGGGCAAAGACATCTTCATTCAGAGGGCTTCTGGAGAGAGCCAACAATATTCCACTGTTCATATTCATTTGATGAAGAAAAGATAGCTACAGACACTTAGAACAGGTTCTTAATTGATTACAGTTATTTTATTTTGACTGTTCTGCTGAGTCAACACAAAGGAAGTTGCTCTGCTGGGGTAGTAGGGCAGTGCTACGAGAGCAGGGAAGCTCCAGGGAAGTCAATACACCAGGAGACACCAGTTAAGGCTGACAAGCATCTCCCCCCTTTGTCTCCTTCATTCAGAAGGCAAACTCATACTCCATAAAATCTTGTATAAAAGACAACTTTGAAAAGTCAGAAGGCTATTCCTAAAAGCTGTTTCCTCTAAGAGAAATCAGGTAAGAAGGCAGTCATATTTTCAAATTTCTTGAAAACTAGGGAGAAACATCTGAAAAATTAACTTGTACATTCAATACTAACTGCATTTTAAAGAGACATTACCTTGGTAAATATTTAGATGCTGTATCAAGTACAAATGCCAAAAGAAAACATGCCAGAAGGTCAACTAATTGGGTTTTTCTGGTGAGCCAATCATGAATGAATTTTAGGTAGTTGTTTGATAAAGTGATCTAATTTTATGCTGCTTTTTAGCTTTTGCTCATCTAAAACTGGTACTTTGATTTAGACATCCCCATGTTCTATTGTATTTGGACAAACTATATGCAAAAACCTGCTAAAATAAAAAGCTGGCTTTGCCTTCTACTTCAAAGTAATTCACTTATTTTCACATTTAATAAACAAGACTAATGCTGTTCTGAAGGAACGGGCTGAAGACAGATGCTAGGCAGTTGTCACATTTGCAAGAGCAAATTATGTCTCCAGTACTTAGAATGTTTTGTTTTGCAGAGTAATTAATGAAAAGCACTTTATTTGATCAATTCTACAACTGACTTACGTCCGGACTTTGTGTCGGCCAATGATGAACACAACTTTCCTACTCCAAGGATTCACAAAACTGGACCAGCTGGTGTCCAGTATGACATAATCCCCATTCTGAGTACAAAATCTCATAGGTAAATGTTCAAAAGGGGGTTGACCAGCAAATTTCAGTACTGAAAAAAAAGATAATCAAGAAAAAGTTTAGCTTACAATACGACACAGTAGTGCAAGCACAAACAGTAATGACTGGTGTTTTTAGAACTCTGGGATTTAATTTCCTTTGATCTCAAACTGACTGCATTAATTAATTAGTTAATTTTTGTCTAGACTGCAGATCAGTCACATGTCAAGCAATATGATAAAGGTAATGATAAAGAATCATAAAACCAACAGAAATTCCCCTAAAAGCAGCTCTTACTTTTCCGGTGAATAGTGATCATCAAAGGACGATCTTCTGGGTGCAAATACATCAGTATGGATGTTCCAATTAAATCCTGAGGTAAGTAACCCAACAAAGGCACTGCTCTGAAACCCAAACACATTATAATGGTTATAATATAGTTTTGACTACTTCCATCCTTAACCCTTTGCTGGTCAGTGAAGTGCCCATGCACAATCTACAGTGAAATGAACTAAGGCTACAGAACATTTCCCAACCCATCTCATTATCCCGCACTGTAATACTGCCACAAATACCCATGACAAACATTTCTGCTCCTGAAGATTTAACAGATATTCACATTTGCAGGCAGTTTTGTTCTTGTTTACATGCAAAGGAAAAGAAAAGGCATCTTGAAGACAACGGGCCATAGGCAAAATGTCAATAATTATGCTCATGTTCCACTGTTGGTGCTACCACAGTTTTCCTTATCCATTGCCCTGGATAAGGAAAACTGCCTGCAGTTCTGTTTAACATGTGTTTTAAACCAACAAAGGAGATTACACCTGTGGAGTGAGAGATGTTTTCCATGTGGAGACTAACACAAAACTGTTTTGTTTAATTACCTATTGCCAATTGCACAGTTCAGCTACTTTACTTGGGCCTCCAGCTGCATCACTAAATGATTTTTTCTACCTCTCCATACACATCTCACATATTTTAAAAACTCAAATCTCTCACCTGTCATCTATGTCCAGAAAAACACATCCAGGGGTGTGTGTGGTGGTGAATATTCTTTTATCCATAGGAATTCGAGGAGCTAATAGAAAAAAAATATGCACTAAGACAGAAACCTTGGGCATTACTTTTGCTTATGTTATTTACTGGTTGCTGAACTTCATAGTTGTTTGCTGCTTTCTGACCAGTAACTCATGGAAATATTACAGATTTTTAAGTACTACAGACTTCTCTCAAAAATAAAAATAATGAGCAGAGGTGAAATGTTTTGGGGCCTGGCAAAGGCAGCACAGATAATCTGGATTTGCATGCATGCACACATAAGATGTAACTTACACAGGTGAGACTACCCAAGCACAGGTTCTAAACAAAGGAAGATGACTTTCATACACTGCATTTCTCTATTGGCTTGGGTTTTTTTCCACTGAAGCCTCCTGACTTGCCTTCATATCCAGAGTGGATTTTCTCAGCCAAAGCTAAGCAGCAGGATTCTGCATCCACACGGACAGAAGTGCACACGTGGACCAAGTAGGGGGTGATTCGGAAGGGGTAACAACGTGCTTCTTGATCTTTGCCACCCCTGAGGAAAAGCAAAAGGGATTAACACCCTGGTTTCAGGACTCACAAACTGTGTGCCAGGGCCTAGAGCCCTGCCCAGAGACATTATGCTGAGCACAAACCCAAATAATCAGGTCCTATGCACACTCCCTTAAGATCCAAGGCCAACACACTCAGCAACACTGACCTCCCTCCTGTTAAAGTCAAGTGGGTGTTTTGTCTCCAACACTTACATTCAGAGGCTGTCTAGAAATACTCTAATGGTTAAAGACTACCTTCTAATTCTCAGTCCAAATGTATTCACAAGAACTACTTATTTGGTTTTGCACTCTCTGTCAAGATAAACAGTTCTTTTTCTGCTTGTTTTTTATTCTGTACCATTTTTAGGGAAAAAAAAAAAATCTCTATCTCCCTCAAGTTCAGTTTTCACAGACCTACATGAGAAAGACAGCTTCAGCCTTGGTTCGTTGTTCTTGTTCTTTGACTGTCCTCCAGAAGAATTTGTTTTCCTAGAATGTGTCTGAACAGTAGCAGAACACAACACTCTTGATGAGATCTTAACCGCAGCTTTGCAACAGCTGCAATAACAATTGGCACTTTCTATTCCAAGTGCTTTTCCACCTCTTATAATTTCAATATCACACTCAGCTCCTACAGAAAAAATTGAGATAAATTTTTGGAGATTATCACTCACACTAAAAGTTACTTTCTTATTCCACACTTAGTTTTATAAAGTGTTTCTAGAAAGAAGTGAGTGTCATAAAAACCACTTCTGACATTTCTGCCTTTGAGAAAACAAAAGATACAAATGGAAATTGGATACAGCAGAAGTCTAACTCATAAAAAAAAAAACTTCTTACTTAAGCAAAGTGTGTGTGCTTATGAAAAAATATTTTTACTCATAAAACCAATATAATCAAACGATCCATTACAGAAGGGAAAGAGACAGATGTTGTACAAAAACACGGAGAAAAACTGTTGTAAAATGTTTATGTATCCAACAAACAGTTTCCCCAACCTATCTTGCTATCTGTCCTGCTATATTTATTTCAGGTGCCCTTTCACAATTCAAGAGAAAGGTCATTTAAGAGCTAAGGATTTTGAAACACACATGAATGAATCAATGATCAACTGAAAGATGGAGTAAGTGTCATATCTGCATAGACATGACAATGCATAGAAGCAAACAGTTCTTACTGAAAACCAGAGATCACCTGAATCTGTGACAGACCTGCACTGATGACTGAATGCCAATCTCAATTTTTCTCCCTCTTTTAGCTCAAAGATTAGCCAGGTACTAAGCAACAAACAGCATTCACAGCAGCAACAAGTCAGGCTTCACACTGGGACTTAGGAGACCTGAGTTTCTGTTAAGGCTTCTGTCCCAATCTCTCAAGCAGTCTTAATCTCAAGCAAAATACTCTTTGCCTCCACTTTTAAACAGCAAAAGCGGCAGTAGCAATTTTTCACAAGATCATTCTCCTGCGTGACAGTACTTAAGGAAACCAACAGGTCCAGGAGAAAAATGTATAAACAGTTTTCCTTCTGTCCCCAGGCAAGTTTATGCATCGCTCTGGGAAAGATGTTCAAAATGTCCTACTAGATGCCAATATTAAACACAGTAAGACCATTTTGTAATGGAGTTTCATGAGCTCACACTGGTCAGCTGTAACAATAGAACAGTTTCTGCCTAGTACTGTACCCCTCGTCAGCCTTCACAAAAATAAAACTATAATAAAGCACTTACCTGATCCTGCAGAAAAATGATTTCACCTGGGCATATTCATATGGAGAAGCTAAGAAGATGAAGACATTGAAAGTATCAGTTAATATCATTAGAAATGATTAAGGTACAATTAATAACATATCACACCTATTGGAACTATGTTAAACTCTGCATTCTCTAGACTTTCTGAGGAAAACTGAAGTCTCACAACCTACTCTTTATTAGCTACAGAATTGTCTGTTCAACAGTCTGCTCCTCAAATGTTATCTCTCCTCTCTAGTCCACTCACTCTTAGAGAAATGGCTGACCTGCAACTAAATTCAGAGGAAATGCATATGACAAAAAAAAAAAAAAAAAAAAAAACAAACAAAAACCCACCCAAAAAAACCAAGCCCCCCTT
>WEKY01035073.1:148511-185130 GCA_013390045.1 Picathartes gymnocephalus
CGCTGTCCCAGCCCTGCCCGCCCCGGGCGGTGACGGGAACGGGAACGGGAACGGCAACAACGGAACGGCGCGAGCGGCTGGGCAGGGACGCAGGGACACGGGGACAGGGGCACGGACACACAGAGACACAAAGAGACATAAAGAGACATACACTGACAAACACACGGACACACGGACACGTGCATGTCGTGGTGTTGTCACTCGTGCCCGCGCGCTCCGTGTAGCGCCCGAGGGGGGCCGGGGGTGTCCTTGTCCTTGTCCCCCGCCCCGGTTCCAGGGGCGCCCGGCGGGACCCCCGCGCTCGTGGCCCGGGTCCCGGCGGGGCTGGAGCCGATGCTCCCCCGGCACCTGCACGGCGCTGTCGGAGCCCAGAGCAGAACTGGTCACACGCAGGGGTTCGGCTGCTGCTGGCGGTGCTCCCGTGGAAGCCCCGGGGCTGCTCACTCAGGGAACATTGGCCTCCGCAAGGCACTGGTGGGAGGGAGGCACTGGCTGCCTTTACACCACGTGTTCTGATTTATCTTTTCTTTTTTCCCCTTATTGAACTTTCTCAACCAAGGCATTTTTTTCCCTCATGTTTGGTCTTCCAGTTCTCTCCCGCCGAACTCCTGAGATAAGGGAGGAGGTGGGGGAGTGAGGACACAGCTGGTGGGTGTCTGTCTGCTTTCAGGACTGGGTCAACCTGCCACGATGGTAAAGAACCCAGTAATTAACAACCATGTAAATGGAAAAATGGGAGAGCAATTTGGAGAGTTAAATGGTGATTTATTCTAAAAGGGAAACATAATTACACTTCCTCTACAGTCAAGAAGAAACTCATTTAATGAAAGCGCATCCTCAGTTGTGGAGTTGGGTTTTGGAAGACCTTACTCATAATGGTATTAACAGAGTCTGTGACAGACCAGATGATTAATTTATTAAACCTGGTTTTGCCTACTGGGCTTGCCATGTAGTCTGGTACAAGTTACCAGGTCTGTATGATTTCTCATGAAAAGCCCTGGAAGTGATTGTCCACTGAAGGGGAACTGCAACCAAAGCTCTGGGGGCTGCACCTACTCACGGGCAGGCTGTGGACTGTCACACTCTAACCCATTAGAAATCAGATGCAATATACTTACAAGCAGGTGTCACATAGAGCAGAAACTTTTTTTTTTTTTGTGGTTCCTTACAGTGACTAAAGGACTACTTTGCTCTCAAAGTAGGATGGAAGATACGTGTTCAGAAGAATAGACATGTTCAGAAGAAGGCACACACTTTGTATGGGGAAATTTTCTTTTTTAATTTACAGCAGAAAGAATATAAAGCATTCAGAAAACATTTTCCATATTTTAAGGGCAATTCAAAACATTTTGCATGGTTCCAGCAGCTGAGTTCTTCAACAGATCCATTGATTCAGTGATGCTTTACATGCACAGTTACAAAAATAAAACTTACAAAAGAGAAGACATCTATACTAGTTTTACATGCAAGTCTTGGGGACCCCCCATTGGGCACCAGCTATTGTGTGGAACTGCCATAAGCGTGCAACCAGAGAGGGGGTTCATGTTATATTCTGTATTTCTTTCACACAGTATTACTGCTGTCGAATGTGTTTCACAAAGGAGCGATTCTATTATCAGAAGACAGAAGATCTGGCTCCTGGCACTTGGGAATTTGAATTTTCCTAGAAAGCTGCACTTACTTATCTTAGGTGAAAATGTTAAGTTCCACAACCAAGAAGAGGGTTCGAAGAATCACTTCACTGCGGGGGAGTGCTCCTCCCTCCCCAGTGACACACTGAAGGGTTACGGCCCGACACAACAAAGCACTTGGGAGCTGAACTGGCTTCAAGCATGCCAGGAGTCCTGGAGCTGTGCTGAAGAACTGCATGCATGTTTAACAGCCAGTACAGCCTTAAACGTTTGGCTGAAGCAGGATCTAGATTAGTAGATACACCACCAGGCCCATGGATCTGGAAGAGTAATTTGAAATAGCTCTGTATATTACTGAATCATCTTCTGTAAAGACAAGGAGTTAAAACATTTCCACTGAGGTCACTACTCTTGTTAGGAACAGATCAATTCTATATTGTCACGTATTGGTTAATGGGTGCAATATTTCAAAATGTCAAGAGTTCTTCCAGTACTAATACAGAGCATTTCCAATTCATTCCAAAGGAGATTCTTCAGCTTCTCCTGTTCTGTTTTGGCATGAGAGGAAAATTTAATGGTTAAGGTTCCAATTGCAGACAGTAAATCGAGGCTATGAGGCTGCCCACAGACACAGTGCGAGTGCCAGACGATTTGTTTCACTTTTTTCCTTTTTTTAAAATTGAATCAGGTCATAAAGCAGCAGTTCAGAAATGTACAAGAGAATTCTGATAATGAGCTATAGCACATCTACTGTAATTCAATGCTGGCAGTGAAAAGAAGTAATTAAAAACAGGTACAATTATAGAAAAGGCACCAAGAGCACTGACCCCAGTTTTTTTGCCACAATCTTTGTTTTTACTCTTCTTTTAAAGACACCAGTTTCAAAGCTTCCTATGCATGAATATTTTTTGGCTTCACAACAAGCCTCGCATTTAAACATTGCAGTTGGTGGCCGGGATCAAGCAAGAACAACTATTCCAAAACTAACAATCTCAAATTTACACAAGTCCATTCAGAAGTTTTAAACTGCCACAAGCGAGACAAACAGACAGGAGCAGTTTCTGATCTCAGACACATGTACATGACCCACAACTAATGACACGGACTTCAGGGGTTTCTTCCCTTACATTCCTGTGTAATGAAGATCAGAACTGGTTCCCATTGTTGAGAATCTGTGACAGTTTTAAATTAGTAGTTCAATTTAAAAAAAATCTAATTTCTTTGGCTCCTCACTATGTGGAAATAGCAATATACCATGACACCCCTACAGGATCAGTTTGCATCTTTTTTTTAAGTTTTACTTAATTTTTTAAAATTTTTTGTGCAATTTTTATTACATTTTCTGACTTCCAGCAGGAGATATGAAAATGTGAAACATATTTTCTACTTTCGTACTATTTATTTATTTTTTTTCATTTTATGTTCATTCTAAGTGTTCTTTATTGGAGTGAGTGTATGGTGTTAAGCTAGATACGGTTTTTGTACTCTTATGATTATCTGCTTTGCAAAAGTAACTTAATTTTCTTAAGCAATATTAGCATTCACATTACTTGGCACCATTGGCAAAAAAAAAAAAAAAAAAAAAGGGGGGGGAAAAAAAAAAGAAGAANAGAAGGAAGGAATACATAAATTAAACCCAACTGAACCAAACTCCTGGTAGCCAAAATCAAATGTAAACATATCCTTTTTTTCTTTTTTTTTTTTTTTAAAGTAATGTTGCTCTGCCTTTTTTTCCTAAGTCTAAATACAGTAGCTCTTTTTTTGCCATTTAGTCATGCTTTAGCAAAAATGTTCTTCTAAAGAACATTTAAAATAAAGTTTCTTATAGTGAAATAAAGTTTTTGTTTCATTTTACAGACCATAGCCACTAATGCTTTGCTTTGTTCATTTCTTTTTCTTGAGTTCATGCACATATCTCTTTAATATATACAATATGTACAAACAATACATCCACACTCTTCTCGTTCATTCAGACAAAACTATACAAATAATAATTTTATCTTGCCAAGTTATTGACCCTTTGTGAATAAAATATTTAGTAATTAATCAATATATTCCCTTTCAAATATTTTTTTCTCATTTTCCATTTCTACCTTCTATATATACAGAAACTGCCCAGATTTTGATGAAGTAGCCAAAATAAGAAATTTACTGGCCAGAATGCAGCACCACTGATCTTTAGGTGGCATAAAATGTCCAGGCAACATATGTACGTGACTCTGCAAAATGACAAGAGTTTTGACAAGTACATAAGAGAAAAAGCTACATGTTTTACAAATTATTTAAGAACTTAATTAAAACAATAGTACGTGAAGGTAAGGCTAGAAAATAAAGTGCTGAATATGAGAGAAAGTACATGACAGTTGATATGTTTGCAGGTTCTAGTAAAAATACAAAAAAAATTGTGTAAAACTTGCTTAAGCTGCTCTCTCCATTCCTCATGCAATACCCGTGTCTCTCATACACCAACCCCTCCTTTAAGTTCCCACGGGATGTATTAAAAACCTGCAGATTTAAAAAGTTGCATTAAGTGTGCTGTAGAGGTTTAAATAAAACACAAAGGACAGGAGTGCGAAGGAAATGAGGATGCATGGACCCAATAAAGATGTACTGATCTAAGCCCCTCCACTGAGACTCTCAAAGCTTCAGTTTCTTGGAGATGACTGACAGGTGCAGGAACAGCATTCTTGTGTTGCTTGTGCATTCCCACCTTTTCTGAACAATATTTTTGGTATAATATTTGTACAGTTCCACATGTTGTTTAATACAGCCCTATATGAAAAGGATAATTAATCGCTTCTTCCTTCCTTCTCGGAGAATGAAGCAACTCACGATTTCCTCCTGGTGTCTTGTTTTCCCCACGATCCAACAGAAGATTGAGTTCCAAGATGTCTTGCTGAACAAATTAAAAGTTGTCCATGAAAGTGCAAATGCAATGACCAAAACATTACTGTTAAAATCCTGCAGCTGGTATTTCCAGAACTGCAGTGGGTATTTTTGTTGTTGTTGCATGTCTCTGCTAAAAACAGAAAATGAAAACAGTCTGAAAAGCAATGTCACATTGCTACGGGATGCTGCTGCTTATCTTCAAGTTCCTTGGCCTTTTTCAATTCTTTCACTCTGAAAAAACAAAGAGGAGCTATGTAACACTTCTATTACAAATCTCTTGAAGACAGACCATTCAAAAGGATTCATCACTCCAACCTCCCGTGCAGAAGAGGCAGCTCCCAGAGACACGACAGGAGGGTAACACCTTCCCAACACCATAAACAGTTGGAAGCGCAAGAACAGGCCACTGGAGATCCCAGAAAAATGCCTTTGGAGAGACACACTTGGTTCCAGCCTACTGTTTTCCCCCAGTATTGGCAACTACAGCTGGGCTTTGTTCTGGTGTCAGCCTGACTGCTTGGACTTTCCTGGACTGCTGTTCCCTGCCTGACCCTGCAGCTTCCTATTTGTCACGGCAAAGGGGCCGCCCAGTGCTGACCCTTTTTCTCCACACAGTGCTGAGGCAGTGACAGCACAGTGGGGGAAAATCAGTCTGCCCAGCATGGAAAGGGAGCCTGGTGGTGATACAGAAACTCACATAAGAAAGTGTTTATGTGCAAGCAGAAGAACCGGTATGGGTGTGAAGAAAGGTACTTTGATTCACAGGTACTCCAGCTGCTGCCACCTGTGTGTTCTATCACGCTGCTGGCAGTATGTTTGTGTGTTTCCCAGCAGTGCAGGACGCTGGATGCTGTGTGCCAAGGGAGATGAACCTACAGTGTGGCCTGAACCTAGATGGGGCCTGATGCCCCAGTTCTCAACTCTCTCAAATGCATGCCTCCTCTAACGTTATCTCCTCTAACTCATCAACACAATAACTAAACCATCACCAAAAGCTGAAGAAGTTAAGAATTAAATTTAAGGATGAAGAGGAGGGAATCATTTGGATCCCATCAAGTGGAAACAGAGCTGGGGCAGCAGCAAACCTTCTGCTCAGGCTGAGAACCTGGCTGTGTGTCAGTGTAGGCTCCCTAAAAAGGAGCCAGACCAAATCCAGACGCATTCCTGTGCTGCCCCTAAACCCAGAGGTGCCCAGCTGTGCTTGGGGCTGGCTCTGCCTCCTCCGCTTGCAGGGAGTTCCTCTGCAGTGAGATCCCTTTGCCACCTGTCTCCACATGTCTTCCCTCTGCTCCTGCACGGGGAAGTCCCCCACAAAAGGAGCAGATTACAGCAAAAAAAAAAAAAAGTGATTTAGCTAAGCATGTATCAGCTCAAGTGTTCACGTGATGTTGCAAAAACTTGAAAGGACAAATAACAAAGGCATAGTACAAAAAACAGTGCCAGAGATGCAAGTCTGTGTAATGCAACCAGCTACAAGTGAAAGAATTTAACAAAGCCCAAGTAAATAAAAGTAAGAATAGATGTCAGGAGAGCTGAGCAGCAACAGTGACAGTTTGTAGCTACTGTGCAGACTAACACCCATACACCTTTTGGCTCTTGCACCAGCCTGCTAATATAAGGATACAATGAAGGCTATAAATACACCTCCATTTCACCATTTTATTTATTCATTTTTCTGCATGTACTATTAGTCAGAACCACGGTGAAAAGGGAGCTGGCTGCTTTTACCTCTGTTTTAGCTGACTCAAAGCTCTAGCACTCAAATGCAGTCTCAGTATTTGTGAAATGTGGCCAACAGGGGTCCAATCAGACTAACCTGTATATGCAGGTTAGACCTCTGTTAATTATCCTAATTCCACTGTTGGAGAGCATCATGTATGGAAAAACAGAGGGCTCTGCTAGTCCAAATGCACACAGTATATTCAGAGTCTGAAGGTCATGGCTGAAGAAGCCCTGGCATTCCTGAAATCCAAGGCCAGCAGAGGAGCCCAGCAGGCTCTCCCAGGTGCCAAGCAGTGCTCTGGTCTCCAGGCTGAGGAAGGGACAATGCAGCCAACAGCACCAAAGGTTCTCAGTTCCTACTTGGACAGTGCTGTGCCAAGCCTGACTGCCTGCTACAACTTTACAGAGAAATCTACAGGAAGATTTTGGCTCAACACAAGCTGGTGTCTAGAAGAGCCTGTTGACATCAAGAGAGTGGAGGCTTCAGCACTGCACAGAAGGCAGCAGCAAGCCTCTGCTCAGGCTGATAGTCTGAATTCTAAGTTCAGTGGGGTTCTTCATGCTGCGTACAGCCTGATCCCCTTTTCATTGCAGGAAACATAGGAGGGCTGGCACAGTAAGCTAAAAACAGTCACAAATGACAAGCTACTCATGTTCAGTGTATCTAGTTTTATTTTCTTGGGGCAGAAAAGCAGCCTCTTTCTTGAATTTATAACTACTATTTCTAGTAGTGCACCATTTACAAGCAGGAGAGCCAGAATCCCTGGTGCTGTGCTAGAAAAGGTGTTGTGTCTCTTGTGCAATGGGCAATTTTTAAGGCTTAGATTAACTGCGTTTAAGACACCACCAATTAATGCATGATTTGCAGTGCAACTTCCAAGTGTTTTCTGTTGCACTTCAGTACTGTAATGTAAAATTAACCTGTTATTATAGATCTCTCACTGAGAACATGCACGTTAAATAAGCTGGTGGCTCTTTCACTGAGACATGCTATTCCTTACTTCAGCACTTCACATGCAAGGGCTACACTAACAAAGCACTTTTGCTTGAAAAATGCAAGACATGCTTTGCTGCAAACTTCAACCTACAGCATGCAATATCTGTACTGGTGCAGAACTATTGCATCTGTTTGCCTGGAACACACATGCAAACAGAAGTTCATTACTGCAGCACTCAGCATTTGCACTAAAACAGGTCCTGTTCAGAAACAGAAAATCACAGAATCATAGAATGTAAAGGGTTGGAAGGGACCTTAAAGATCATCTAGACCCAACTCCCCTGCCATAGGCAGGGACACCTTCCACTAGACCAGGTTGCTCAAGGCCATATCCAAGCTGGCCTTGAACACTTCCAGGGATGGGGCAGCCACAGCTTCTCTGGGCAAGTTGTTCCAGTGTCTCATAATCCTCACAGAAAAGAATTTCTTCCTAATATCTAACCTGAAGTTCCCCTCTTTCAATTTGCATCAATTACTCCCCATCCTATCACTACAGTTCTGGATGAAGAGTCCCTTTTCAGCTTTCCTGTAGCAACCTTCAAACACCAGAAGGTGCTGCAAGGTCTTCACACAACCTTTTCTTCTCTAGGCTGAACAGCCCAACCTTCTCAGCCTGTCTTTGTAGGGGAGGTGCTCCAGTCCTCGTTATCAACTTCATGGCATCCTTCAGACTTGCTCCAACTGTTCCATGTCCTTCTTATGTTGGGGACACCAGAACTATGTGCAGGACTCTGACAAGAGCATAGTGGAGGGGGAGAATCCCCTCCTCCCCTGCTGCCTACACTCCTTCAGATGCAGCCCAGGACACAATTGGTTTCTGGGCTGGGAGCACTCAGTGCCAGCTCATGGGGAGTTTTTCATCAACCATGACCCAAGTCTTTCTCCACAAGGCTGTTCTCAACCACTTCTCCACCCAACCTGTCTGTATGTGTGGGATTGCCCTGACCCAGGTGTAAGACCTTGCACTTTACTCTGCTGAACTTCCTGAGGTTCACACAGTCCCACCTCTCCAGCTTGTCCAGGTCCCTCTGGGTCCATCCCTTCCCTCCAGTGTGTGCTTGCACCACACAGCTCAGTGGTCTCAGCAAACTTGCTGAGGGTGCCCTTGATCCAACTGCCCATGGCACTGACAAAGATGCTGAACACTATCAGCCCCACTACTGACCCCCAGTCTTCACTGGCCCCAACATGGACCATGAGCCACTGGCCACAGCTCTGCACATGTGGCCATCCAGCCAGTTCTTCATCCACCCCGTGGTCCATCCTCAAAACCATGTCCCTCCAGTTTAGAGACAAGGATGTCATATGGGACAGTGTCAAACACTTTACATTTGCAACATTTTCCTGGGTCAGGTGTGATTTACATCATTTATATGCAAGTGTAATAATTACTGCTGAAAAACACAGACACAAAATAGTACAGAATTTCCCTAAAGGTATAAATTGAAATTTGCCACAGGTACATTACTGAAAAATGCTATTTAGGATGTAATGGCTTAAAACAAACCCTGCATTCCACAGCATTTACAAACTTCGGCCTCAAGAGGATGACCATCCAAATTCACTAAGCTACCATTTTTTTTTATTAACTAATCTCTTTGTTCAATATATGCAACAGTGCTTGGGTCCCACTGCAGATGTGACTGGAGGTAGGTACTGTGAGTCCTTTATTCCATTAACACACTGCCTGGTAGATATGAAAACGTGCAGTCTGCAGCTGTCAGTCTCTCCTCCTCTCTCCAGAGCTGGCCCTGGGAAGTTCTTCCTTCTCCTTGGCAGCTGGTACAGGGCAGCCCTGCTCACCATGTGCAGCAGGCACAGCCAGAGTGAACTGAAATACCTCCAAATGTTACCAAAAATGGAACTAATCTATGGCCAGAGTGTCACTGGGGAAGCACTGAGGTGTTACTGTGAACACCATGCTGCTTCCTCAAACCATGATAAGCAGGAGGTGCCAGAACCAGTGCATGCACCAAGGTAATCCATTTACTTTATCTGAAATGCTTTGTCAAGAGAATCCAAAACTAATTGTCTTCAACCAATTAATTCTTTCTTGGATAGTCTGTACCACAGCCTTTCCTGTGTCTTAGAAGTCCTTTCAGTCTTTTCTTAACTCTTCTTCTCTTGAGTTCCTCACTCAGTGGCACTTTAATTTTGATTACAACAATATAAAGTCTCAATAGCAGGGGATGGTATTTCCTCTTCATTAATACTCAGTGTAATAAATCCTCAAAATTTTCAACTACAATTAAAAAATACAGGTTAACCAGGGAAGAATTTTGGACCCCTGAGAATAGAAATCCTTTGAGTAAGTGCTGCCAGGAGAGATTTTAAGTGAACAATATAGCACTGCCTTCATGCTACAAGACAACTTCTTTGGTTAACATTTTTTCACTCTTAAATTGAGGCAGGGGAAGAAAATCAAAGCATAGCATTCACAGTTACAAGCATTAATAAACTGCTCTAAGGAAAAGAACACTACTGGGATTTACAGAACTGAACAGCAGAAAGAATGTTCTTAGAGAAGATGTTTCAATCCAGTTTGGTAGACTTGTAGTGAGATTATTTTTTTTAAATAACAGGGGAAATGAGGGCACTGAAAGTGATAGCAGCAGGCCAGGTGCTGCTGGATGGTGTGCAAACCTCTCCAGGAGTCTACAAGCACTGCCACGCTGGCTTGGATCATTTCTGGAGGGCCTCCCTGAGCTGAATGGGGGCTGGAGTGAGGACAGCTCGAGTGATGCCCAGCTGCAAGTGGAGCACCCCAGAAAGGGAAACAGGCCCTGGCTTTTGCAGGTCTCCAAACAAAAAGCACCATCCTATGCCAGCAGCTCTGAACCCATGCACAAAACTGCAAGGACCGTACACGTGGTTTTGCACTGATGAAGCTTTGAATGAACACCTCCTCAATAACATATTCTCTAGACAGTAAACACTTCTAAGGCACAAAGTTATTCCCTCTGCAAGTGCTGAAGAGCAGATGGAAGGAAAAAGCACGTGCAATAGAGATGACCACTGCTAAGGTGTCTGAAATCACAGCCGTGGTGCCAACATACAGAAAGGGAAGAGAAGATGATTTCAAACATGAGCTTAATTTGAACCCTGACTCTTGAGAGATACATCCTGGTTCCCAAACTGCTCCAGCCAGCCGAAGTTTCTGCCCTTCACACCATGTTGCTCACTTGGACACCATAGAGGGGGTGCATCAGTATGTGCTGAAGCAATGTAGAAAGCAACAGCCCCAGCAAGTGGCAGCTCCTCTCCCCTTGCCCTTCCCAGTCCTGTCCAGAGTGTCAGCAAATGAACCAGCCCTACTTGGAAAAAGTCACAGCAAATGATGGCTTCATGGGTAAAGCGTAACACAAAGCTGCTTCATCAGAGTGACTCTGTAATGCCCAGCCAGGGAAATGCTGAATGAGTCCGAATGCTGAAGATCAGTTTACAGGACAGGGTGCAAGAGCCAGAGAGAGCTGGCTGGCGAGTTACCTGTTGCTCTGAGAGCTGAAATGGCCTGGGGGATATTTAAGACAAGGGAGATCTTGCCTTTTTCGAGATACCTCATTTAGGCAGCAAAACAAAAAAGACAGAAAGGCCCAATAAGAACGACACCCCAGAGCACACGGTCTGCAATTTAATACACACATCTGAGCTCCAAATACATTCAGCCCCTGCAAGAGGTAAATAAAAAAAGAAATTACTTTGAAAATTTTTGTTGTAGGTACAGTAACGCATATCCCAAAATGACATTTTACCACATTGTCCTGAACTCAAACAAATGGGACTTTCCTACCCTTGAATTTTTCCCACATTCTCAAGCTTACTATGAGAGGCAAGAAACCAGGTACCTCAATGCAATGTCTGCTGCACAGCACAGATTAAAACCATATAAAAAATACAAGTCCTAGATGCACAGGAGTAGGAAAAGGTTTGTTGCTAAAATGCCAAAAGAGGGAAGAGTATGCAGAGAACAACAAAACACAGCAGATGTTTATTCAGGTATGAAATGCAGCTGTACTTACCAGAGAAATGACTGCAGATGCTACACACTTAACTCCCCAAAACTGGAGAGCAGTATTTAATCAAACCATGAGAACATGGTGGGGTAAGGGGGTCTATTTGTACATGAAAGGTGAATGAAGACAGTTTTTATTACTCATGGTCACAGGTAACAAGTTCTGCCCCAGAGAGGAATGAAGTTTTGCTGTAAGCATAAGGTACCTGGACTGGTCATGCCCTTGAGATGGGAAAGACTTGCTCCTTGTGATCTGCTCCAGATCATCTCCTGCCAAGGGCAGGGCAGAGAGGGTCACACTGCAGGCAGCTGTGCAATTTGTTCACCTCTACACCTGGACTGGGAGCAAAGCTCTCTTTTGCAGAAGGCTACAGTGGATGATTTGACTGATATGCAGGCAAACAACTGTACATGGTGAGTAGCTGAAATCCCTCTACTGAAGCAGGTTTCCTTGAGATTAAATCTGTTACTTAAAGGCAACAGCAACTGGATGGGGTTTTTTTCCCTGAAAAGGTATTTTAATTTCTACTGCAGAAGGATACCAAGTCTCATCTCACAAGAGTCAGCCAGTAAAATCTCCTCTGCCTCTTCCTCTTTACTGATCCTGGTGTAACATCACCCGAACAAACCCAGAAAAAAGAAAGAATCAATTTGGAAAGGTTTCAAAACTGAAACCCAGGAGCAAATGCCACGATCATTTATCTGCACATTCCAACAGCACATGTACAGAAAACAACCGATTTGTGTACTACAGACAGACACATTTGCAGGCACTCCCTCAGCACGAGGGGCTGTGCCAGCCTGTGCACATCAGCAGGCCTGGGAACACTCCTCATGTGTGTGCATGCCAGCAGCAGACACACACAGGGTGTTATCAGAACGCAAAGTAGCGAAGAACGAAGAACGTTTTGCTGTTACAGACTTACTTTGGCAGAACAGCAGCCAGTACACTTTGAGATAGCTCAGTTTACTTTTGCCAGACAGAAAGCCGCCCCATTTCCCCATTCACGCAATGACACATCATTGGTCATTCCAGGAAAAACCTGCAAATGCTACCAAACTTCCAGAATCTGCTTCCTGCTAATTTCTCATCTGCTGTTACATACATAAAAACTTAAAAGTGCAACAACTGCTTCTCCTCCAATACTGACAACCAACCTCCGCTGACAGCAGCCCCTGCAGAGCCATCCCTCAGGGCACGTCTGGGCCTTTGCCCTCATTTCACCCAATTCCTACTTCATCTGTTAATAGCAAAAACTCAAAATTTTAACTTGTAAATAAACAAGGACATACAACAAAAAATGGTAGCATAGAAGTCATTGTTTGGAAACAAACGTCATTAGATGCTGTTTCTTTGTTAGCCTATATAGTTAAACAAATAATGGTGTCTCCAGCAGGCTTAGCCCAAATTCATGCTCTCACTCTTGAGTTTTGAAAATTATTTCTGCAATTCCAAGCCAATAAAACCCCCATCATCAACAATGCAGTTTTCTTTTTACAATGTGACATGGAAGCAGGCATCTAGAACACCCCTCCCTGGCTGAAAACAGGAGCAATAAGCACACAAACGGTGATGTTTCTGGCAGCAGTTTTTGACAAAAACCCTGCTGCCCTAACAACCTCTCAGGTGGGAGATGGAACAAAGCAGCCTGCTGGCAGCTGAGGCACATGCCTTGACAGACCTGCTGCAGAAATTCTACCACTGATACCTAAAGATTTTTAGCTTTTTATGTATTTGTAGCTTTGTAGGTTTTTAATATATAGTTTTGTGTTTTTCTAGCACGTTCTTGCCCTTTTCACACTTTAAAACAATAGCTAGCCCTTTCTAACACATTAGGTCACACTCTTGAAGTTCTATTTAATCTTATTTTCAAGAAAAGAATTCCTAACAAGGACACCTTGTTTTGCACCAGCATTTGAGAGTCAAAACGAGATACAGGGCAAAGAACCTCCTGGAGACACTCCAAGGGGCAGGTCCAAGGGCGTCTGATACTGGATATATCTGTTAGATATATTAATTAATTAACCTTATAAAAATTGTAGAAATCCTATACTGCACATGCTCGTACCTATGTTTTCTGCATCTGAATGCTTTCATTAAAAACCTGCTCCTTATATTACCACTTAAATATTGTTTGGAAAGTTTCTCTTTTGATTCCAGGCAACACCACCTCTTGCCACCCTCCTGTTTCACAGCCAACCAGCAACTAAGGTGACTGAGCACACAGGTGATGGGCTCTTCATGCTGAGAATGACTCCCAACAGGCACTCAGTATAATACAGTTACAGCATCTTCACTTCATTTTTTTTGTTTTCCTTCCCAATATGTGGATTAATAAATGAGAGTCAACCTGCCAAAAAGCTGGCCCTAGAACGTAACCAGATGTGTAACTTAGCAAAGACAACTTTTAGAAGATAAGCACTGGTGCTTAACCACCTTTGGGAGTAAAAGGCAGTGTGAGGAGCCCTTCTGCTTCCATCTGGCTGAGGCAGAAATAAATACTCATCCAGAGTAGGCTGCACCTGGACTGCAGCTTTCTATGATCTACCCTGAATGCTGCTGCAGTCCATGACAACAGAACTCATTGAGTATGTGTGAGTGCAGACCCTGTCAAATTCCAACATCTACTCACAGCCATTCTGGATACTGAAAAAATATCCCACCGCCAACGCCATCTAAGCATGCCCATGATGAATATACATGTCCTTTTTCACACATTCATGCATTGGTAACATCTACTGCAGAGCTCTGTCCTGTCACAAAAGCAGCAGTGTTAGTCATTGCAGTAGGGTTAGTTTATACAGGATTCTTTCGTATAATTAATGGAGGTGAAACTTACTGGCATATCTTGGCCACAGCCCCATGCAAGCAAGCAGAAAGCAAATATATTTAAAATGGAAGAGAGGAACTGGCTAGCAGGCAGCTACACTCACCCTTTTGTACAGCCTATGGTCCACCAGAGGGCTTCAGAGTGCAAAACAATACCAAAGAGCCATTAGACACACATGGCAACAACCATACCTTACCCAGAGCTTCACTTCAAGGAGGAGGAGACAGCACTTCTGCTTGCCTGGAGAGAAAGAACCCTTCCCACTCCTGCCTATGGGACTCCTCTTTACCAGGGAAGAGCAGTCCTGTGTTTAGGTGCTTTAGGGCAGAAAGTTATAAGCAAGTAGAAAAAAGCCAACACTGTCATCCCCGTGGCATTTCTAGCTGCACCCTACCTTCCCTTGCAGCAATCACCTCTTTTCTATCTCATTCCAAATGCTACTCCATAGAAAACACTGCAGACCATAATTCCATCTTAGCAATGATCTAGATATCCCCCAGAAGAATAAAAGTTTCCTACAAATCAGACGAAGAATAGGAAACAGGAGGTTACCTTCCCAGTGCAAGCTGACTGTACCATACATGAATTCAGCTCAGCAAATCCAAACCCATTCAGAGCTCCTGATTTCCTTGCAGCTTTAGATGTGTCACACCTGGGGATCACTAAGTAGGTGGAACCTTTCCAAAATCATTAACTACACAAAGCTTTGGTTCTGCCTCAGGACAGTGAGCCTGGAGGCAGCTCAGCTCACAGAAGGTGTTAGGGGCAAGCTTTAGGCTGGAAGTTAGTCAAGTACAAGCTGACAGGTTTGGGCACCATGGGAAGATGGGTGAAGCTCTCCTGGGAGGCCAGGAAGTTTCTGTTTCTCATTCTCAACAAACAACACTTCTGTGACAAATCATGTTGATACTGTGCTATGCTGATGCATGTTTTTCACCAGATTTTTGAGAATATGACAACAGATGGATAAATATGGGGCGTTATGTTCAAAGTTACAAAAGGAAACAATACATGTCTGACGGTCAGAATGACTCCTGCTGGTGAATGATCCCTTTTATCTCCACGACACCTGAGAATATTCAGCTACTAGAGCTCCAATATCTTCTCTAAGAGTATATTCAACTAAAACTTATATCTTTTCTGATTTTCATCAACAAGTGATTCTTCATCATGCATCCACTACTGAGAGCTCTAACTGCAGAACATCTCCTTAACTCTCCCAAAACACCTCAAATACCTTCTGGTCAGGCAACAAACCTTAAGTTCAGGAGATCAGATCCTCAAGGCGATCCGAATCATTTGAGATATTAAACCCTTGTGCCAAAAAGTTACTGAGCAAAATAGGACAAGATGACCATTTAAGTGGTTCTGAATGTAAGCAGAGAAAGAGTTCTCATAATCGGCTTAAAGTGGACTTTGATCAATTTTCAACAGGAAAAAAAACTCCACCAAGCAGATCAGGGAAATCCAGGTTGCCAGGGAAAACCCTGAATAAATCTCACCTAAAGACTACAGAAAAAGCTCTTGAGAGCAATTTTTTGGCTCATGAGTAACAGAATCTGCTCATGGACAAAAACCTAGGTACAACCATTCCGTTTTTCCAAGGCTGAATTTCTGAACTTTAAGAATTTTTTGCCTTTTTCACTTAGCTCATTCCTTACAACAGACAACTTACAACTGGCTTTTGCAGCCTCTTCCCCCAGCTCTATCAACTCACAGAAACCTGCTACAAGATCCTGTTGGTTTGATGTTTCTGTGCATGCTCTCTTTTCTCTCACTCCCTCAGATTTTCCAAAAATAGTTGTCATTTCTATCCCTTGCACTGACAAGGCACTGTGGTTTAACAAGTAGCTTCATAGTGCCATTTTTATACTACAGAGCATTAACTAACATTAGGTATTAACTGTTATGGTTCACCTCTGGATTTTCAGGAGCTTGGATGGCTGAAGTGTTTCTCTCACTAGTCTGGGGCTTTTTAAAATTCTTGTTTATAGCAGCACTGTGCTAATTTTGAGCAATACAAGAGGAGGCAGCAATGGGATTCCAATAAACAGAAAGAGTGTGTGGAGCTCTTAGCCCAAGTACCAGTTCCATCCTCATCAGCTGTACCCTGTGTGAGTGTCACACTGGACACATGGGAGACTGAAGGGATATAATTAGGAGGCTTACACGGAGGTGATCTGAAACACTTACTTGGCATTCTAAGCTTTATTACTCTACGCCCTTAGGAAGAGGTATGCAAGAAAAGTCTAGCAGGGAGGAAAAATGTTGTTGAGACACAAAGAAAAATTAGAAAGCTTGAGGAAGAGCAGGTGAGAAGGAAGCAATTCCACCTAGTACTCCAGTGCACCTGCAGCACAAGACAGCTAAGAAAGACTGTTGCAGAGCCAGGTTTGGGAAGGAATGGATGTGGGAGCTCTCGCCAGGATATGGCTGTGCCAGGGGAAGCGCAGGGATCTGCCCCTCAGGACAGGGAGCAAAGAAGCAAACAGGTCAGTCTGAGCCAACTGAGATGCTGGAGCAAGTGAAGCTCTGTTCTATTAAGTTGATGATCTGTGTAATTTCCAGTATTATATTTTCCTTTACAGTTGTTTACACAAGGAAAAGGCTTCTAATTTGTCTTCAAAATCCTGCATGGTAATAAAGTTCTAAGAACCCGATTTGTGTGGTGTTTGTCACTGACTGCAGAGAGCAGAAGCACCAGATTCCTGTGTGGTTCCAGCAGCCACAGGAGCCTGAATGTCTGCAAGACACTAAAGCAGTGTGACCACAGGAAGAGAGATGCAGCCCAACTGTACAGAGCATGAAGTGTACACTCTGTTGGAAAACATCTTCCTGCTTGCAAGAGCTCTTTGGGCAAGCAGGAGGAAAACGGGGAACGAGACCCAAACCTGTCACATTTCTAAACAGTTCTATAAATCTGGTAAATTTATGTATTTTTCAAGCAGATTCTGAATGCTGGTCTTGTCATTTTGGTAAGTCTTGCTTTCACTGTTAGCATTTACCGATGCCACAATGCTCCTGTTCAAATTTCTCAATTACTAATAATAGTTACATTAACATAGTTTTAAACTCCTATGAGTGCTTGAAGAAAATATGTGACCATAACCCTGTGATCATTTCTATTTTAGAAGGAAAAGCAAGGCAGTTTTAAAACACGGTTAACAGCTACAGTGGAAGCAAGTCACTTTTTCCTTTTGTTGCATCCTAGCCAAGAACCACGGACAAATTCCCAAGCAACCAAAACTGGTAAAGAAGGGCCTGTGGACAAAGGACAGGATTGCACTGCTGCAGAAATTCAAGCACTGCGCAATGTGATGTGAGCCAGAGAGAGCCTAATGACAGTGAATCCCCCCTCCTCCTGAATTTCTATCTGGAACTCCCCAAGAACTAAACCCATCCTGCAGGGATGCCCAGAGGAAAGACTGTGCTGCTGGAGAGAGGAGACTGACCCTGGGTCTGGCCTGCAAACTGCAGTGGTGCAAATGAGCAGGGTCTCTCTACAAAGGGCAGAGGAGACACTGAGAAAGAGGAAGGCAACTGAAGTCAAGAACTGTTGGAATCATGGGCAATTTAAGCCTTGCAGAGTCTATGTTACTCAACAGCTGGAGTCGTAACTGAGCCCAGTTTGAAGTGCATGGCACATCCTGGGTATTGGTGGGAACCCCAGGGACACAGCCAGACCAGAGGCATTCTCTGGGCCAGCGTCTGAGTTGGCTCTAAGGGTCTCTCAGGCTGACCCCAGAGACTCCATGGATGGAAACTTGGCACATGGCTCCCCCAAGGACTGCCAGGATCTCAAGCAGATCTGAGAGGACACAGAAGTTCTGAACCTCCAGGACATGCTGCACAACAAACACAACAAAACAAAGCCTTTGGTCTCTTTCATATGCCCTGCTGAAAGTGAGAAGTCACTTGTGCTTCTTCATCAATAACTGTGGCTGTTTCAAGTGCACTTGGAATCAGCCTGGGAACTACAAAGCCCTCTAGCCCACACATGTTACTTCCCACTGAACCTGCAGTGAACCTGCAAAGTGTAGCTTTGAAATCCTGCAATAAGGACTGAGTCTGTTTCTAAAACCAAGAGTCTATCCCATGCCTCTAAGAGCTCTCCTTGTTAAATATCACTGGGCTGAACTAAACATGCTTCAAAATGCATCAGGTGTGACCAGCTCCTGAGTGGATGAAATGCATGGGTAGTGAGAATGGAGGGGGCTGAGTTAGAAACATTGGGATTCACCACTGTCTAGGCAAAGTCCCAGTTTGCAACTTGATCATATAGGGGATCCTTTCAGCTAAAAACCAAAGCAGACACCCCGCTGGTATTGCAGTGTTGGCTGCCACAGGGGAGCACTCTGGCAAGCCTGTGCTGTTCCCATGCTGGCAAGAACTGGTTCATCTTCGTGTCTGTGGAGCAGCTGACATGAACTAACCTGTGCTGCTCTGCCGCATCCCACCCACCCACATTGAAAAGAACACACACTTGAGAAGAGCCAACCAAATCATTCTGTGACCAAACTAAAGGCACTTCCAGCACACACCAGATGTCATCACATTTTGCACTTTCCCACATACCGTGAGTGTTTTGGCCAGCATTCAGAAGCTGAAGCTGTAGCTGTGATATTGCAAGCTTTTTTTAAGACTTCCTCAAGTCCAGCTTTTAAAGTCAAATGACCTGGGCTGTTTTACATTATAAGCAGTGGAGCTGTATACAATTCTCTTTCAGTAACAGTCCTAAGTTAAAGATTTCATTTTTGACAGTGCATCTTGGAAACAGCTCGGCTTTGTTCTTTGATTAAAAGATCTGTAGTGAGCTGGTTCTATTATATTTACATTACATTTACACTCATTGCAGACACACTTGAATATTGTCACATTGCTCTAAGGAAGGGCAGATACCAAAAGATAGTGTCATACCTGTGGCGGCAGCGTCGTAAAAACCGCATAATCTTGCGAGCAGCTTGATCCTGCTTCTTGGTAAGCAGACTGCTTCTAAACACAAAAAACCCCAACACTGAAGTGTAGGCAAAACTGGGGAGCATACTACTAAATGTAAGAATAATTATCCTATGAACCACAGTCCTTTTTCCCATCGGCCTTTGTTTGTGAAGCACAGCACAGCCTCAAAGAGCATAAAAACAATATATAAAGATCCCAATGGCATCAACACCCCTGGGGCTCACCTGAGTTTCTGTTGGACAATGGTGGCTGCCCGACGGTTTTGCCTCCTCTTGCCACACTCTTTGTAGCTGCGATAGTACTGCTGGATCAGCATCGCGGCTCGTCGGCTCTGCTGGAATTTTTTCTGCTCATAATAACTTCGGAATTTGCTCTGGATAAGAATGGCAGCTTGCGTCATCTTTTTATAAAGTGCATACTACAACAGAAACAAAGAGAAGCTCAGGCATCCCAGTAAGAAGAAGGTTCCTACAATGAAAGATTCTTGAGCCACTAAGACATGACGAGAAGTAAATGAGTATCTATTCCCTAACTGGGAATTGTGTAAGAAAATGGTGACAGCCAACCAGAACAACTGTAAGATTAGGGGCACAATTTAATCTGCATCAAGAAAACAACTGTTTTGATGCCTCTGGAATAGTCTGAATGGATTCATGGAATCATAGAATAGTTTGTACTAGGAGGAATCTTTAAAGGTCATCTAGTCCAACACCCGCTGCACGAACAGCAACATCTTCAAGTAGATCAGGTTGCTCAGAGCCCCATCCAGCCTGCTCTTGAATGTTTCCAGGGATAGGACATCTGTCACATCTACGGGCAACCTGTGCCAGTGACTCACCACCCCCACGGTAAAAACTTTCTTCCTTGTATCTACCCTCTTTTAGTTTGAAACCATTACCACTTGTCCTACTACAACAAAAATCTGTCCCCAACTTTCTTAAAAGCCAAACAACCCCAACAAACCCCCAAAAGCACAACAGTTTTAAGTTTAATACTAAGCCTAAGACAGAGGCAAAACTAAATCTCATTAGAAATCCATAACAAGCATCCACTGAACTCACAAATCTGCATGAGCAGTCACATACTTCCCAAATTCCATCTAGCACTGTATTATTTTTAGCCCTGTGATTCCAAGTAAAGCAGGCATAAACTCTTAAAAAGAAAATCTTTGTTCTACAGCCTTGCCTCTCACAGCATGCAAGGCGATGACTACTTAACAGAAACCATGTGCATTCATGCGTATTTTTAAGTCCTTTCTAAGATGGAAATGTAGAATAATGTATAGAAGTTGCATTCATACTACTATAACACAGGTTTTCAGTGTTTGCTGATCTTATTTTGGTAAATTTTAATAGTTTTAATACTTTCAAAACTGATGTGTCTATTGTTCCTGGATATTTTATCAGCTTTGACTTCTGCTCATTTTATCAGACAGACGAGTACCAGTTACTGCCCCATAAAGGGTAATGTCCTAACATACCTCAGTATTTTCCCCTCTACTGGGACCAAAAACCCCAAAAGCAAACAAACAACCCTTCCAACATAACCCCAAAGCAAAAATCCCTCCAATATCATCACAGACCACCATTTACCAAATTTCACTTTTTGGAATTGAAGCAGTCGTTAGGAGCAGTTATATTTTGCCATTATTAATTTCTACTGGGTTTTTTGTTTCCTTCTTTTTTTCTTTTTTAACATTTTTAAGTGAATGGATCAGATTCTGAATTTAAATTCACTGTTTTACGTAAGTCCATTCATGGGTTGGTCATGGCTTTCCTTCCAATTTTTAGCCCAGATGGGACTTCTGTGGCTGAGTTACAAACCCCTGAACAGAAGGGTTCAAATACAAAACCATGCCCTGAGCTGTGACTGTTCCAATCCAGTCACAAGCCTGTGCTGATCAGTGCAGTAACAGATCAGAGGAATAAGGCATGAGAAAGAAATTAGTCACTGGATAGACCAGACTCCAATATGTTTGCATGCAACTCTAAGACCTGAGTAGCTGCCCCCATCTTCTGGGAAAGGGATCAGTGGAGATGTCACCTAAACTCCTCCCCAAGGGGGAAAGCCTTGGCAGGCTCAGTGTCCCAGAGCTCAACCCACTTGTGCTGACAGAACAGTCCTCAGCCTGACACAAACCCACAGGGCAGGGGGATGCTGTGGATGGAGTACCACCCCAAGGACACATTCTCTCCAGGAAAAGCACACACTGCCTCCTGGTTGCTCTAAGAAAAGCTGATTCTACAATCTGACAAGATCAAGATGTTGCACAGCTGGGAAACCCATCTTTACAGCAGAAAATTATTGACTGTGAACAGTTTAAGACTGGCACCAACAGTTGTACCTCCACCATGAACAGCCATGTACTGAGATGGTCTTAGGAATCCACCACACAGGTATTTCAAAGATGAATGGTCAAAACACTTCAGCAGGCAAGCAGAATGCAGAGGACATTGGCTGCACAGGTGGGAAAAATGTTCTGTGCTCCCCAATGCCAAGGCAAAGGTCACCAAGTGACAGCTGATCAGGAATACTAAAGGAAAGTCTGTCCTCTGGAAAGTGGCTGCAAAATCCTCCTCCCAGCAGCTCAGCCCATCCCTGCCCATGGGAGCTGATGCAACTGTGGCACAGCAGTCCCTACACAACTCCCAGAAAGTATGGTTTGTCAACGATTTCTCAACCACAGGCATTTATTAGTGGACACCATTAAAACATTTCTCCAAAATGCCAGGTTCTCCTTGTTTATATTGACTGTGAAAGTTAGTGACCCATGGAGAACTGTTCCAAAATAGTGTTCGTATTTGTATTACCTTCAAGGCTATCCAAGTAAGCTTGGGGAGAAACAGAAAAATACATAGTTAAAGTTAGTGCTGCAAATAAAGAATAGAAAAAAAAAAAAAAACCAAAACAAAAAGACCCAAACAATCTTCTTTCAAAAAGTGATTCCAGGAACCAAGACAAAGCAATTTGTCAAGTAGTTTTTGAAAGGAATTAAGCTTCCCTACTACAGGAAGCAATCACTCCAGAATGAAAGCCATGTGATGGGTTGGATGTAAACCACAATGTAGTCACCTAACACTAGAAAGACTTCCCAAATAAATATTTTTGAGGGTTGTAAAAGAGCACAGGTGCCTTGCTTCACTGCTGCCAGGCATTAGACAGACTGTCTAGCAGGGTAGAGTGCAAAGAGCGATACGGGTTCTAGTCGTCACCAAAAAACCCCAAAACGTCACCAAAACCAAACAACAAAAAAAAACCCAAACAAAAACCAAAAAGCATATCTTCTTCTTCTGGGGTTGAGAACTCAGCCTGAAAACATGTCTCCAGTCAGAGTCTGGAGAACAGTCTCGGTCCTGGAAAAACTTGCACCAAGCTACAACATGTGACTTCCCATAGTTTAAAAGTTCTGTATGTGCAAAATAAAACAACCTATTTTTCATCTTCACCTTTATCAAAGGCAAAACCAACTTCAATTTCACAATGAAATTTGGCAAGCAACTAGTCAGAGAATGGTCTCCTCAGGCTGTAGCATGCATAAAGGCCAATATGGAATATATCACAGCCCTCCATCTCACAGCAAAAACACAGGCATCATCACAAACAAAATAATTTCAAGGATTCCAAAACTAAGATTCAGAACACGAGCTTTCTTCTTCTTCAATTTTGCCTGAGCAAGGTATTTCATTACTGCATGCTGAAAAGCGTACAAGAGGAACACTGGGACAATGCCCACTACAACGGAGTGAGTTCATGGCACTTACATGTGCTTCCTAAAATTTCACTTTCTTGATTACCTGTTTGTACTTTCGGTAGCAACGCTGAATAACAGCGGCAGCCACCTCCTGCTGTTCCCGGAGAGGACGACCCTGTGTGGAGAAGGAAAGGAGCAGCATCAGTCAGAGTGCACCAAAACCCAGGACAGGTGATGTGGCTCCTGCTGCTTGCAGGGCAAACCTCTCCTATCAACACTACCCGGTCCAACTCAGGCCTAGGCACTTCCTGCAGAGGTCTCTGCTGTCAACTCACATAACAAACAAACCTTCAAAATGTATCTTTACACCAAATGGGCAACTAAGCAGAACCTCTGGGGTACATTTTGAGGATGTGCTTTGTGAGTGCTGCTCTGGCACAGCAGGTGTGCCATGGCGTGGCATGCATGCCCCATACAGTACTCGTTTGGCAAACATCAACGAGCAAATGTCAGAAGCATTGAAAAGGTTATGACAGAAACTGTATTTTTTGTCCCCAGGGTGCGTATTACCCACATTTTGGTTTGTAACAAATTATACTCTTTCTCACACATCCATCAAGGAAGACACTGGATGTTTTGGCCACATACCTTGTATTTCCTGAATACTGTCTGGACGAGTTTGGCAGCTTCATAAAGTTCTCTCTGCTCATGATCAGACAGAGTTAACTGTGCAAACTCATTTTCTACCTTCTCGCTGGTGGATGCACTCAGAAATTCGGACCAGTCTGCTGCCGAGGGAAGGCTGGGTTTCTCAAAAGCTATTTCACTGACTGGTGAGCCTGCAGGGCTCAAGCTGGTGTTCGAAGAAGGGGTCAGGGGTTCACTATACAGACTTCTGAAATACCAATCACAGTAGAAGTTAATGGCTTACAAAGCACTTGGGCTGACATCACAGATAAGGACAACAACATTTCTAACTTCAAGACAGAAATTTATGCTCCCCTTCCTCTCTCCAAGCAACATCTCACACCCCGAGCTTGCCTGTTCTGCACAGCACAAATGTGGCACTGGAGCGAAACTCCCACTCTATGAACTTCTAGCTGTGCTGGCAAATACATCTGAGCACAAGAGTGTGCCTGGGCCTGCAAGACCAGAACTGAGTCTCACTGAGAACTGGTGCCTGCAGGCTGAATGGTCAGAACATGCTACCCAGCACTTACACCACGCCAAAACCCAGAGCAACCTCACAGCTCTCACTGACCTGATCTGTGCAGCACTGGGCAAGTGATCGACATCAGCAAGGTAACTGGCCAGCCAGCTCATGGTGGTGCTCATGGCAGCACTGTCCGTCCTCTCTACCAGCAGTGACTCCATTGGCACAAAATTCTCCCGCTTGATCCTGTCAGGCGTAGCTTCAATAATGTGCTCTGCAAGTGTCATCATGTTCACCTGTCAAGGGGGAAAGAATAGCAAACATCAGCTGCCTGGTAGAAGGTGCCTTGTGCTTCCATGTTACAGCCCAGCTTTAGACAGAATGCCTCATTTTCCCCAAACGTGTGGAAGCTGGAGTCTACTGTTTGTCTCAGCAGTGGAGAGAAATCCATTAACCAGTGCTCATTGCTTTTCTGCCTCTTCAGACCAAGCACTGCAGAGTTTCATATTCCCCAGACCTCTTTTTTTTTTCCTTTATGGGAAGCCCAAGAGATCTTGTGAAAAGTCTCTGGGCCCTTTCTCTATAGTGCTGACAGCTGTCATTAGTATGTTATTTCCAAAGGAAAAGTGATCTTGCTGCTCGTTTGCTGACATGTGCAGTAGAGCACAACAGGACAATAAAGACACATCAAGAGAAGTTAAAAATCTTGGGACAAAACATGGTTAGAAATCCTTCTGAACAATATCCCTCAGCTCAGTAAGTTTCACAGGAATTTTCAACTCAAAGAACAGAAAACCGTTCTTGTTTTGCAATGCTCTGCTTCACCCATGTTACACCAGCCAGAAGAGAACATTCAGAGATGACAAGGCAGAACATGTAAGGCTGTGTTCCCATTATCCATTTGTTCTGACAACCACAGTATCTTTCTCCCAGTGACTACTTCTCATATGTCTCGCCTGCTTCTGGTATATTTTTATTTCCTCTATTCCATACCTTCCTTCCCCAAACCCAGTCTCTCCCATTCTCCACTCTTACCTCCTTCCCTCTGAAGTGCAGTGGCTTGGCCTGCAACCACAGCACTACCTCTCTCACATCTTGTCTTTGTAGGGACTGCTGCCCACTTCCCACAGGACTGTTGGGCCACCTGAGTCACATGCACTGTTGTGATCAGGCTCTGCTTTTTCCCTTTTCCTTGCACAACTGCAAACAATTTAGTGCACTCTGTACGCTGTTGAAGTGTATGCCAGTGCACAACCCTAAATGCTAACCATTAGCCTTTATGTCTGGGATGAAATTGGAAGAAAGTATACATTGACTGTGTGACCACCTCCTTCCTCAAAGCACAGTTCAGAGTCTTTAGAGGCCTCCACGGGACTTTCTCATGGTCAGGATCCTCTGTGCAGCCTCCGTGCTCTATGAGACTGCTGATCTTGGTGCTGTGGGTGTGTTTACCTGCAGTTCATCCATGTGGTGTAAACAGTCCTCATCCCCTGCGTTGTCCCTGTAGGACAAGAGTTCTGCATCCACCATCTCCCTGTCGGCCATCATCAAAACATTCATTTGCTCCCGCTGGCGCAGCCGATGGGCCACAGCATCCTTCCCCAGGGCAGGGCTCTTCTGGCTCCCTGCCACCTGCACTGCAGACACACCAATATAAATGTCTTTTGGGTTCCATTTGATGCCTGCTTGGCTGCTGGAGCCCCGGTACCCAGTAACTTCCGGGATGTGCTGGGAGAGCTCCCGGCCATAGTCCCTCAGCCCTTCACTGGGGCTGATTGTCTCAGTGGAGGATTGCTTGGAGCTGGAGCTCTGCTTCCTAATGCTTGGCTGTTCCAGGCTCAGTGCAGTGGAAAGCAGCTTCTCTTGCCGGGCTTGAAAATACTCAGGGCTCAGCTTATGCTTTTTGGGTGCAGGGTAATCTTTCTGAGTCTCACTACTGTAATAGCTGGAAGGTTCTGATCTTGGCCGCCTCAGCTCTGTAAACAAACGGATCAATGGTCAAAACTAAACATGCAACCCACAACTGCTATAGGAATATCAACAGCTTCTGCCTCAAGCCAAAGTTTGTGCTGTGCTCTATGGACACCCGAGAGGATGTGCAAAGGGAGTAACAATCACCGAGGGAGGATACTGTCTCAACCACTCCTAAGATAAGTAAGTCTTTCCAAAGCAGGTATACATTCCTCTTCCTGATGCTTAGGCAAGTGTATAGAGCACAAGAAAAGAATTAAGCATGGACAGCAGGGCTACAGGTGGCACCTGCTGCCCAGGTGAGCTCCTTATCCCCACATTTTCACATGTTAAATGTCAGCAAAACAGCGCAAGCCCTCCAGGATGTTTTACCTGTGTTTGTACTGGAAATCACTGTGACTCCCTTCTGAGGCTCCTGAGACGCAACAAGCTCACTGTGCCATTGGGACACCCAGTTCTCTGTGTTGGAGTCTGTGCTCGAGGGGCACTGAATCCTAGGGTTTTGCCCAAGCTGAGTTTGTTCATCTCGCTGTAGCTGCTCCAAGCACTCTGCCAACTTCACATGCCCCCGAGACCGAGCAATGGCCAGCGGCAGTCTCCCGAGAGAGTCAGGAATGGAGATGGCTCGGCGGTCCCACTTGTACAGCACAACAGCTGCATCCATGTGGCCCAGGGCACATGCCCACATCTAAAGAAAAAAACATAATTGACCCACTGGGCGACCTGCCTTCTCCTTTCTTGCTAATGCAGTGGAGTCTGGTCCCAGCTCAAGGAAAAACTCTTCCAATAAACAAAACCATGACATGCTCAAAGTCAGCAAATGACTTTTATAAATGTCCCATCCCAACAAAAGGCCAATATAGGGGACTGTATACATGCTATTCTCTCCTACAACAGAGAAACCTCCAACTGACAAATAAAGCTGACAGTTTGTTTTCTTTTTGTTTTGGGGGTTTTTTTGGTGACATTGACATCACTGCAGAAACAGAACAGCCTCATACACAAAGGAATCTCTGAGGTCAGAAACACGCAGACAGGACCAAAGGTTGGGAACAATAAAATCAATACTTTGAATTGTAAATGGGCAGTTCTGGATCCATCTGCTTTGGCTTTTTGCTTATTTAAGTTCTTAGTCATGGTTTCATGATTCCAGGACCAAGACAGTTCATAATTTTACAACCTCTACAGTTAAATAGTCACAGAGGATGACGTGAAAGAAGGTATGTGGAATCCTTTTCACAGCATGATAGTGGAGACTAGATACTGTGTAAAACACTAACCAGAACCATCTGTCTGTTCCCTTTCCTCATGTTCCTCAATGACAAAGTTTTGTTCTGTGTGGTCTCTCTCAACAAAATGCCAGGAAGCCGACAGTACCATGTCTTACCATGTACGCAGCAGGGACACACAAGGAACATCTACTCTCCAGAGACTGAAACGCTTCAGGAAAATAACACATCAAAAGGAACCCCAATAAAGGGCCCTCAGACTCCCTCAGGAGTTTCAGATTCTGCTCTTACCAGAGGAGTGCAGGAGAAATGATCCACATTCAAAGGGTCAACTTCCAGCTCCAGATCAATGCTGTCTGCATGTTTGGTGCTGCAGGGGAAACAACAGAAGGAATGATGCTCTGTAGCCATGTCAGGATCATTGTTTAAGCACAGATTTATCCAAAGCACTGTGCCACAGGGAACTGGCCATGCACATGCCCACAACACATGTATTTACTACAGACAGTGCCCCACCACAGACGTGAAGAGCATGATACATCCAGCGACTGGACTCGCTCTCAAGAGGCAGGTCCCATCAGATCAGGGATGGGAACAACTTCAGGGGCTTGGCTCTTTACACAAGACAACCAGAAATGTGGACTGAGCAGAGTTTATATATGCTCCTGACACGCCTATACTGACACCCCAGAGTCCAGCAGGCTGGGTCTTACCGCCATTTGATGAGGGTCTGGATGAGAGTAGCATAGCCCTGGGCAGCGGCCAGATGGAGCAGTGTCATTCCTCGGAAAGTCTTTGAATGGATCAAGTGTTTGGACTTTGCCCAGCACGCACGACTCATCATCTTCTCGCACACCACCACCACGCGGCTCTCAAAGCAGCTGCCCAGGGTCCCAGTCCCAGAAACGCACTGAAACACCACACACGCCCCAGTTTAATCATGGACAGGAGCTGCCGCTTGCCCTGAACAGGCAGCCTTACACTTCTACAAGTACTGAGACAGTGGCAAATGCGACCGAAAACCAGCTGCTGTTAGACACCCACAAACTAGACTTGTTACTTCGGACAAATTATAACCCTTTCCAAACCCCACCCCCAAAAAAATCTCTGGTAAGAAAGCATAAAGTTTCATGTCTGGACACAGAAGGGTTCATACCTGCACCTGTGTTCCACTATTACCATTGCTCCCGCCTCCCACTCCTTGTTTGTGTTGCTGGGAGCCTGTCATTTCAGCCATTCTCCTCTCCATCTGCTCAAGTCGCTCCAATATGGACATCCTGAACTGGTTATCTAGGTTGGAGAAAGCCAGAGTAAGGATATTTCCATGGAAAGGAAGCTCTGCTTTTGACACTCAACTGCAGGGAAGTCGCAAACAGCTATCCTGGAAGTGATAGAAGAGATCTGCTCTGCTTGCAAATGCACACACACACTTGCCCTGCAGGACCCTAGCTCTTCAACTTCCTGCAGCAACCCTTTGACTGCAATTCCAGAGAACTTCCTTACAGAAAACAGACAGAAAAAAGAAAAATGCAGGCAGAAGAAAAATCCCTTTCCTTGTGAGTCCAGCTGTATGCACACAATACTAGGGGTAATGCAAAGTCTTTCAAAACACAAATTCTAAGCAAATAAACCCATTCAGAGAGCATTTCTGTAGGTAGCTGCCATTTAGAGTCCCCCACCTGCTTTACTAGAGTCCTGAATTCAGCTTGGCTTGCCTCCTGGAATCATGCAATGATGGTATCTGGAGGAGAAAGACTCCTCTGCTTCCTTCTGTGCTTAGGAAAAGGAGCCTTTAACAGGGCACTTGCTCCTTCCCTGGCACACTTCCTTTCTTGGAAAACAGCTTCAGCCAAGTGCCAGAAACAGAACTACCAGAAATCAGTGTATGGGCACTGACAATCCTGTAACACCACTCTGCAAAGCCATGCAACTCTGGAGCCCTCTGGTCCCTGCAGAAGTCTCAGAGCTGTATTACTGATTTTCCTCTCCTTGCACTCTAACATAGCACTATCCTACAGCTACTAAGGCTTGAATGGTGGAACAGGGAGGTTCAGACTGATTAACAGATCACTGCTGAACCTGATGCCGTAGAGATCAACTGAGGCAATGATTCTCTGGATAGGGCCAGTCAGCGCAGAGGGAGTGGCTGCAAATGCAGAACTCCTTCTGTCTTGTGACCAATAAGGGATAAGTTTCATGCAGCTCATGTGAAGCTGAGCAGGACTGTTTTTTGGATAGGGAACATTTAATGAATCCTGACATCATGCTAAGAGCATATCTAGTAAACTGTGGGGGAGAAACAGCCCTCTTCCTGTTCAGTTTCATGCATCCATGGAGATGGTGTGGTGGTGCAGAACACCCATAATCCCACAACCAAGCCCACTGACAGTAAAAAGGGTATGTGCACTGAAATAGACAAGCTCTGATGAAGTTTTAAACAAGCCAGTCTTCTCCAAGAAGAACACAGAGCCCTCCCCGGAAGGCTGTAGGGGTACTCATATGCTACACTCTGAGGCACAGCTCTCACTAGAGGGTATTGGACAGACGTGGATCTCTGCTGTACTGCACTCAGGACCATATTGCAGACCACTGGTACAAGACAGCTCAGGTCCACTGGCTGAAGACATCCCCTTCTCACCAAGAGGCTGCTGTGGTCTGACAGCAGGCAAGAGCTCCACTCCCTTCTGGCCAGCTTCAGCATCCCACCCTGGCTGCTTAAGAGCCAGGGACAAAGGACTGTGGCCAGCACCTCCCATGTAACCTCATGTCAGAGGTGAGCTCACTAGACCAAAAGATTTATTGCTAGCGCCTTACTAATCCTTCAGTTGTCCTGCTAATTGCAAAGCCCCCAGGAAAGGACTGGCAGTTACATGACGAAACACTGATGGCGCTGATGCCGTGTCAGGGCCCCGTCCCCGAGCTGCGGGCAGCACACGGCAGCAGCACATGCCTTGTTTGCCCAGCAAATCTTTGTTCCAGGAGTGCTGCAGTGTGCTGCAGTGCAGTCCACACCGCTGTCTCCTCCCTCCCCATTGCCAGGCGGAGCACGTCCACTGCAGAGACTGGCAGAGACCTGGTCCCGCTGAGCCGTCCCCTCCCACCGCAGGCCTGTGCAAACACAGCTGCGACAGCTCCGGCACCTGGAAAAGTGGCTTGCCCTGCAGGGAACGGCTCTGTTCCACACAAGTAACGCCACTCTCCCGAGCTGGGTACCAGCATTTGCATTCATTAGAGCTGAGAGCAGCAAGCGACAGTGGGTGTTACATCTGAGCCCTCAGCCTTGTACAGACAGAAGTATCATCTTCTTAAAAGAAGGTATTTGGCTTGAACTGGTGTAATAAACCAACAAGCTCAGGGCTGCAAGACTCTGGGATTTGCTCCTATTCATTTAGGGGTCAATAGAGAATAACTCTGTACACCTGCAAACAAAAGGAGAAAACAACTCCAGTGAAATGCAGAAGTACAGATACCTATTTCCCCCCCATTTTTTTGGTCAATCTGAAACCACTGTGGAATAGAAATGGAGGGCCCTATGCTTGTGACTATTTTCCAGGCTCTTCTCTCTGGGCTTTATGATCTGTAAATGACTGAAGCTTCCACCTTTCCTGATCCCAAGCTAAAGACACTGAGAACTTCCTGTCAGTTTTTGTCAGAAGACTGAAGTTACCAAAGGTACACCTGTCACCCAGCAATGTCCCCAGACAAAAACACTAAACCAAAGAAATGAAAGCAGGAAATTTTTCCTAGGAAACAGAATTTGAAGCAGCGTCTAGTGCTTGCAGGTATTCCTATTCAGACACCTGGCAGTGCTCTTGGAAAATACTATGGGTGGGACTAATTGATTCTGACTGGATCAGGCATTTTAGAGATATGCTGCTATTGGTAAAATGAGAAGTAGAAACAAACATTCTGGAGTCCCAGCACCGCATGGCCAGAGCCAGAGCCCTCTCAGTGTCTAGCAGAGATCACCAGAATTTACCCAGATCAGGGTGTGGCCCCAGATCAGAAAGCTCCAGGCAGCAAATGAGGTAAATGGGGTGGCAGTGCAGGGAAGGTGCCTCTATGCTGTCCATTTTCCAGGTGACCAAAATTGCTGCCTAGGCAGCAATGAGAACTGATGACAATTTCAAAATTATTTATGTATAGTGTTTTTGTGATTCTGGAGTAGCAATTATACCAAGATGTCCCTTTCAAAAGGGACAGGTCCCTTGAAGTACATGCACTGCACTAGTCCACCAAAAAACCAAAAAAACCCAACGAAATAACAAAAAACCAACCAAACAAAAAACCCAAACCAAAACAGCAACCCTACAACAACAACAAAGAAACACCAAACAAACTAAAAAACCCAAAGCAAACCACAAAAAAAGAAAAGAAAAGGGGCGGTGGGGAGGAGGAAAGGAGTGGGAAAGAGAACACCTTCCTCCCAAGGTTTCTCCTGAACTCAGCAATGAGGCCAAATGCTCCTCTCTCACAGCCAGCCCTGAACACACACTGGATTAGCAGCATTTTGGACCAAGTCCAGTCAGTTCACACACTGCTGACAAGCCAACAGATGTACCTGGCAATAACTGAGAGAAGGGCTACAAAAGCCACAGGGGCTGAACGTTACAGGTATCACTCTGTGAAGTTCAAGACCTTTTATCCTGTGTTATTTCTCATTTTTCTAGTCACAACCTCTTCTCTCTTGCTCACTTCAGGGGTCTCTGCAGGGCCACCTGCTTAGCAGGCTCTGAAGTTACAGGAACAGCTTCCACATTCTTGTCTTTTACAGGCAGCAGAGGATCTCATGACAAGCAAGTCTCCTGCAGTGCACTAAAGATGAGAGCTCAACAGCATAAGCTTATTTGGACAGTGATTCTTTTCTCCTGCTACATTGTACAGGAAATCTAAACAACCCAAGGAGATGACCTGCACTGGAAGCACCTCACTCCAAAGGCAACAAAGATCCATGTGGATACAAACATACTCACATATTTATAGTTTGGCCCAAAAATTCCACTTTTGATTATAGAATTTAATGTCTTTTTTTATGAGCTAAAAAGTTAGACATGCAAATTTGTGCATTTATTGAGTTTTTCCATTACACATCAATCTAAGAAATGTTTTAATATTCTTTAGGAAACTACAGAGACTGTTTCAGAAGCTGTTCTTCAAGGCTTCCTCCACCAAAGGTGATGAAAATAACCACATCTGTATCTCCAAGACACAGAATAACTTCACAGAAAATATTCTGAACCCTGTATCTTTCCTGGAAATTATTCTTCTTCAAATTTAACAATATCAATGTAACACCAAAATTACTTGTTGCTATCTTTCCTGTAGCATAACAAGGAGAGGTGGTGGCAACCCGAGGGGAGCTGAACTGTCCCAGCAGGGAGGGACTGGGAGGAGCTGCCTGGTTAGATTTTGACCAGTACTAAGCAATTGGTTTAAGTCTTATACTCATTTCCCTAAAACATGAACCATCTTTTAAGTGCAGAACAAGCTGCACTTTCATCTGCACTGTGAGACAGCCTACTACTGATCACAGTAATGACAGGTTATGCACTGACCATTTCTGGAGATGCAAAACAATTCTGATCCAAATCCTCTTAATGATACATGGTTGTTTACATCAGCTAGCATCTTACAGAGTTACAGCCTGTATGCTTGCAGACAACCTAGATATTGTTTAACCTTACTTATTCTTTTACAGAGTTGGTTTAATCCAGTGATGTTTTCTTAACCCAGATCCCTTCACAATTAATTTAAAGCACACCTGTACCAACAACTCAACAAGCTACCACGGCAGGCACAGTGAGTGGAAAATGCAGGGAGCTGAGGAGTTAGTTTCATCTCCAAGATTCTGGAAGCCACACCTCAATTTTCTCCCTTGGTGTTCGCCAATAAGCACTGAATTTCCTCAGTAAGAATATGAACAGATGCCAGCCGTTTACGTGACACCAGTTTTCACTGGAGGCTGCAGAAGCACGTGCCTTGTGCAGCCTGGTAACAGCTCCTGACTGCACAGACCCTGTATTGACAGGGGAGCTAAAACAGCACTCGCAAACACTTCATCTACACCCCCACGACAGCCCCTCCTCTGCACAGCCCTCCCCACTGCCTAACCTGAAGGCCTCTTCCAACAGCACGGTTTCTCTTTTTGAGCTGTGCACAGAGTGTCCCCCATGGGCAGGCACAGGTCAGAGCATTGTCTCTGCCCACACTTTATTACAACAGGTAGTAAAGGCACACCTTCATCAAGCATCAGTTCTGCACTTCCTTTGTGTGGTACCCAAAACACCACTGTGGCCCAGGGCATGGAGGTAAGAAAACAGCAAGGCACAGCAGTAAGTGACAAGCCCTCCTTTGCTTAACAAGCCAATTTTAAGAAATGAGCACAGACAGCTGCTTTTCTAATCTCTGCACACTGCTGTACCAGACAAAAACACATCCCAATGCATCTACAGTCCTTTTGCCAAGCAAGCTTCAAACAGCAAGAAACTGTCTGTGCCACATAGGACTTGGCAGTGCAGCCAGAACTATTACAGGTGAAATACTGCTGAAAATACAGATGAAAAATAAATTGGCAGTTCTTAGCAGCAAGTGGTGTGTATACCACTTGTTCTTTCTTCACGCTCTCTCCTGGAGGTCTGGAGGTTTTTGCCATGCTGCACAACCAAAATGATGGACAGTATCTGGCCGGAAGGACTAAAGGATGAGGGTCCATCGTCTCCTGCACATTCCACTGGGGCTGCATCTGCCCAGCATCTAATTATTCTCCCACAGAATTCTAAACACTAAGCTAAACAGTAGTGTGCGAGATCTGTATCTGCGTGTTTTCCCAAGCACTGTGCTTAAATACTCTGGTGTGGAGGAGCCACACTGAGGGCTTTGGCTTCTCAGCCTGTGCTGTTTCTCTACTGGCAATTTCTGTGTTAAATCATTCCCTGCATGAGCAGACACAGACTGAACTGAACAAGTGTGACAGCTGAGCATTGTAAAAAAAGCCATGCAGCATGAAGACATTTTTCTGTTTTGCAGAGCAAGCCAGAATTCTCTCACCATATTCTCTTATCCAGCGCAAGTTGTGGGTGGGGATGGAAGTAGTCTAAGGCCACGTCACTCACAGTGCCACTGCTCTGTTTCTATTTTGCAAATCATTTGCCACTGGTCTATAAAATCTTGCTCAGTTCTTCTGTACAGTACAAATCCTGAACATCTTTTATGCTGCAGTATAAATTTGATAATTTAATGCTGATTTCTGAGGCAGCATTGTTGCAGGAACACGTATTTCTGAAATTAAACTGCAGTCACATCTTTAATGCACCTTATGAGAATCTCTCTTCAGCAATAAGTTGTTACAGGTCTCTACCAGCAAATGAAAGCATTTAAGACTCATATTCTAGGACAAATGCACATTATGCTAATGAGACAGGTAACTTCCAGGGCTTTTGATCAGTGAGCAATCCCACAACTACCGAGGTACAAGAGGAGGAAAACACTCTGAGCCTAAGCATCAGCTGAAGAAACCCCACACTTTCACCCAAGAAATGAACACTGCTGGGCATGGGCAGGAATGATGAAGTCATCCACACCTGCACATACAGGTACTGTCAGTGATTTTAAGCCATTAATGCACCTGCCAAGGCATGATTTCTCACTGTCAACACTTTCCCCATAGTTCTTCCAGTACTGTAGGACTTCAGCTATTACTCCCATGCCATCTGGGATTACTCTGTTCCTCTCTGTCACCCCCAGTAGCCAGGCTCCCTCAAAATAGGGTACTTCTCTACTTTATCATGCCATTACTAGAAAAAAGAAGCAGGAGGGTTGCTCAGGTTGACTTCTTCCCCAAGTGGCAGTCTCCATACCAACAGCAATAAAGCACTTGCTGCCCTGTTTATCAGGCTTCTCTTCCCTAGGGCTCAGAGAGGGCAAGATTTTAATGCTATCCAGGAACAGCTGCTTCAGGAAGCAAAGGAAGGTTTTAAACATGCTATGTGTACTTTATATATTTTAGAGGTAGGGCACACTACCAAACAGTACAAGAATGACGTTTTTAGCAATTTATACACAAATCTGGCTGCCTAAGGTCAGTCTCTGCATCTCAGGTCAGAAACTGACCTGACGAGTGCAAATACTGTGAAAAATGTAAGTGAAAAATGCTCTTGGATGTATGCAAAGAGCAACAACCTGGAAGAACACGCTGTGCTGCTACTCACTGCCCATTGCTACTACCCAGGGCTCCTGGAGATTTCTTCCTCCATGGGCTACATGCTAAAGGAGCTATCAACAGGAAAAAAGTATCTCATGCCACACTATGCAGTATCTGTGCTTACAGGAGTGTGTATGGTATCTGTATCCATATGGTAACAATTCTGACCCAGGTTTTCTCTCACTAAATCTGCAACCTCAAGAGTCACAATACTCACTCCAAAATCACCAGACTGAAGAGCAGCATGCTATAAAATGGCCTCTATTTGCTGCAAAGTTAGATAAATAGGAATTGCCGCAAGCTACAAAACTGTGAAGCACTGGAATAGGTCAGCAAGCGAGACACAGACCTCCTTTGCTGGAAGCTTTCAGAAAGTCTGACATCAGTCATGTTTACCCCATCTAAACTGCGAGCAGTCCCCACAGTCTCCTGAAGTCCTCTTCCTAGTCCTGCTCTTTCTGGCAAAGCACGCTGCAAAACAAGTTTTCCAATAACGTGGTGTGGAGCAGGCGTGTGCTTCCAGCATCCCTAGGATCCCCAGGAAGGTCTGGGCTACCGACCTCCTCCTGTGCCGTACCAGCTCAGGACACGAGGCTGAGAGCGGGAGGCGCTCCGATGTAATGTGTCCTGCTGCACACGTGATGCTACAATTAAAGTCCTGTCACAACTCCGAGCCTGCATGGAAACATCACTCGGGAGGGGCTGAGGACCAACACGGGAGGGCGAGTACATGAAAACACCACCGCGTCCCACGGCTGGGGGCACAGCGAACAGCAAGGCGTGCCGTCATCGTGGACGTGCTGGAGAGTGAGGCACAACACACAAGCATGCAAATTTAAACCCAAACAAGCACCGCGTGACACTTTATCCTGTAATACTTACTGAAAGCAGTACTTTGTCATATGTGCACGTCCACCTGCAACGTCCGGGGGTCCCGGACCCCTCTGTAGTCCCCCTACCTGCTTCCAGGTAAATAATGTGACAACACCTGGCAGCAGAGGACTGACCTGGGAGTCTACAAGGCATCAGCGGAGGCTCCAGCCAGCATCTGGCGCAGACCCCGCAGCAGGGGCGGGCAGAGCAGGCTCCCCCCAGACCTGCTTGTCGTCTCTCGCATCCTCGCAGCCAACTGGAGCTCCGCCGTCCTGTCGCAGCGTCGACGGGTCTCAGCGGTGCCCCCCCCGCGCCCCTGCGGCCGCAGCGGACGGGCTAATGCTGGCCGGCATAGCTGGGGCTCGGGACGGCCCGGCCGGCCCCGGCGGAAGACGAGCCCGGGCGCCGTTCAGCGGCCGCGAGCATCACGGCCCGAGCGCTGGGGCCGCGGGGCCGCGGTC
>WEKY01035073.1:185651-368680 GCA_013390045.1 Picathartes gymnocephalus
CGGGCGGGCCCTGCCCCGCTCCCGCTCCGCTCCGCGCCCGGCCCACCCCGCCCTGACGTCAGCGGGCCCCATTGGCGGCCGCCGCCGTGTTTACAGCGGCCCCGCACCGGGCACCGACCGCCCGCCGCCCCCGGAGCGCCCCGGAACGTGCCGCACGCGAGCGAGTCATGCCCGGCACGCGCCATCGCTGGGTCACCTTCCCGCTCATACGCACAGTTCTCCTCATTTCGCTACACACGCAGTATTTGTACTTTTACTTATTGCTCCAAAAAGGCAAATTTGCAGAGCATTAAAATCTGACAGAATTTCGGAGAATGTCTGTGCGGTCCCATGATCCACAGAGGAGCCGCGGGCCCCAGGGCAGACTCCTCGGGGCAGCAGGGCACGTTCAGTTATCGGCTTGAGAACAGACACGGCTTCCCAGAGGAATCCGGTGTCTGACCATGAAGTCAGGCTGGCTCGGAAGACAACTGTCGGCATAGGAAGTGAGATCGCCTCACTCCTTGCCTCAATTCAATCACATTATGTCCAAAATGGAAAAGTACAGTCTGAGAAATGCAGTCAGAGCAGTAGAAAACTGGCTTCCTGAAACAGTGTCCTTAATAATAGTGTGTGAAAGGAAAAATCACCAAGCACATCTCAGCAGGAATATAAACAGAGGACTCAGCAGAGGGGAGAATCAATAGAAACTTGTTAAGTTTACTGGATAGGTCCTAGAAAGGAACAAGGTATCCGATGCAGATACCAACGCTCACACATCCCAGCAAGCTGCACTGCAGCCTTTTAACATGGTACAAAACATTCATCCCTCTTCCCAGAGAGAACCCAAATAGATAATCTTTTATGGTAACATCCAAGATGTAAACGCCAGTCACCTCTACCCAGATGGAAAGAGGAGTGAGAAACAGTGATACTGTTTGTCAACAGAGACTTTTTTCCTACCAAAAGTCTCTTACAGCTGCAAAACATTCACCGATACTGAACACATCTGTCCTACCCGACTCTGGTGTCCTGCATCTCATCACATGCTAAGAAGGGCATCTGGTCCCACTAAACAGACACATGCTGTGGGTTTTGGTGATGAACATTACCACCATACAGTAATCATGTACCTGTCAAACTGTGGAACACCACAGGTAGTGCACACACACTGTCTGCTCACAGACGATTCCATGCTGAAGTGAGAGTTTGGATACCACCGGCAGGTATGGCCACGTCATGCTAACACTAGTGAGCCATCAACCCCACCACATCCCCATCCCCTCCCTCTCAGTCTTTATATGTTCTCCAGCTGGGAAGGACAGCCAGATCATAAACTGAGAACCCAGCAGTAGCTGAAAATGCTGCCAGTCAGGTGCTCCTGCGTCAGTGCCATTTCCATTCAGTATCAGTCACACCCTTGTCCAACCCATACACACTTGACTCATCAGTACACACATGGCCTGCTCCTATTTTTAGGTTCTGTCCTCTTTCCTGTAGATGCATAAGTGTAATGCCAACAGCACTCATAGCCATTTCCCAGGAATTTCTGATCACGTCCCAGGCCAAGGAAACACCATCTCCACAGACGCTTTATTAAAACAGAAAAGGCTTCTGCAGAGGGCAAACACACATGCTTTCCATTGGGAATCTGTACTGAAATGCCTTTGTAATTTGTTATGCATCTGCCATGAGAAGATCTCTGCCCCTCAGCCTTCAGTTCTTCAAGCCTCATTTGCCTTTTTTTTTTTTTTTTCTCCTTAAAAGAACCTCTCTACAGACAGCAAATGAAAAGTGAGGTCAAATGACTATAAAAGCACACAATGGCTTCTGAAAACTGAGTTTTACATAGAAAACAGAAAAGGCTGCCAAGTTTATCAACAGACATCAGGATCACATGAGAGTGCTTTCTTTATGAGAAAAAGGTTTGCTTTGAAAAGAAAGAACACCATTATTCTAATTAACTAGAAAAAAAATGCAAGAACATCAGCAGCTGGTATCAACTGTCCATTTGTAAAAGATCTAACTCATCCATGGTGTGAAATAACGAAAACTCAGAATAAAACAAGTATCTCTGTGTATAGTTCAGAACATGGTGCACAATCCTTCATGGCACGGCAGACACTGATGAAGGAAGGAGCCCCTTCAGAGGATGGCACAGAACACGCTGCCTTCAAACTCCTCTGCCCATTCCTATACTTGGCTCAATTCAGTCCTAGAAGCAGAAGCATGGTGGGAGATGGTCTCACAACCCTTCCCACTCATCAGCAGGACTGCTTCCTGATCCCAAAGGCCAGTACTTGTGCTGTGCTCAAAAAAAATAGTGATTTTTGTTTTAATGTAACTGACAATATATAGTTCACATATAGAGTGATTTTGACTTTATTTTAAAGAAATTTGTGGAAGGGAATTGTTTATCTAAACTTAGATGAGATAGAAATTGCTTGTTCTTTTCCTAGGGTGTTCCTGGGGTATGGCTATTAAGCCTATCTCTCTGGCAGGGGTCATTCCAGCTGGAATCATGAACTGTGTTTTAACAGTGAAGTGCAAAGGAACTCAAAGTGTTCCACAGAGTTAATTAAAAAGAATTTTAAAAACCTTGTCAATATTTTGTGACTACAAATATTCCTCAAAAACCTTCCCTCAAGACTATGTAACAGTCAGTAGGGCAAGGATTTTACACAGGGAAATTAAAGCAAACAGAGAAGTCGGGGATCTGTGTATTTATTCAATTGATAGAATCAACTCACATTAGCTTTTAGCTTGGCTAGCTAAGCTAACATTTGTTCTCTAACAATAAATGAGAAGATGCTGCTGGTCCTTTAAATAAGAGTGTGATTTGCTCCCTTTGGAGAACTGTGCATCAAGGCAGAGGCTTCTGATAAGTCATGGTTAGTATCATTATTCAGTCTTTTTCCCTGAAGGGCCTCTGCAATGCAGCGGTCCTCTTACTTTTTTTTTTCCCTCCCTGCTAGCAATGCCCTAGTTTGTTCACTGCTGCAGTCCCCCTCCCTTCCACCATCACCACAGCATTAACAACCTCTAATTGAGAGCTGGGCTGCTAACCAAGAGCACCCAAAGAAACTGCAGGGACACCAGAGACAGCACTCACAGCCACCTCAGCTCCTCCGAGTTCAGCAACGCTGAGGGAACTGTCAAACAAGGGATTCAAAAGCTACCCACTTGGCATGCCACCCTGGAGAGATTGCTAACAGCTGAGCATCAATCACCATCACACGCTATCACTCCACAGGCAGCAGGAGGCCTCGGCAGCAGATGAAAAGCACCTAAAGACTCTTACAATCCTCTCAAGTCAAGCAAATTCGATTTTGATGCTGAACTTAAGACTTTATGCACCTCCTCATTAAGAGCCAGTTCCATTTGTGTTTACAGCCCTGTCTCTGCAGCCACATCACAAAACTCTCTACTCTGCAATACCCACAGTGCTCTCTCTCCATGCTGCTCTTTGGAAGTGGTACCATCCCAGCTTCTTTGGAATGTTCCTCTTTCACATGCCTCACCATCTCCCCATTTTCTGCTCAAATAAACACACATTTCTCTAGACAAGAGCAAGTTTCAGAGTTCTCAGGAAAGACAATTCCAGGATAAATGCTTCTCTCCTTCGAGAAACTGGGCAGTATGATCAGCTTTCTATTCAGACAAAAAACTCCACCCCTTTGTCACCTTGTATAAAAGGCAGTATCATTTTGTTCACACCAACAGAACCAGTAAGACATTTCAGTGAGAGGACTTTGATTAACATTGCCATAGCCCTCCCTTCCTGTCAGGACGACCTTTCCCCTCTACATCCCTCCCCCACCAGGAACTGGTCTGTCATTCACAGTTCTACATTTGGTCTGCTCCCTTAAGGGATATCACACACTTCTTACCGTCCAAAGACAGCCAGTCATGCTGGGAGGAAGGCAGGGTTGGCAGAGCTCTGGCTTTATATTCAAATACCACAGAATTGGAGATGATCTGATTGTTGAAGGCAACTTGCAAAGTCACAAGCCCAGTGTCATGAGCTAAAAGGAAAGTATAGGCTGTAAGACAGAGAACTCCCTGCCGAAACCCACAGCTAGGAATTACCCTGTGGATAATCCCTGGGTGCTAAATATTGGGCTGAGAGCAGGTGAGGAGATGGGTGCAGAACAGAATTTTTGTGACTAGACAATTCAAAAGTCCAAAATACCAGTTGATATTTTCAAACCTGGAGATTTTAAGCTTAAGAGTAATCTAATGGGTTGTTCTGGCAAGAGGCAGAATCACATGTGTTTCTAAAGACTGAGCAGCCTCACTGCATTTCTAGTGGGAAGCTGGGGCCCAACAATGAAACTAAGTTATTCTGCATCCACTAGAAGTCATATACTGAGGGCCAACACTACTGAAAATCTCTGTGGAGAGGTTAGAGGTGTTCTCATGCTGTAAGTAGTGAAGGGCAAAATGTAGCCAAATTGAGTCAGAAGAGCAGTGAGTGCACTCCTGAATAATAGCTACTCTTTAATCTGCTCTTTCGAAACGAAAGCAATGCTTAGAATTATTTTAAATTATTTCAAATAATTATTTTAAAGTTAATTCAGAGATTCTATACAGTATTTGTTGTGATCTGTTGTGATATATCAAGATCTCACACTAATTCGGTCAAAGAAAAAGGTAAATCTTCTCGATGCCTATGCACTTTTGTACGTGTATACGACATGCTGAGGCTCTGAAACCACCAGACGTAGGACAGCAATGCTCCTTACCTGGGCAGTAGCAGCGCAGTACCCCTGGCTGAATTAAAGATGCAGGCACTGAGATCTGATCAAACAGACAGCTGTAATTATTGCTGGCTTCCTGCCACGGGCCGGTAATGAGGACTTTTACTCCTCCCTGTCAGGAAAAAAAGGGAGAGACCCAAGTATGACAGGAGAGGCCATGGCGGGGAGGAGCGCGGGCGAACGCGCCCGCCGCCCCTTCCCCGCGGCCGTGCTGCCCTCGGGCGGCCGCCGCCGGCAGCGCCACAGCCGGGCACGGGCGGCGCTGGCGGCCCAGGGGGACGGGGCCGCTCCCAGCCCGGTGCCGCTCCCAGCCCCTCTCGGTACCAGCTCGGGCCTGCCTAGCTCGCCCCGCCCGCAGCCGCTCGGCGACGGCCGGGAATGTGCGGGCGCTGCGCTATCACCCTCTCGGGGCCGCATCCCCCGAGAACCGGACAGCGCTGCGCTGCGGGGACAGGGAGACCGGCCCCGAGCAGTCATTGCACACCTCGGTACAGACACAAGAGTGCTCCAAGGCCAGACCTATGCAAACAAAAACTTTTTTTTTTTTTTTTTTTTTTTTTTTAAATTCAAAACAACCTTCTCTTCCCATTAGTGGCTCAAACAGCCTCTTTCGTCGTGTGCTCCTTCACATCAGCAAGGTCTGTGCTGCTGCCATTTTCAGCTTATGGGGCACGTGACAGATTTTGGAAGTCAGTGAGGTGGAGGGAAATGCTGAGCTCATGAAGGCTGTGCAGGCCTTGAGTTATTCTACTAAGAACATCAGTGACGAATTTAAGGAATAGCTCCAGTTTGCAAACTCTACTGCTCTACTGGACCTAGGTAGCACCATGAAGCCATCATGAGGGAAAGATTTTGCTTTCAATGAAACAATACCCTTCTGTTCAGATGCTTCCCAAGTAAAGAAAGGGCCCTGTCAGGATAATAAAGTGCTTAATTAAAAGTACACTCAGACATGCAAATGGCCTTGAATGCTTTGACTTGGGAGAGAAATATTTTAAAAGTTTTTTCAAAGCTTTAACGAAACCTTTCCCTTATTAACAAAGCAACGAAAGATAAAGCAATAAACATCAATGAGTAAAAGCCCCGGACTTACCTCAGGGTAAGACCATTCTGGTGAATAATCTGTCACCATGAACAAGCGCCCACTCTGCTGCAGCAACCCCAAAGTGCCTTGTGCCGCAGCTGCCGAGACCACCTCAGCCACGTGCATGTACGCCATGGTGCTGGCTCCGTTCTCCGTGCTGCTGAGCTGCATGTTGGCTTGCTGAGGGCTGCAGCAAGGAATGCACATTTCGGCCTGGTTGTACGTCGCTCTGTTACTGTCTTCAGGCTGAGACAGTCCAGCACTGTCACCTGACACCAGCTGATGTCCATACAGAGCATTGCTCCCACCTTCTACTGATATGAAATCATTAATTAGATCAGAAAACTGGTTGCTGAAGGAAATGTCAAAGTGGTCTAAGTTAAGCTCCATGTTGGAGGAGTTATTTAAGCTAGGATGGGCCACAGGATAGAGTCCTTGTACCATATTTCCTTGGAGAATAGGGAGATTGTTTCCATTCCTGATACCCCCGTTGGCCTCAGGCTGCAAGTAGTGTTCTGTGTTGCAGGCTTGAAGATCCCCTGATTTAAGTAGATTTCCATTTCCTTCCGCCTGCTGGGAGGTCTCCATGGGAACTTCAGCTTCTGCAGTCATAGCCTGGAAGTTTGCTTGGAACTGCATGAGCTGGAGAGAAGAGGTGGACTCTATTCTGGTTTCCACTGTGCCGTTACAGTTGGAAGTGGTTTGGGACGAGGGCTCTGTTTTCACACTGGTGATTCCTAACGTGTTCACAAATGAGCTACCTGTGTCATTTAAATTGTTGTGAGTGTTTTGCTCAAGGGGAAGAGGTTTGCTGGCATCCTGCAGAAAGAAGCTGGGGGAAGGGGTCTGATGGACGTGAGGGCTCTGGACAGTCTGATTGAAGCTGGAAGAATAGTCCTTGTTGGAGTCAATGGCACTGAAGTCCATCTGCTCCAGGGTGGTACTTGGGCTCAGACCTCCTCCCGATGGAAGTAAACCTGAACCAGTACTGAGTGTGAGAGTGTTAGATGCAGAAGTGGAGGAAAATGCTTCTTTGGACATCTGTTGTTCAAAAGATGTGTCCTCAGTTTTAATTTCTTTTGTGAGGGTTGTATTGAAGTTGAAGCTACGTTCTGTTGTGGGTGACTGCCTTATGTTGGTATCGATGCTTTCACTTTTGATACCTCCTCCACCATAAGTCTGCCCTTGCTTGGGATTGTTAAGAAAACAGTCTGGGTCAAAATTCATGGTGGTTTCTGGAATCTTTCTATTTCCTTCTAAAGTTGTGGAGAGCACAAGTTCCTCAGAGACAGTGCTGGGTAGCATTGACAAGCTCTCTGAACTGCCAGTTGTTGGAAAAGCAAATTTGTGTCCATCTGAACTTACAGCAAGTACCAGTCCTTGTGCAGCTGCATCTGAGGACAGAAGGTGTTGATTTGGGCCAGACGTGGGTGACATGGTGTACACAGCTTCACTGGTGACTTCTGACATAAATACAGTGGCACTTTGTGACAAACTTCCCATAACTGATGCTACAGCCATACTGGACACACCAGTGACAGCTGGGCTATCTGCCATATCTGGGTCACTGTTTAACCCACTGCTGATGGACACAGGAGAATTCTGGGTCGTGTCAGGGACCTCCACCTGGTTGGTGGAAGAAACCTCAGTGCTGTTTTGATGGAGCAACACTGGTTTCGCCACTTTGCCGTTCCTCTTCTCTCGGCTGGAGGCCTTGCCATGACTGTGCTCATTCTTGCCTTCAGAGACATCGTTATTTTGTACCTCTGAATGAGCGCTGTACCCACCTGTCCTTGGTTCAACCTTTGGTGATATGATGCGGTGTTTGGCACTGTTACACTTGTGATGCACACTGCTTCCTGCCCCTGTGCCAGAAAACAACAACGTGTGCTGTTCAGTAAATACAAAATTAGGACAATGCCAGTTGTGTATCTCATGGCTGTAGCAAGAGACAGCTCTGCTTATGCATACATGTGTGAGAGTGAGTGAGTACACACATGAGAGAGAAGGAGAGACCTTGGAAATAAAACAAATTTCTCACCAGTGCCAGAAGAACAGGTCCTGTTAATGCACAGATCCACTGTGTGCAATGACAGCAACCTCACAACAGGCACACAGGCACCCTTACCCTCACCCCATGCAGCACCTGCCCCCTTCCTCTCTGCCCGGATCAGGCAGAGAGGAATTGGTGTCTGTAACAAGTTTCTGAGTTACTTAAATGTGCCTAACTCAGTGCAAAGTCTGCAGAGCAAGTGCTGCTGTTGTCAGCTGTGGCACAGAGCCCTGTTCCATCTGCCCCATGGACAAGACCTCAGCCCCTGGAACAAAGATGCTCAGCTCTCTACACGGGTGATGTCAGGAAGTTTGACAACCACTCTTGGGGCATGGATGCTGACCAGTAATCTGAAGGTGACAGATGCCACATTATGCCCCTGTCCCTGGCATCACCCTGTCACCTAGACTGTAGCCCACATCTTCCTGTCATCACTGTTGCCAATTAAATTATTAAAGAAGTAACCCATTAGCCATACAAAGCATTCTTGCTCTCCCATAGGGATGGTGATGCACTTCTGTGACTCTCAGCCATTCCTGTGCTGACAGACACGTTGTACTCTGAGAGGAGCACACGGTCAGCACTGGAGCTGCTGAAGAATGTTCAAGCAAGGGCCACCAGAAGACAATCCTCCATGAATTAAACCAGCCAGCACCTTTACTGGCCTGACAGAAGGTAACATCACCTGCATTCCTGAGAGCTTGTAATCAGGCAGAATGAAGTAAACAATTCTGTCTGCAAAGTCACCTTAGTCACAAACTCTGGTGCAGGGATTGCTTTTGCTGTTTAAAGAACAGCAGCCCATGAATTTTTGATGTTTCTCTCCTTAACTGATTAATTTTCCCTAAAATGAGGTAAGAACATTAATTACGGAACTGTAGAAGGATTGAAGGGGGGAAGAAGCCTTCTCGCTATAGCTCGTGGCTACAATTACAAATGGCATATTCTGGGCACCATAAAGCATCCAAGTAGCCACTGCAATTTGCTAAATCTTTTGTTGCTTGCCCTTGAAGGGGAACTTCTCTATTATGTGTTCAAGATTTGAATGAGGTCACTTAAAGTAGTTCAAGACAGTGCTTTTGAGACTAAATACAATATTAAATCCCTCTATTCTCCTAGGTATAGAAATGAACAGGAACAAGGGAAAGGCTTTCATGCTGCTGTATTTGTGGATGACAGTAAGGGATTGGGAATGTGTGTGTCAATGTGCAAGCCAGTTACAAAACAAAGCAATACTGTTACGTTAAAAAGCATTGAACAGACTTAGCACAAGACAAAACATCAAAGGGAAGAATAAAAGGATTCATGTTCAGATCTGCAAGCCTGGATCAAATGCTGAGCCTTAAGGGGTGAATTTTAATCCAAACTCAGGTATTTCAGAGGTCATCATTCTTATTTAAGCCTTGATTGTATAATGCAACTGCTCAAGAAAAGAAGAAAAAAAATAAACCCTTTGAAGCACTGACAACTTTCCTTTATAAGTTTTGCTAAAGACTAGTTAATGTATCATATACTTTACTTGACCACAGTGCTAGAAAGAAGCAGCTATAAAGCAGATGAGTTGGAAAGTGAATCACTTAGCTTCCCACTGTCTGTGGGAAATGCTAACAGTAAGGATGCTGTTTCTTGCTGCTGTAGTGTCATCCAAAACAAGGTAATCTCCTTTAACAGGAAAGAGATCTGTATTTTCATGATACCTAAATAAGACCTGTCTTGTCTCAGTGATACCTTGTAGTTAACCACCTGAACACTTCTCAAAAAAAATGAGCTGCAGGGCAAGGAATTCAGAGGGTGAAGTTGGAAGAACATTAGTTTTTGAGGCTTTGCACATGTAGAAGATATACCTTCTTGAGCAGCTCATATATCAACTGCATTTATCAGAAAGCATTGACATTTTCCCCAGAAGTTCCAGCTGCATCTTTTTATGCTCAAGACTTCTCCTGTCAACTCTGAGTTCATTGTGTCCCAGTGTTCACGGCGACAGCATTTTTATCACCTCAGTACAACAAACCATGTTACCAGACTGGATGAAGCTGAGTTACTCTGCACCTTCCCGAGATACTCACCCAAGGTACCAGTGCAGAGACAGTTGTGTGTCCGAGGCTGGGGCTTGGTCTGGTGGCTATCGAGGATCTGCTGCACGAGCTGTTCCACTGAGAACCCTGAACTGCTGTTGCCATTGCTGCATGTCCACTTGATGCCATGAACTGCAAAGAAAACAGTAAAATTTCCCATCAGAAACTGCAAAATCACGCCAAAACCATCAAAAGCCACTCCAAACGACCAGCAAAAACTCATTCCTGCTGCTTTCTGTCAGAACTGAACGGAGACCTATAAAAAGCAACAGCAATGGTTACTCATTTACTATTCTCTGCCCTTGGTATCAACAGGCTTCCAAAGGCAATTCCTGAATTAGGAATTTAGAGAGGAAAAACTCCTCAGTAGAGTATCTGGCTCTATTTCAGTCTGCTGCTAACAGGGACTCTGCACCTGCAACGACTCTGTAGCACCGGCAACCTTCACTGAAAACCCAAAAACAACAGAAGGCTTGGTTCCATTGAAGTAAAGCAGTATAATTCCAAAGAGTGTTTTGGAATCTTCTTCTGTCTAATATGAAAACAAAATCAGCTTTATAGTAAAATCAGCAGCCAAAAATGCACCAGGGTAACAGCAAATGCAAACCTTCTGCCAGGTCTTCATTGTCAGATCCCGGGTCGCAGCAGTGAAGGCTGACTCATTTTTTGGGAGTGACTAACAGACACTGTGTGAGTTCCTCCTCAGACTTGGACGACCTTTTAGTAATTTGGGAAAACGGACAGGTGGGTGATGTTACAGAACATGTTGCAAACTTAAAGTTCTTTTCTTGGGAACTCTCTGGGCCTGTTAGCTATTTAAATAAGAATACTAGACTGCATGCAGATACATGACTTGAATAAAGACTCCCTCTCAGAATATTTTAGTTGCAGAATTTCTTGTAACAGTGATATTTGCTCAAAGCATCTTCTGTCTCCTTTAATGTCTCTCTGAGCAACTTATATGTGCATGTTATTTATTTATCCTTTAAATGCACCAGAGCTCACGTGCAGATTTTGGAAAGTGCCGATAAGTGACATCATTTCCAAGGTGTCCTCACGCCTGGCAGCTTCTTTTCAGGAGTGTCTTTGCCATAGTCTATCAAGGTACATTCCTTGCATGTTGTGTTCTGAACTCCTTAACCGGAATACACAAAATCAAAGCTAAAAGTCCCATGGACTTAGGCTTTGTAGCAAATACACAGATCTCTGCATGGTGAAGGTTCCCAGTGTGATGGGGTGAAATCCTGGCAGCAGCAGGTTGGGCTGATGCTCCCGTACAGCCAGAGGCTGGGGCACAAGCCAAAAGCAGTGTTGTGCAAGGAGATCAGAAGCAAATGACGGGATGTTTGTGACATGTAATGACTGTGGTCACAGGGGCAGCATATCCTGTGAACAGTCTCTTGTTCTCCTCTTTGATGCTGCTCACTGAGTGTGTCACACACAGCTGGTGGAACAGAGCTGCTGGATCTGCTCTGTGAAGCAGTTTTATTGCTTTTTTTGTTACCTGTTGCTGTATTGCCTCATCACCCACTAATGTCACTTTGCCCAACACCATCTCATCTTGGACTAGTTTTATATTGCAAAATTGCATTTCTATTAGCCAGGCTGGATAACCTGCAGAAATACTGTAAATCAGGTTTACAAGTATTCTTCCCCATATCACTATTTAAAGTGCTGCAGATAGTTTTGTAATAAGTCCCTCTATGTTTGTTTGATGACCACATTTATTGTTATCGTACCCAACAGATTTTGCTTTCTAGTACATTCACGGTTATGGATTTCCTCTTAACACTGAGTCTCTGTTATTACATGTAAGTTAGACACGCTTGCCACTTCACTACCTCTGTTCACATTAATTTTATAATTTAAGATACATTGTTCTGCCACCTGTGATATTATGTCTAATAAGTGATGTTCAAATAGCAATTTTACAAAAAATACATTGTCAGTGAGATTAGAATCCAGTCATTTTGGTTGCTTTCAGCTATACGACACAAAGTTACTGAACCATAATTATTATTGAGAAACGTTGTATTAAGTAATTTCTGGTTACTTCAGAAACGTTTTGCTAAAGAAGTGAGCTGGTGTCCATTTTGTTGGATACAGAGTCTGTTTTACAGCAGGATGGCAGCGCTGCTCCCTACTGCTGCTACTTCTTGGGATGAGCAGCGCATCGTGGGGGCAAGGTTGGGAAGTGAATCATGACTCGTGTTTGTGTATTCATGATGATGGTTCCTAAGTCTAAACCAAGCTGGGAGCTAGGAGCTCAGGCATAATGGACAGCTTTATAGCTGGGTACTTAGAGGACTATGCCTATTATTTTCAGGTCCTTCCAGCATAGCAAAGTCCCACTGAGGATCAATTGCTGCTGAGGAAAGGTCCTTCTCTAGCCCTGCTCCAGCTGATCCTAGAGGGCTCTGGCCCCAGCTTCTGTCCACGTGGTGCCACTTTTTTTTAGTACTTATGTTCCGCATATGCTATAAAGGTTATAAAATAAAAAGCCAGTGAAGGGTGACAGATTGCAAAAAAAGAATGTCTGGATGCTTAATGCAAATTATCCACTATCTTGGCACATCCAATATGCAGATTTTCTTCCTCCCCCTTTTAAAGAAAAACTCCTGTGCCTGGTGAATTGTTAGTACTGAATACCAAACACTATCAAGATGGCTTTTAACACGTCACGCTTGGCTTCCTGACACATAATGAATCAGCAGGAAAGCAGATTTCTATAGGGAAGAAAGTGCATTATGAAAGGAAGGCTAATAAAAAGCATACACACATATTCTTCCTGCTTCTTAGTGGTTCAAGAAGTGAAACCACCGTAGAACTATGTTTGATTAAATATAGCCATAATATATGAACACAAAAGAGAAAAAAAAAAGTCTGAAGCTTAGCAGAAATTCTGGAAAGGATTTTAATCCAGATTCCTGTTCAGACTCCTAATGCATTTTCTGATAATTTAAAATGAAAGCTGTGAACTGCTTCAACACTTTCCTTTTCAGTGATAGCATGGAGGGGTCTAAAAGCTGCTGCATTACAGCAGCAACACATTCCTCCTGCCACACACCCTCTGCACAGTGCCTGCAGCACAAGGCAGAGTTACTGGTGCTTCACTGGGTGCTCAAAGGAGAGAAGTGAGGCTAGGGGAAGGTCCACAACTCAGAGTGCTAATGCTATTCCAATCTCTTTTTCTGAGCTTGGGCTCTCACCTTTCTTTTCTTTCATTCCTTTTGAAGAAAAGGCAATAAAAAATGACCTTCCAATAGTGCCCAGCAGCTCCTTGTTCATTAGCACTGCCAGGACTTCAACCATCAGGAAGCAAGGGATGAAAGATGATCTGAATTACCAGCAAAAAGGCTGCTCAGAATCCAAGGGAAACTTGCACACAGAAACATATGACTGTCCAAGTTTCTTACAACACCCTGGCTATTTCTGCCTTCTGATGATGCTGGTGGTACTCAGTCCTCCACAATTTCCAGGCCTGCAGTCCTCCTGTCTTGCAGAAATCTTTCTCCTTCCCATCACCTGACCTCTACCTCACTGTTCCCTGTTTCCCTCCCTGTGATTTCTCTACCCCAAGCAAAACTTTTCCCCAGAATACTCTCCCACATTTAAATCTAATCATTTCACCCTTTCTGAATGCTCTTAGGCATTTCTCTTTGCCACTTCAAACATTTTACACTTCCTAGTTGTGTTCCAAAGACCTTGCTCTTCCATACCCCACCTCCAGAACACAGCTTACACATACATGTACATGTACAGTACATGATGAAACCATTCCCTATACTCTATATGCTGCTCCTCTGCCCCAGTTTGGCAGGTCTTTTGTTACTTGAGTAACGAGATCTCCCACATGAAACTGGTAAATTGGATAGACTGATAGAGCTGGAATATCTGGAATCATCGAGGTCAGATTTCTGTTTGCCTCTTCCTCCCAATGTATCTCGACAGCCCATTGCAAGCCCTGGTGTCAGAAGTCCTGCCCTCAGCTACTCCTGACCCACACAAAGTGCTTTAAAAATCCTCAAAGTGCTGCTGGGAGTGTGAGCAGGTCCTTTGTCCAAATGCCCATTCCTGCCTTGCTGCCCACATCCTGCTCCACCAAGTGTTGACACTGAGAGGTGTTTCCATGGCGATGGTCAATTGGAAATGGCAGCCTTGTCCCTTCAATTTCCACTGCGTTTCTGTTGACAGAAATAAAGGCCTTGCTCTGATTTCTCAGTTTGGCTGAAGGATATTTCCATTAGATTTATCCTTTTGTACTCATACACCCACACACAGTTTAGCTTTGGTTTTCCAGCCTTCCATTTCCATTCGTTACTGGTTGTGAAGGACAGGTTTACCTGAGCCTCACTGCTGGGTACAGCAGTGACACCCCCTGAATGCTAATGTCCTGCACGGACTCACACGGGTGCTTTGCTCGGAGTTGTTCTTTAAAGGGATATCTGTCTTACAAAAAATCACCTTTCCTTGAAGGTTTGCTCAGATGCAGTGGGATGCTCATAGCGACTGGGCAGACGTGCTGTCCAATGTCCCTTGGAGGGGACCAGCAGGACAAGGCACGACTCTTCCGAAGCTGCTCAGAGCAGCGCTCCTGCCACTGTTTACAGACGCGTGAAGTCCAAGGCTGCTCGCACATGGAGAAGCAGAGTGGAAACCACCTCTCCCGCTCGTCCGGTGTGGTCCTCGCCCTCCTCCGGCTGCGGCTCAAGGGCACCATCACCATCCTCCCCCTTCCCCTGCCCCTCCTCCTCCTGCTAAGCGCACCGGCAGCGGCGCTCGGTGGCCGCCAGGTGGCGCCAGCGGATAAGGAACGGGCGGCGGGGCAGGGTCCGGGTCCGGGTCCGGGACCGGGACCGGGACCGGGACCGGGATCAGGACCGGGATCAGCACTGGGAGCGGGATCGCGTGTCCCGGTGCCCCGGACCCACACGAAGCCCGGCAAGGCCTCTCCACGTCTCCAGTGTTAATTTTTTTTTTTTTCCCCCTCCAGTTTCTGGGGGTTTTATTTGTTTGAGCAAAAATCTTGCTTGGCCATTGTGGGGGAAAGAAGTTCCTCATAAGCACGGCCCGCACAGAGAAGGCCTTCAGCCTCTCCCAAAGTTCCCAGCTCTTCTCCTCACGGCTCTTCCCGGGGCTCCCAGCCCTGTTTCCCCCAGGCTTTCACATCCCTGTGGCACTGCCAGAAAGATGTGGATTGACACCTTTGCAGATGCTCTAGGACTAGTCTAGACTGCCAGACAGTGCAGCCAAGTGTTAACAGGGGAGATAAAATACTAAGGAAGAAGAGGAAACAAAAGACTGGTGCGCCCATAGCCTTCTCGGAGAAGTTCGGCAATTGCTGCATCTGGTTTAATACCCAAGTTTTAGGGGGTCAGAAAACTATTTGGTTTAGGTTTCCTCAAGTTAGTTTCCATTACTGCTAATGGTGGGTTCCTACTGCCCTACAGTCAGCACTCCGTGGGATTATTTCACTTTGGTGTCTGCAAATGCAGCTGAAAGGCACCAGCTAAAACACAGTTCCTAATTTTGTTCTTTTGGTGAACTACATAAAACTCAATCACGAGGGAAACTGTTTCCTTCCCTACAGACTGGCCCCTGTAAGCACGGGATCAAGCTTCCTCTGGGGACATAAAGGCCACCGCAGATCTCAGAGGGAGAGGAAAAGTGTATTCTTGCAGGGCACTCCTTTTCAGAGCAGCACAGCTGCAGTGGTGAAGGGTCTGGGGGAAGATGAGAAGCTGAGCAGGAGGCTGTTGAGCAGGAGGCTGATGCTGGCCATGCAGACAACGTGAACAGGGATACTCAAAGTCCAAGTGGTGGGTGGATCTAGAGGTATCTAGCACCTTCTATCGTGTTCTCTTTTTAATAAAAACTCAGACTATTGCAGTAAACCTGGATGTCAGCATTACTAAACCCAATGTCTTTTTAAAGAACCCACATTGCTTTCTACATGGTCAGCTGAGCTAAGCTGGCAAGCTTCAGTTTCCATTGAGGGGTACTTTGGAGCTCTGATAAACTGCTTGGGGAATTGTTAAATTCATCCCATGTACCATTTTTGTACAACTGATCTTTTAAGATGAAATATAACCCCATTCCTTAAACAGAGTTACTGAAATTGAATATAAATTCAAGTCAAGATAAAACTCCCAACAACTCAATTCTTCAAACTGCATTAATGGCAATTGCTGCTATTTGAGTTTCGTTCTGAGCTACAGGAATTGATGCCTTCTCCAGTGATGACAATGCAGGGATGGAGGTTGAGGTCACCTCCAGGAGGCCTGATGGCTTCACTGACACAGAATCAGGGACTCTGGGAAAAGGCAAGAGCAGCCCATGCCCACTGACTCATGGGCACACGTGGAACTTCCAGCTTGCCCAGCTGTGGCTGCCTGCAGGCGGCACAAACAGAAGCCCTCAGTTCCTACGTAGCAGAAGAATGCAAAGAGCTTTTCCTCTGAAAGGAAGATCGCTCTTAATTATAGTGGACCTGGAACAAGGATTGCAGCGTAGCACCAGCTGTGAGCTTGTAAGTCATGCTTTGCCAGCTGAAGGATGAGAGAGCCAAAAGGGATGATTTGGAGAAACCCCCAACATGAGCTGGCCCACAATTTGCTGATCATATGGAGTTTATATAGAGAATTCTGCTGTGATGGATTCTGCCACTGAATTTGCTTTTACCACCAGATGCCTCTAAGGACATCTGCTAATCTGTTCAGAGAAATCTCAAAGCAAGACTGTAACGGGGCACAAGGTGGGGGGGAAATTGAAAGCTATGCCAAACTGAGGCTCATTCTTCACACCAGGCATCCTGAAATGACTTACAGGTGTCTCGGACAACATTCCTGCAGAATTTCCATGTATTATAGCTATTCACTTTGCACAAATGTACCCAAAAGTTGCATTCATACCAAAGCCAACACACACATGACAACCCTTTTGATTGAAACACCCAGTTGAGATGCTCCCAATAGTTGGATTATCCCAGGTCTGCCATCCATGGAGGTGCCACAGCCTTCCCTGAGCTCCCTGACACCTCTGAGACAAGGGGCCTCATCTCCAAGCCTGCAAGCAGAATCATCCTGTGGGAGGTCACGAGTGTGTATGAGGCCTTCCAGGCTCATATGCTTCAGTCTTGAGGACTGCCAAAGTGAGGTGTGATAAGCCAACAGTGATGGTCCAGAGAAGGCAATCAGGAGGTCATGGACGTCCCAGTGTGAAGGCAGGTGACAAATAGATCAGAACTAAAGCAAAAACCCAAAGCCATGAAAGCTGAAGTTGGGCTGATTAATTATTTACAATCTCAACTCAGCTGGAGGTGTTGAGAAAACCTCAAATCCTTAGAGCATCTGCAGCATTTACCTTTCATGGATGTTCAGATGGGTTCATTTCAGTCTGTTAATTAGTTCACACACCAGCTATGTTAGAACAAGTTAATGCTGTTTCCACAAAGCTTTCAGAGCTCTATGGCCACTCCAAAAGGGTGGTTTTTCAATCCATAACCACCAGTGCAAGCACAGTCACAGAATGAGCAAACATCACCCCTGCAGCCAGCCAAGAAGCTCTCTTTGGGTTCAGAGGTCTCCTTCAGGAGCAGGGCAGAAGCCATCTCTCAGTACCAGACTTCAGTGCCCTGCTCTGCTCACAGGGGTGACAAGCCTGGTTCCAGGAGCTGGTGCCTGTCCCTGCTGAAGACTTGCTGAAGCAAGTCTTGACTTTGGGATGATGCAGCAGGAAAGGAAGAGGGAACTGGCCAAATAATGGATGCAGGAAATGTAAACAAACTCCCTGATCATCCCAGCCAGGGTCTCTCTGCATTTCAGGAAAAACAGTTTGATGTATTTGTCTGGCTTGGACTCCAGGACCAATGCTGCTCACCCTGCCAGCCATCTGCCACATTGCTTTTAGTTCTCCAGGCACACATGGCCAAGAGAACACGCTCCCACACCACTGACTGTCTGCTACCCTCTATTCTGATAGAAAAGCTTTAATACCTGACAGAGGTCAACAGCTTCAACACCTAACTCCTGCCCAGGCTGAGTAGGACTTAAACAAACAGCACTTGTCAGTGAGTCAAGAGCTGGACACTGCCACCAACCTCTGACCAGGAGGAAGCTTCTTCCCCAAAGGCTAGAACTAGAATCAGCTTCTCTCCCTCAATCCTGAACGACATCCGTGGTCTGAAATGGGAACCCCCCTGGCAGGTACAGAGGCCTTGGACCTCCACAGACACCCTGTCTGTAATCATCACTAACATGTCTTAAATGAGAAATTCTCATGGAAAACAGCAACCAAGAAAACAAAAGAAGCAACAAAATTCCCACACAGCTTCCAAGTCCAGAGGAGTAAAACACAACAAACCCCTATATAGAGCAGGTAAAAGGGTGAGACTGTCACTGCACCAGTGACACCATGCACAATGCTTTGATTAAGTCATTGACAAATCTGCTTTAGGGCAGAAATATTTGGAAACATCACGCAATCAAACTGTGAAGTCTGTGAACGACTGTGATTAATGCAAAAATGTGATGAAACTAATGTGCTTGGCTCCAGAATTTCATGGCACACCCTATACTGGAACCAAATCTGATGGCTTCTTGGCGAGCAGTGCCCCTCTGTGTTCCCCGAACATGGTTATCTGTGTCCTCTTTGTTTTCTAGGTCTGATCAGAATCCAAAGCTTTTATTGTAGCTACATTTCTAAGGATGTGTTTCCCAGGATATGTACCCATAAACAGAGACGTGTACATGCATATATACTCTGAATAATTGTGCAGAATTTCACTCTTCCCTCCTGAGACATAAAAGAGCCAAGTGTTATTAAATTTACGGCAAGTTCGTTGTAGTTTTCACATAATTTTCTTGATGCACTGCAGATTTTTTAACAGGCTGCTGCTTCCTTCCCTGTTTAATGTTAAGGTACTTGTCCACTCTCAGCTACACCAATATCCTGATTTCTACGTTTATCAGCCCCAGGAGCAAATGTGTCATTTTCTCTATTCTCCTCTGCCCTCCAGCTTTGTGTGGAAGAGGAATACATGGGCCTGCACAGCTCAGGATGCAACAAAAGACTGCAAACTCAGATTGCCAACACTGCGGTCAGCACGAGGCTGATCTTTCATGGATGGCAGAGACACATCAGGACGAACTCCGTGGGCTGTGACCTCCAGTTCCAGGAGGCTGGGCATGGTACCAGCATCCAGGCAGGGGCAGCAGGCAGGGACAGAAGCAGACCTGGTATTTGTTGACTCACATCTGGTATTATGACTCCTGCAGTTAATTTTCTCTTGGTTATAGACCCACTTTACGTCTACTTTTTCTTTCATTGCAAAAAGATGTTTGTGTGCACATTGGAATGTGCTCTCCAGGGGAAGACATGCAATATAACTGTGATGCAAAGGAAAATATTATACACCAAGGCAGATGCAGAGAGGTTCAAAGAACTGCCTGTCTGAGGGCAAACTTCCCCATCACTCTGCACATCTTCTCTAAGCAGCCCTCTCTTTAGGCTGCAAAGTTCAAAACTGTGGGAAATGATGCTCAACTCAAAACGTTCAATTGCATGGGGCCACCTGTAAGCTACAGCAACCCACTGTGACCTGACAATGACCACCAAAACTGGCACCTGCCAGTACTGCACAGGCTCTTTGGTGCCTACAAACAGCCACAGAACATGCAAGAACATAGGTACAACTTCTCCCCAGTGTGCAGAGGGGACCTCTTTGGGGACAGTCTGAGCAGCTTTCATACCATGCATTCCAGAAGTATTTAATATTGGAAAGAAAGTGTGTGCAGATGCAAGCTGAGCTGGATGGACAAATGACTCCTTCACAAGATGGTTGTTGGCTGTGAGAGATACCAGACTCTAAATATACAGCAAAGAAGCAAAACCAGCTCCAGATACTCACACATCGGTTTGAGCTGCCCGATGAGTTCCTCTTTTGTCCACTTAGCCCATTCCTTCTTGTCGGTGTTTATTGAGCACAGGATGGGGCCGCACGGTTTCCCGCAGTCCTCGATGGCCGGGACGTTCAGGTAGTGCACCAACACAATGTCTGGGTTCTGCAGGGACAGCAGAGCAAGAGTTACATTGCTGGGGCCAGCACTCTCTGCATTCAACTTCCTAATTAAACCTGTGACAACAAGCATCATGATCAGAGCCCAGATTGTACCAGATTTCCCCGAGATAAGAGCTGTTCTTTAAAAGAGGAGGCAAAAGACGGCACCTGACAGTTTGCACATGGCTTCCCCCATCCTGAGGGCTCTCTGCTTGCAACTCTCTTACTCCACTTGTATGCTCAGCATGGACCTCTTTTCCAACCCTTACAATGCCAAATACTTGCAAGAGTCCTGCAAACACTACTGACAATGAACACTAGGTAATATGCTTTGGTTTAATGGACGTTTTGTTTGAGGCAATGCTTCCATCAGTTCTGGTCCACATCAGTCTTTTCTGAATATACAGAAAGTCACCTGAGAACATCAGAAACAGCCACTCTCTCCATACAGTGACAGAAAGCAGCAGGGAGGAGCCAAGGAGGCTCACAAACAGTATTACAGAGTGCCCCAAAGATGGGCTCTTTACAGACAAGCCTGTAATTCCTTGTCTTTTGAAGATGTTTGCAAGCTGCAGAAGGTTGGGACTGGAAGAGCCCCTTGCAGGACAGCTGCAGGAGGGAAGAGAGGCGCCGGCTTCCCGCAGGCTGATCCTGCAGCTGATCCCGCAGGCTGATCCCACTCCCCTCTCCCTTCCCGCGGCGCTGCTCTGACGCACTGCAGTGCAGTCCCACCGACACCTGGAGCAGGAGCTGAGCTCTGTCTTACCACCCTGCGAGTAAATGAATCATCTTAACAACAGCAGCAGCAACAACTCCGCCAGTTCCCCAACAGCGTCCCAGGGAGATTGTTCAATAGATAATAACAAGATTGAGGAGATGATTTCTTTCCCTTAAGTCATTTACTCCTAAGTTCGCAAACTTTAATGACTGCTTTGGAATTATTTATAAAAATAAATAGGATAATGGTATAATTAAAACTCTAATGTTTCATTAATGCTGTTAGAGCCCTGTTCTGAGGGGGAGTGGGAACACAACCCATCATCCGCTTGCAAAGGTTGTGCTGATGGGAGCACTTGCTTATGAAACCAGGGGAGAGCTGGAGCAGGACATGGACACCTGCACCAAGGAGACCTGTGGAAGGGAACTTCTGGTGGGCAAAGCACAGCACTGAGGCCCAGCATGCTGGAGCTGCACCCAGAGCAGCCCAGGGCAGGGGCAGGGTGGCACTCAGCACTGCTGGGTGCGTGGTGACTGTGACCCCCTCGTGCACCCCGCACACAGGGAGCATCCCACACATCCCCAAGGTCAGAGAGGGCTCATCGTGCTTCCCAGCTCCTCCAGGCTGGCTAAGAAGGTGCTGGCAGCAGGGAGGCCACTGGTGCCCATGTACAGCAACATAAAAAGCAGAGCAGCCCCACAGAGCATCTCCTCGGTAACCAGATACATCCCCCTGTCTGGAGGAAAAGCTCTTTTAAGTTAGGAAAATATGCAAGCAGGAACTTGCATTTTCCCCCTCTGTGGATAGAGCTGCAAACGGGATTCTCAGCAAAGATTCTGTGAGAAAGCAGTATTAAATTCTTGCAGCGAGTGCTAAAAGAGTTGTACTGCACAGGGAAGAGGCAAAGAAACCTTGTAAAGAACAGCTAACAATTTATTTCAGAGCAGTTTTGGAAAGTGCTAAAGCAAAGAAAACTATTGGCTCTTCAATTCCCGAGATTCTTCTGCAGACAAACAACTGGACCTTTTGTGTTCAATTGTGAGGTGTTCAAAACCTTCCTTTTTACAGGGCACATCTACCCTAAACAGAGACAGCCAGAGGACACAGAAAACCATCACAACCCCTTGTTCCACAAAGGGGAGGTCTGAAACATCACAGTTCTCGTGCATAGTTCGGAAGAGGTTCAGATAGTAAAAATGATTACCCATACACCCAAATAGTCTCCATCAGCTAATTTAACACAATTAGTGATCTAGATGATGAAGTAATAAAAAGTAATATGCTTCAGAGATTTCATGTAAATACACCTCTTGCTCCCAGGGAAGTCCCAAAGAAAGGAACAAGGACACAGCACTGGGTGATGTGGCAGTTCTGCAGGTGCTTCTACCTTCCTCTCAGGTAAGCTGTGTATTTCCACAGCCTGACAGTGGCTGTTTGTCACCAAGCAGGTCAGGATTATGGGGCTGCCTGGTTTTAGTGCAGCACAATCAAGTGGACCTCAGCAATGGACTGGCACAGGAATTTATACTTTTTATATATAAAACCATATAAAATAAACACAAACTAAGCAGGTTTGCTCCTTATGCCTACATCTAAAAGTTGACCTCAGATCGACAAATCTCATGAATGCCAATCTACTTGGTGGACTGAAATGTTTTGACACAAATGAAGAGAGTACGTATGTTTTGGAAAACTCATAATCAGCAGCAAATCACTATTTGTGGTGACCTACCAGGAGAACAAGAGAGATGTGAAAGACTGAAAGAACAACTATAGACATAACTTCCATACAGGAAAGGTTTCTAGACAGTGGACATGTCATGGCAAAAGCCCTTCCCTGGGGTGACAGGGGAGCTCTGGACTGGGCTGCAGACGGCTCTGGAAACATTCCTGCTGGAAATGTGCCCATCATTCCAGTGCCTGGAGCCTCAGCAGAGTTGCTCTGCTTCCCCCACACCTGAGTTGAAGGCACTGCCATCTGTCCCTGACCTGGACAAGGCTCCTTGGCTTCTCCTGCCTCCTCAGTGTGGCAGAGGAACTGCCTCCACTGCTGCTGGGGGGGTAAGCAGGAGATGGTGCAACAAGTGGTTAAACACAAAAAGTCGTTGGTTTTGATGAAGAAAAATGCAACTGCATCTTCTGTCTGACTCTTGTTTGAAGCTTCATCAGCACTAAGTGGTCAATAAATCAGACTGGCATGGCGTTACATTTCTTCCATAGCTTAACCATTAATCTAATGCCAGTTCTCATGAAAAATGAAGGAGAAAAACTATGTGATGGTGAAAGTGTACGCATTACCCACAAAGTGATAATGGCATGTAATGGTGCTGCAGCCCTCCATCCCAGTGGCTGGAGTAGCCTGGCAGCCTCCTCTGCTCCCCACCACACACCATCCAAGTTATCTGACTAAAACAGGGATTGTTTGTTCCACCAGCCTGCTCCATGTGGGGATTTTCACAGGAGCAGAAACACAAAACTGGAACATTTCTGGCAGGTGGGGAGGCAGGGGCAGCCAGCAAAGGGCTGACCAAGGCTGGGATGAAGGAATGGTCAGTTCCTCCAGAGCTCCACGATGGCTCAGCAACAGGGGAAATTCATTTCAGCAACCACCTTTTGCTTCTCCTTCACTTCCCAGAGTCAGTCTCCTCTGAGGAGAGGTCTCCCTTCACAGGGAGAATAATCACATAAAACCTCTGCCTTCCCAAAGCATGCTGGTTTAGTTTTCTTCTTCTATTTCTTTTTCTTTCAAAAACAAAAATCAAAAGCCATTTCTGGCCAGCTTCCAGCTGCTCTTCAGTTGCTCAGCCAAGGCAATCAGCTCAAGGCAAAATCTCACTGGCAGGGGCTCCCAAATCACCGATGACCACAGCTGAAGATAATTTTATTTGGAAAAATACCTCTGAGCTGAAAGTTTTGCATTTGTACTCCCTATTGGAAAGATGAAAGGAAGTAAATCATCCTCAGGGGTGATGAGCATCAGTGAATTTAATCTCAGCCAAGGAATTACCCCCAAATGCAGCCACTTGCCCCAGCTGCACTGGACATCTGTGTCAGTTCTGTTGTGTCAAACCTGTGAAGTTCTACACGTAGTGAAACTGTTCCAGCTCTAATGGCTACACCACAAAGCAGAAAGTAGGAGGAGTGGAGGATGACAGTGAGATGCAGAGGCAGCTCCTGTGCCTCCCTCCCTCCCTGTTCACCCCAAAATTATAACAGGTTTGTCTTTTCCAGCAGCTATTCATTCACAAGGTTTACTTTGTATTACTCTAACAATCCAAAAGGCTGAAAAGGCATCTCAGCTTTCTGGGAAGATAATTCACATCCATCGCCGTGGGGTGACAGGATTAATATCTGACAGATTATCACCCCCCTCAAAAGATAATATAAAGAGGTCCCATAAAAAGATAATATAAAGAGGTTTCTGTGGTTTTGAGGGGCTATCATTACATGATGCTTCAGTACCTACAGGTAACTCAGGGACAGGTACTGGGAGCACCTATGCATCATCTGCATGTTATCTAAAAATCAATCCAGTGAATGAAACTATTCCCAGACACATGGATGACAGAATCTTCTACTATTTATAGCTGTGTCTTTCTGGAGGGTTTCCTCTGGATTTTCAACGGTTTGAGAGCAGAGTCTGAGATATCTGAAGAAAAAGGCACAAATACATAACACAGACATCGAAGTAATGGAATTTTTTCAGAGACCAAACGCAAGGCAAGATTATTGGTTTGAATCCCAGCAATTTCTTTATCCTTGAACTAATTTCTAATTGAGGTCATGCTATGGAAGGCAACCTGGTGGTTGATGCCTTAGAATATATTAATCTTCCACACTAAATGTGGAAACAAAAAAAATCCACTGCCTTTGAGCACACAACCTACTGCCTTAATTTATCTAGAGTTGGGCATGTTTAATTAGGGAGAACGAGACAATTACCACAGACATAGTGTGGCCCTGGCATCCAAGCTAAAGCCCTGGAGCACGGGGAAGAGAGTGGGACCCCAGAGCCAGACACAAAAGCAGTTGTTGTGCTGCAGAGCAGGACTCCTTCTGTTGGAAAATCCCCTTTAGCTAGCACAGAACCTTGAATTAACCTTGTCCCCTATGGCTCCAGCTGACAAAAGAGCTGCTGGAACTTCTGTCCCCTCAATAGCTTCCTCAGGAAGAGAGGATGCTTGGAGTCAGCTGGGCAGAGAGACATTGGTGCATGTGTGGTTTGAACTGCAGTTAAATCAACATCCTGACACACACTTGCTCAGGAACTGGTGCCAGTTGTCACTGTCCTTGCCTGGGTACAGGAGCTTTGGGTCCCCTCTGGGGTGGTGGCCATCCCCACCATCCTCACCATCACCACATGCCAGCCCTGCCTGGTGTCTCAAGATTTACACCCTATGGATACAAAGGATGTCTCAAAAGATCAGTCAGCCCACATCTCCAACACAGAGTCATTTTCCCAGTTTTTCAGCCCAAATTCTTTTGAGTTTTTTTGTTTGCTTAAGTTCAAGAATTTTTGAGACAAGAGACAGGCTACAGGATGATACAGCTCCACATACTGCAAATATTGAAAGGCTTGGAAAGAAAAAATTATTTTGATATTACAAGATTTCCTACAATTGTTTTAAAGAGAATCAAGATTTCATCTGGCTGTATACTTTATAATGTGTTCCTCAGTTCCTCTTCAATACCTTGGTAAGGGCACAGCACACAGAGCAGGCAGCATTTAAACAGCGTGAGCAGCAAAGTAAGAGAGTCTTAATATAGAACAAATACCAAACACTCACTAATACATCATCAAATGTGATACATTTAAAGATATTTTATACAGAACAAGCTGCCTTTAAATACTCCTGAGGATCATGTTTACTTAACGTACACTTTGAAAGACACAGAGAAATAACAAGCAGTAATTCCTGGCCTCCAACGTTCCAAAAAAAATTGATTTCTGAGATGTTTTTATTTTTCATAGCAGTACCTCTAGCGCTAGTAAAAGGTGTAACAGGAAGATGATGCTACACAACCACAAAAATGCAGCAAAATAAAACAAAAGGCACTTCTCTTTCTCACACAGGTATTATTCTTCCTTCCGGACAATGGAAATTTCTTTTCATCTGTGTCACCTCTCTCAGCTGGAAGCTTTAACTCGCACAGGCAGCTGACAGGGACAAGATAATTCTGCCATGAGCTGGGACTGCGTTTGTTTATCTAGGAACATACAGGGAGCTTTGCTGCTGACACAGAGATCCCAGGGACAGAGATGCAGCAGGGAAGTCTCCTGTCTTGCTTATTGCTCCAGAGACCATGAAAGTGGTTTCATGAGAAGGTCTGAGGACACCTAAGTCTGTGGCACTTGGGGTGTTGGTGCTGCCCAGCATGCAGGGCATCAACGGCAGCGCATCCCTCAGCACAGGCTGGCTCCCACCCACGTCTCCAAAGGGTTTTCTCCGAGAACCACGGTGGGCTCCAGGCTGCCACCCACAGAGCAAGGCTCATTTCCAAACGCATGGGTTTTACTGTCTGTCTGGATTCTTGAAAGACCAGCCTGAAACTTGCATAGCTTTGAGCCGTTGGTCAGAGGAGGTGCCAGGGCAGCTGTCTGACTCAGTTAATAGCTTTCTACAGCTATGCCATTGCTTGTGTATAAAAACACAATCATGATTAAAGCAGAGAAAACTTAGAGAAAGCAACCTGCCCTAGTTCAGTTTGCTCAGAGATACTCCTTTTCAACACCCCCGCTCAGGAAAAGTGTGAAACAGCAGCAACAGCTGCCTTTAACTCAGCTGCTGCATGCAGCACTGACTGCCTCTACAGGGAGACAGATTTGCCGTGGAAATCACCAAGGCATCTCCTCCTCCTCCTCCCTGTCACTTGCTCTCTGCAGTTTTACAATTCATTCTGCAAAAGCCTTGAGGATTTTCAAACAATAGCACTGAGGGCAAAGCAAAGGTTTCTCTGGGTTTGAACTCCTCTGAGATACTCTTCCTGACAAATGAGGCTTATTATAGCACACACCTCTCTTGCTATACTGAGTATATTCTGCTACTCCAGCTCTCCACCTTTGAAGACTTAGTTTGCACAGTGCCTCTATGTTTCCCTATGTTAAACCTGTATATTGCAACCATTTCCACAACAGTGGAATTTCTTCTGCAAAGAAAGTGGTGCAGAGGAGAACATAAAAGCCACATGGTATTTCAGTGTCCTACACTTGAATTGGGCTTTTCGTTTTCAAAACGTGTCAATTCGCTAACTGATACAGACCAATTTATACATCAGGATTACTTCATTTAACAGCAAAACATGGCTCTTTATAGGGTAACATAAAGCAAAGGCTTGACTGCCAATAAAGCACCAGCGAGGAACTTCCCGGCCACCGAAACTGCAGATGTGGAGCAGAGTTCTGCCCTGCAGCTCCATGAATACTTTGAAATTGCATTATGCTGTCCCTGCACAGACAGGCAAAATCCCAACAAATCACAGACACAAATGTAAATATTAAGGTACTGCATATGCTGTAACAGTGCTGCTCTCTTTGCAGGCTACTGCTCTGTAAAAGATTTGCTACTGCATTTGGACTATTTTTCCCCACAAGTGTGAGCCAGAGATCCCTCAGCTGACATTTGTGAGGACTCTATTTTTTTTTTCATTCTGAAGCACAGAATCTCTTCTCTCTCTTTCTGTTTTTATTGCAACCTTTACATGGGAATTCTGTCATTGCATTTCAAACGATCTCAGGCAGAGCTCAGCTCAGAACACTTCCATCCCCATCACTGGCCAGAAATGCCAGCATTATAAATCATGCCCCAAGTGGCTTCTGCCCTTTCCCAGCTCACCCAAGCCAGAGATACAATAATAGTTGGTCTGAAATAAGAAGAAATTTTAATTTCAAAGCTCCACTGACATTCACCAAGTGCTTTCAAAGTTTCTACCAACAGAATGCACTGCTTCCAGTTCTAGTTGGAATGAAGATGGTGCAAGTTTTTCTCTTAAGCTGATGGCCTAGTTTGCCTCAATAACACTATTATCTGTTAAATATTAATGCATTTCTGTGAATTAAGAGCAGTTCTACAGGCACCTGCAGATGCATCACGTCTTACTTTTTTAACTGGTATTATTGTAGGTGAACCAAGTAATAGAAAGCTGACATTTCCAAATACCAAACAAGAAAAGCCCAGGAGAATGTACTGAGAGCTTGTGATAAGCTTTCCCTCCAGAGACATGCTGTCCTTCAGCACTGCTCCTAAAGCTTCACCAAGCTCCACACTACTTTTGTACATATACAATGATTTTAAATCATTTGCAAGAGGATTGCCCCTCACACCCCATGTGCACTCCCCACAGCAGCGGCACCATGGACTAAGGACGTGTTCAAGGGTTGGCGCATCTGCACGAGGCAGCAGAGCAGCAGCTCAGCACTTCCCAGGGTGCCACAGACTCCCAGCCACACACATCCCACCTGCCCACCAGGAAGGGAGCTCTCTGCAGTGCCGGAAGGTGAGGGCAGCTCCAGCAGCATCCCAGGGGCTGGAGCTGTGCTCACAGTGCTCACCAGCCCTGACCCCTCTCCCTGCACCTGCACAAACACAGTGCAGGGGCACGGGGCTCCAGGTGCCTGGAAAGGAGGCACGTGTGAGCCTGATGCCTCCCTGAAGGAACAGCAGATAAATGCTATTTAATGTTCCATGCAGCCTATACAGTACGTGGTAAACCAACAAGTCCTTTTTATTTCTATTCTTTGCTCTTTCTCTGAGGGCTCTATCATTTATAGCTCCTTTAAATTTGTTACTTTTGATATCAGTGACTGGTAATACAATTCCCGGAGGACTAACATCAATAACCTTCAAAACACTTTCATAATGTTGCCTTTGATAGACTTGCAACACGTTTCCTATAGCAAAACCCTTATGACACTGCTATACAGCACACAGGTTATTCACTGAAGGTTTTGTTGTGCCTGGATAATCCTTCCAGACATAAGTAACCCCAGTGCCAGGGAATCCAAGGTTCTCCTTCTGGAGTCCAATTTTACTTCTGCATTGCATGTGAGAGTTCACAAAGTGGAGGGTCCAAACAAAAGAGGCATAAAAGCTAAGCAACACGGGGCTGTGCCCAGAGGAAGAGATGGGCAGGTACCAAGAACACCCCAAACTGCCATGTCAGGGACATGCCAGCCTCCCTTCGTTCCCCCTACAGCTGCTGGCTGTGACTCATTAGCCATGGTGTCCTGAAAGGGATCCACAGCAGCCAGCTGGGAACTGAGGCAGCACTTTAAACTGGAAACATCAAATCCTAGAGCAAAAAAAGGAGTATCAGACTTGAATTTCTTCTGAACTGCAAGAAAAAGATTACTAAACAACCTTCTTTCTTCTTCACTACCACTCAGAAATCTCCCGCATACAATGGAATTAACAAACAGGGATTAGCATCTCGGCACTCCTGTTGTAGGCTGGGAGACAGCACAGACACTTCGAGACTCCCATGTGAATGAATGCGTTGGAATCTTAAAAGGAAATGTGACCCCCAACAGCGCTGCTGTGTGGCTCAGAGGGGCTTCTCTGACCTGCAGATAAGAGTGGAATTGTCTCCTTAGCAGACCTTTCTAAGGATTCTGACTCCTTTCTGGCCGTGTAGGCATTCAGGTTTCTCTTGGGGAGATCTGACAAATGGATTTTGTTTCTCTGTTTCACTATGTGAGAGCAAGCACAGAAGCACTCACAAGGTGGACAAACAGCTCTGGTCAGTGCTAGCACAACTCTGAACTCAAGGGAGGGGCACACATCCTTCCTGGGTCCTTTTTGCCCCAAATCAGGTCTCTCTTCAACAAAGTAAGAGAAAGAATGGTAAATTGGAGAGTGAGCCCATCCTGCCTCAGACTGCCAAGCCAGAACAAGCGACCTGGCTGCTAACGGAGATGTTACCAGGGATGAGCAGAAGGTTCTACAGCCCAGCTACAGCAAAGCAAACTGCCTTTCAGCCTGATCCATCAGTGCTGCACAGGAGCAGCCTGGCAATCTCCCAGCACATGACAGTGCCCCGATAACCTCCAAAGCTGTGTTATTACAGCAGAGAAAGGTGAGCTTTGTTTAGCCCTTGGGCTCAGGCTGAGCCGATGACAGATGTCGACACTTCATCCAATTAGATTTTTAAGTAGTGAGCACAAATTTATCAGGCGAGTGTTTGGAGATGTGGCACATGAGAGTTATCAATTTCTTTGGTAGCTCCATGGTGGCATGTCTCCTGGAAAGTCTAGTTCATCTTTTTATTTCACTGTATGCTACTAGAAAAAGAGTGAAGTTTTGGCAATGCCTTCTGAAGAATACAACAAATAGCAATGCAGTTGCTGTTACATGCAGAAAATCCCTCCCCCCTTTTTTTTGTTAATCTACTTGCCAAATGTGACTATGAATCTGAGATATTTTATACACCAAGCGCTGCTGCCTGTGGTGTACATTCACATCAGCAAGAGAAAAGAACACACAACACCTATGACGTTGTACACCTTACAAAATGCAAAAATGCAGGAAAGCTTCTGAATTTCAGTAACAGATGCAGACTATTACATGCAGCCAGTCATTGCTCATTTCACCCATCAGCTACTTGACCCAGCTACATACACTGGTATCTTCTGAGACATCCCAAAAAAGCAGCAGTAGTTGGAACATCTAGTGCCAGACATGGGAATATTAAAGTTTAACACAGGCACTTTTAAGTTGGTAAATGCTCAGCAAAGTAAGCACAGATCAAAGGGGTTTTTGAGCTTAGGCATCGATGCATCTGAAGAAGCATCTAAGAGAGAGGTAATGCTGAGGAACGAACAGCTTATGACAAGAGTCCTTGAAATCCCAGAAACAGCAATACTCTGCACTATCCAGGCTCAAGAGTGCTCTGTGTATTTTCTAATTTACTGCTTTTTCATTTTTTTTTCCCTGCATGCACAGAACATGGAAGAGGAATGAAGACCCTTGTCTTGCTTCAAATATAGAACAGACCAGGTTTTGTTCTTCAGCTTGGACCTCTCAGATCTGAACTTCATCAGACAGTGAGAATTGATATGAGGATCTGTTAAGTGGGCCTCACATGACTGCTGGCAGGGTTGTTTTCGAGCGGAGTATTGAGAGTCTTACATGCCCACCTACATTTTAGCCTTTGTACATATCCCATGTAGATTTTCTGCCTTTTATTCCACCAGCAAAGACTGCCTGTTTGAGTCAGACACCCTGCCCAGATGCCTCCTATTTGTTGCTTGAGAGGAGTAACTTCACTCATCCAGCCACAGATCGTTTCTGATACTGCTGGACTGGAGAGCTGGTGCTCGCTCAGCAATCACACAATATGAGGTGACTGCAGTTGTGCCTTCGCAAACCACTCAACGGTGAAGATTTTCATCTTGGCACAGACACAGGAGCTGCAGCTGCCTTCTCCCCTTCATCAGGAACATTTCTATTGCCATCAGAGGCATTTCCGTCACCTGCCACAGCTGCAGAGAGCGAGGAAGCCGTCAGCTACGGCAGGAATTCAAGTCACCAGGATTCCCCATGTTATTCCTACTCACTCTCAGAAGAACACACACCAGAAATGCAGGTGCCCTGTGCAGGGCTGGACATCCTCACTGTGTCTGCCAGGACCACCAGTGCCCACTGCCCTTGTGCAGTGCTTACAGCACCACCATCCTTCCTCCTCCACGACGTGTTCACAGCAAGAGATGGAGCAAAGAACAGCCAAGGGAATTCTGTCCTCATTACACATGCAAAAGCTGATGATGCTATTCCCAAACCCTGGGACTGGAACAACGGTGCTGCCCATCCCAGGGCGCTGGAGATGCTGTGATGTGAAAGCACAAGGGAGACCACGTCCTGCTGGGCCCCCCTGAGGGACAGGTACCTCACATGGTATGTGCTGTCTGCCTATCACACCAGGGAGCATTAAAGAACCTGTAAAGGAATGTGTAATGAGATGACAGGCAACAAAACCAGCGTGGGTGAACACAGAGATTCCCTGCAGAGCCTCCTTTTGACTCTGTGCTAGGAGAGCACTCTCTGAGGAATGTGGCATTCCCCTCTTTAGGCAGAAACCCCCGTGCACAGCCAGAGGAGATCCTCCATCACCACTATTTGGAATGCTGTCTTCTCCAGGTTTCCTGATGTTTTGGTGTTACGTCAGAAACACTTCAGCTGACTCAGTACTGCAAGAACCTGGAAAACGTCACAAAAATCTTTCACTCCAACTTGCATGCACAATTTGGAAATGACTGGAGCAATCATCACACCTAAGGAGACAAAAGCCTGCTTTGCTGAAAACCAAAGCTCATCCCTGCCACACCAGAAGCTGCAGCAGGACAGGTAAAATGCCCATTACTGCAATTTGGTTGATGTGGGGATGGTAACAACAGCAGAGCCCAGAGCTTGAAGGCACATTCGCAGCAATAGAGCAAACTCCCCACTATGTTCACCGTGTCCTCAAGTCATTCTGTTTTATAGATAGAGACACAAGGAAAAAATGAAATCTAAAAAGCATTGTCAACTTGAATGATTTTTCAGGTTCTTGTCACTAAACAACCATCATCCCTCAGAGCATACGAAAAGCAATAAACCCAATAGAGCTAATAAAGGAAAACTGTGTGGAGCTTGACAGATCTGGCTATCCCTGGCATGTGACAGCCAATTTTCCAAGCAGGCAAATTGAAGCTGCAGCAAACTTGTCCGCAGGATAAGTGAGACCCTGACAAAAACAGCACCGACTCCTGTTTTTTAACGCTGTTAAGTTCTGCTAAAAAAAGGTCCATTTTGAAAGAACATTCAAAAGGTTCTGCAAAATACATTTGTGGCCAATACAGAAACTGCCCAGTAATTGCTGTTTATCGTCTCACCTCTGCTGAAGCATCAGCACAAATCCAGTTGTCTGTAACACCCATAAAGGGACGCAACTCACCTGTTAACACTGGTTGTCCACTCTGGCTGTGCTAGCCCATGCCACCCCCCATTACCTGTGTTTCTTTGAATGCTGAAAACCCATCAGAAACTAGTTTCCTCTAAAAGCTGGAATCCCTCAGGCTGTGTGGCAAACCAGCCTGGAAAGGTTTGCAGGAAGAATCTGTGACCAAACCAAGACCTAATTTACCCAAGAACCTGTTAACATTTCCTCTGTGTACTCACTGCTTTTGAAGCCACTTATTTAGCAATAAATTACACTGGTCTGGAATCATTAGCAACAAAGTATATTGTTTTAATTGATCTGAACTTTGTTGCAATGCGGGAACTTCCTTCCTGTATAACTGTATTTTCTGAAAGACTGAAACAGCAAATGAAAACTCTCTTGGACCCTTGTGTCTATAAAATGCTCCCTATTCTGAAAGGCTGAAGTTTTAGAAAATAAAAAAATCAACAACTCTTCCATTTTTGCAATGAACCTTGAACCTGCCTCATGAACCTTGTAAGGGGTCATGGAGTTTTATATGTGGAGGGACACACCACAAGCCACGTGCAGACAGCTCATGTGGGAGCTCTAGCTGCACTGTCCAAAAACCGTATTACAGAATCACAGAATACTCAAGGACTTTATTATTTTTTTTAGAGATCGGAGAAGACGAAGACTATGCAGATTTAAACAATTGCAGTTCATTTGGTATAACTTCAGGCAAATGCAAAGGGGCAGAGGTCCTGTTAATAAAGACTCAGGCCCCATCTGTCTGAGTAATGGCAGCCTCTGCAAACAGAAGCAAAGCTGCAATCTAAAACAAACACGGTGCACTGCCATCAGGTATAAATACATTTTTATTCAAATTGGTTGGGGGCGTTCAGAGGAAATATTCAATTTATAAGTAGAGTATAAATGGCATCTTTTAAAATCAGAGTTTTCAGCACAGTTTAGCTCTCCATCCCCATTACTGCTGAGAGGGCTAATCACCACCCTGAATCAGTGCTTTGGCTGAACCTGACACTGGAAATCACATATAATTGTACTGATTAATTATGCTGAAAACATACATTGTTTTGCTATATAATGTAAACATAATAAGGTGAAAGTATGTTACAAATAGAAAAAGCTGTGCTGTTCAGAAAAACCCGCTCAGGTGCTACAGGCATTGGACTGACTGCATTTATTAGAAGAGCAGCGCTGATTCCCACAGCTGCCTCCTGACTTCTGAGGGGAAAAAAAAAGCAGAAGAAAACTGGTGGAAATATGACCCAGGAGTATAGCTGCAGCCTACTAAAGGCATCCAATTATTTATATATACATCAGAATAAAATGAAACAGAACAATATAAAAAGAACTGCTTCAAACAGCAGCAGTCCTGCAGAGCATCTGCCCATTGAAGGGCCTGATGTGGCCAAAGGACCTGGGGTTCAAACAGGGGCTGATACAGAGTGAGCTCAAGGGAGAGGCAGGAAGGAAACAGAAGGAACTCAGTCCATTTCTTGGGAGTGAGATATTAACAGCCAGTACAAGAAATGTAAAAGGGCCCACAACACAAGGAAAAAAACCCCTAAAATTAGGAATTCCTCCTTGCAGAGAATTACAGCAACAAAGCCTGGTAATTTCACAGAAGACACCAGCATTAACCCAGAACACTTAAAACCAAGAGACATGCCTTTCTCCGTAGCTGCATCTTGCTGTGCAATGATCTGAGAAGCCACTGAAAGAAAATTGCTTGAGTTTCCAATTTAGAGCTGCACTTAACCAAATACTATCTGTCTTCAGACACATTGGCAAGTAAAAGTAGCAAATTACTTGTTTTCCTGTAGCACCTAAAATCCCAACAGCCATGGTGTCAGTCCCTTGTCACCCACAACCTCCAGAGCCACCACACCGCTATGACCACTCTCCTCATGCACTGCTCGCTCAGATTCTTTGGGTGTTATTTTAATTTATTCACAAACACAAACCCCCACCTACAGCAAAGCACCCACATCCCACGGGACAGCAGCATGAGTTCCATGAACTCAGCATTTTCCAGGACCCTTTTGCAGCATGGCAGGTCGTGCTCTCATAAGCCAGCCGTGCCCTGGGATGGGGCAGCCCCCTGTACCTGGCTCCTGCAGAGCATCTCTGCTGGAGGCAGCTCCTGGAGAGGAAGACCCGGGGTTTGCCTGATGATAAACGGGAGAGAAAGGCAAACACAAAGCTGCAGCTGAGTAAGGAACATTAAGTCTGACATGGGGAAGCTGTGATGCATTACTCAGCCTGATAAGTTTAATGTATAATTTAGAAAGATATCACCAAAATGGAAAAGAGAAGCTGCTAAGCAGCTCTGAAGGGTATTCGGCTCAGGCATCACATGCACTTAGTGTTCACAGGAAGCTGCTTGCCCCATGGCACAGAACCACCCCTTGCCCAACAACTTGATTTAGATGTGTCTCAGCACTGAAGCACTTCAGAAAGAATTCATTCCTTTCCATAGGCCAGATTTAGGCTTTTCACTGACTATTAGCTATTGCCTCTCTGCATGATAAGCAAAAGTCATCAGATGGGCAAGCCCTTCTCCAACTGCTGCTCAGAGTAATAGGCTAAACCAGGCAGTTTGAACCCTCTGACACCTTGGAAGTCACTAATAATCCCAAATTTCATTAAAAAGACCTTAGAGAATGCATCAGCAGAAATAAATATAAAAAAAAAATCCAAAACCCACTGCTCACATAACACATCAGCTGTTGATGATTTTTGTTTAAAAGAGTGTAAATGACAGCCACCTTGCCATAGTCCTTTGAAGAAATACTTATCTTGGGGAAAAAAAGAGCTTTGCTGGGGGGCTTAGGGAATCTTCTGCCCTTTTGACTTCACCAGGACATGCAGAGGAGGAATGCTGCAGCTGCTTGTTGAGGAGGGCTGCAGGCTGGTGAATGACAGCTCAGCACCTGCCTGACAGGGGAAGCATTGACAAGGAAAGGTTTAAAGGTTTATTTGCCAGCTGAACTTGCTGAAAGTGTCCCCTGGAGCCCACATTTCAGAATTAATGACTTCTGATACTGCTCATGCAATCACCAGAGGGCCTATGGAAAATATTTTGATGATGAGGGATGCCATTTGTTAACAGGATGAATATGAAGAGCAGAGGGACGACACCCCAGGACATGTCCAGCACACAGCAGGCCCCTGCCACCCTGACACTGAGGATGGGACAGTGCAGGGGTGCCACCCCACACGGGCTCACGACAGCACTGCTGTGTGCTCAGCACCACTGGAAGGATTCCAGCATTGCTGATGAATCTTTAGCTGCTGCCTTGAATTATCTTTGCACGGCTCACTGCAGGGAGCTCAGTCAGGTCTCCATGGATGTCCTGGCCTCGTACGGAAAACCATCACCCTAATTGGGGAGGACTGGCAGGCTGTGTTGGGAGCACAGTGCCTGCCCGTCAGTGCAAATCCACACTGTCCCACCAGGGATGCTCCTCCACATGTCCATGTCTTGGCTGCCATGGGCCCTGACAGGTGAATTTCAAGCAAAGTGGAAATGATGGGTGGCAGCAGCTTAGACCTGAGACAGGAAGGAAATTCACCCACGGAGCCAAAACAGCACTGTGGCATTGGAGGCAAGGTCACAAAGCAGGACACAGACAAAAAGCTGTGAAGGACCCTAGAAGTGCAAGCAGTCCCAGAAAGGTCCAAGTTTTGATGTCCCTTCTGGCAGTCCCCCTAACAAGGTTGCCTGTTATTTCCCTGGATTCTCTCACCATCCACACATTTTCATACCATTTTTGAGTTTACCATACTCGAGAAGGTAATGACATCTTGCAGCAGTGTCACTGTATTTCCTTTCCTTAAATCAGATTTAACTTGTGTTTCTCTTTAGGAAAATTCATTGTCCTCTTATTCAGTATTACAAGATAAAAAGGACGGAACTGTCTTATCTACAATTTTGGGAACAATTCCTCATCTGACGCAGTATTTGTACAATACTGCTATTTGTCTTTTACTAGTCTGTTAATATTGACCTTTTCTATTTCCTTTAAACAGGACCTTTCCTGAAGTAATCTCTCTCCATCCAGCCCCTGTTGAACAGGATCATCCAGCACCAACCCACAGCATCTCAGACAGGGCTGTGACACAGGATTAGGATGCACTTGGTTTTATCCAGTCCCTCTGTTGTTTATTTTTATATCAAGCTTTTGCTTTTGACTTCAGTTCCATATTAAGAGAAACACTGACAGCCCATGACTCCCTCTAATGATATCCTAACCACCCCCCAAGTGTCTGCAGGACTCAGAAACAGCTTTCCTATTTTGTCCCTGTTTCCCAGCTTCATTAAAAGTATACATTATAAAAGGTTTTGATTCTTGCTGGCTCATTATCCAGAGCACCTTGTGCTCCAGCACCAGTCTGACCAATCCCAGTGACATTCCCAACCCAGTGGCACGGGTTTTCTGGCTCCCCACTCCTGACAAAGGGGGAGATGCTTTTCAGGACACACCATCACTGCAAATACTCCAGGAAGTGCTTTATTACACATATATTTTAAACTCTTGACAACACTCACATAGAGATAAGGGAACAGGAACTTGGGCCACAGTTTTATAACACTTTCCCTATTTCTAGTAGTTTATCTCCAGAAAATATCAGTATGTCTCCCAAATCCTTACAAATCAGTGCAGCTGGCAATATCAGCTTCTCCGACCTCAGTCAGTACTGCCTGCAATGATTCACTCAGAATAATCGGCTCAAAAAGGGAGCCCTTGTTCCAAAAGCCTCTGCCTCCAGCACTCCAACCATCAGGCACACACCTCTGCAGTGAGACCAGATTTTCTTGGGATGATGTGCTGCTGTTTACTCAGAGCAACAAGTGTACCTGCACCTGCCACACAACGACCTTCGATGTGCAGAACAGCAGAGTGTGATCCTGAATTTCCATCCTGTCAGAGGTTACGGTGTGGGTGGGAATGAACATGTAATGAGTGTCACGCCGCTGCACCAGCCACGGGCCACCAAGCACCTGGAAGGAAGGTGCTGGTGGAGGCTCCAAGAAGCTGTCACAGACCAAGGTCCAGGCAGATCATGCAGTAAATGGAAAAGGGGCCTGGGACAGAGAGATACCAAGCACACGGGCAATCCCAGCCAAATCATTTAAAAGCACACAGTTGGATCCTGTAATTCTGTATAGAGCAGGGAACAACTGGCCCCTGGCCACCCAGATATCCTGCAGCCAAGCAGGACCAGCACCTGGTGATGTGGTATAATCCCTGGCAGGCTGTGAATGGCTATGCTCCCTCTGGATATGGAGGAACTAATCCTTGGGAGTGCTTGGTGCAGCTCTGCAAGGAGCTGGTTTACTCTGCATGGAGCAGGACCAGCAGTGCTCATGAGCCAGAGCAATCCGAGGCTGCACTTTGGTGGCATTTTTTTTTAACAAGCACAGACTGTGCCCAAAGAATCTGACATAATTTGAGTTCAGAGATGCAATAAAAAATAGCACTCCCTTCCCAGAGCTTTTAGACTCAAAAATCTCATCAAAAAGAAATGCAGGTCTATAAATTATGCAGCCCTACCCTGCCTATCACATTCAGCTGATGCGTAGAGTCTCTTCACTTTCTCAGTGGGTTTGAATTACGAGAGTTGGTGAAAATGCTGAGGGCTCCTGCCTCAGGCTGTGGGAGGGCAGCCCTGTGCAGGGCTGCTGCCTGAGCTGCTGAATAATCTCATAGCCAAAGACAGCGATTGCTTTTGCTGCAAATGCTCCTGAACACAAGGTTATCTGGCTCAGAGGGGCAACCACACTTGGGGAGGAATATCCCAGACGATGCATCCTCCTCACACCAGACAGCAGCTTTCCCTGAAGACATCCCCTGAAGGACACTGGCCCCAGGACCACAGCAGGGAACACCTGTGCCAATGCTGGGCACTGCCTGTGCTACCTGTGCTCACACACAAGCAGAATAGTGCAGCACTTTTCACCATAGTCAGATCTTGGCACAGCATGCGATGAAAGACTTTCAGCATTGCCAGTGTGCTGAATTTAGCAGAGAAGGGAGCTAGGGAGATGGGATTCCTACAGACAAAAATAGAAAGTTTTAAAGCTGCAGCAAAGAGAAAGACTGCTGGAACATGGAGTCCTCTAGCAGCATCCAGCCAAGCAGCAAGAACGAAAAGGAAACCTATAAATAATATAGAGCAGATCTGCTCTGATCCACTAACCTACTTCAGGACAGGTTTACAGTGAAGAATAAAAAGAATTTAAGCTGGATTGTGGTGATTTAGAACGTGTACAGTGTTGATGTATATTGCTTGCCCTGGTTTCTCAGCTGGAATTAAACCAGATAACTGACTCCATGCACAGGGAAAGAGGTCTGTGTTCTCTGGTCCTGCTTTTGGAGAGGACAGGGGAGAGAGTGCCTTGCACTGGCAGCTCGTGTGCTGCGTGGCTGTTGCGTGCTCTGCTGATGGCTTGGAGCTGTGCCCTTGGGGCAGGCAAGATCCCAAATGCTGTGACGAAAGCACAGCAGGATTAGAGCATCCTCACGGGAAAGGAAAGCAAACACATGGATGTCACCATTTATCGGTTTCTCAGAGCTGTCCTGGGACAGCATGTGTAATACTCACGTACTCACAGGACACAGTATCACACAGAACATGGATGGTTAATTGCCACTATGGAATAACTCTTTACAGTTACTTGATGGTGGGTGAATAGAGGCAGTAAAAGTGAGCCCAGCTTTCCTACAGAGTGCATGGCAAGACTGCCAGCAAACCCAGAGAACAGTCCTAACTTTACTTAAATAATGGTGAGTAGCAATGTCCTTTATGTCTGGATTGAATACAGCAAAATGGTGACATGTAACTTTGCAGGTGTTGCTGGATGCCTCAGCCACGAAATTCATGGCATGGGACTGCCTCAGTCTTGTGTTACTATCTGCTGCCCTCCCCTGCCCTGAGACACCTGAACAAGGGGTTGGACACCATTTAACCACTGGCTAAAGAGTTCTTCAGAGAACACTTCCACACTGCCGGCACCCAGGGCCTTTGGAGCTGCTCTCCTTTTTCCATTCATCAGCACCATCTTAATTTCAAGCACACTCCGCCGAGGCAGACAGAGGCATAAATAGCCTCCTACCTCATCGTCTCTGCTCTCTGGGAGCACGCTGTCACTGGCACAGGCCAGGGCAGCCAGCCCTGCTCCTCTGGCGGGGCGTGTGTGCTGTGCTCTGCCCAAGTGGGCTTCAGCAACGCATTCCACATGTGAGGAGCATCCATCCACAGCAGGGCTGGGGCCTGCATGCATACCTACTCCCACAAGAAACCTCAGCACAACTGGCACTTGCACAAACTTTAAAGATTATTAATTACTGTTCTGAAAATGCTTTGAAAAATAATTGTGAGCATGATTGGGCCTTAATGAACAAACCTGTTTGTGCTTTTGACACAGGCAAGGTCTAGGCAAGTGAATTGATAGCCTGTAATCTGCTGATTTATTATACCAGACTCTACTGATGTTCTTAGCATCCTCCTCTTCCTATTTCCCATATATTTCCATTTCCTTTGGACCTGAAGGAGATCATGCAACTTCGTAGGTATATGTTCCCACTTTGCCAGTCTTTTAGCAGAGTGGAAGCAGACACTGCTGTTTGGGTGAGGGGGTGCTCGTCAGTGCCACCAGAGCAGCTCTCACAGTGCCAGTGCCTGTTGGCTCATGAGGGGTAAACACCAACCTCCTCTCCAAACCTTTGGTGGTTCCCACCTGCAGAAAACCAACTCCGAGATATTTACTCCTCCGACCAGCCAAGAGACAGCCAGCAGGCAAAGGACCAGGAGCTGCTCTGCCACAGACCCTCCCTCCTGCCCCTAAAACTCAGCCCTACTCTGCAAAGCCAGGCTTAAGGCATCCGGAAAGCAGTGCCTTGGGAAGTCACATGCTACTGCCATCGAGTTCTCATGCACTTCTGTACAAGTAAGCCTGCTGTGTTTTGCCTACATGACATGCAAATTTGTACATTTGTGTGGGTAGATAATTTCCATAAAAGATTTCCAGTGATCACGCACAAAGTCTGGCACTTCAGAACAGGTTCCTGCCCTGTGTCAGCACCTGAATTTTTTTTTTTTTTATTATTTTATTTTTTTTTTAATTTTTTTTTCCCTTTCTGGAGGATGCCCAGGATGGCACCCATAGCCCACCCTGAGAACGACACAACCCAAACAGCTCCAGCACATCTCAAAGCCAAACAGCACTTCATGGAAGACAAAAAAAGCCAAATTTTAGCTCTGTGCTCCTGCATTTTTTTTTTTTTATTAGAGAAGCCCATGCTAAACACTTTTAGAAGCTCTTTTGGCCCCAGGTAATTCCTGGCATAATGTCCTTCCCAGTAAATTGGTTTTGGGGGCGGGGAACTTGGTGCAGACTAATTCCTTGTATTTTGCTGCCAGGTCTGTGACAAAGAACTGCTCCATTGTTCCAGAATAAGGTAATCTCTTGCTCTCAATCAAACACAAAATCACAAAAATACATTCTCCCCTTAATTCAGCTGAAACCCTGAGCTGTTCCCCAGGTAATTAATAATGTTTGCAAATGTGCCTCCTTTGAAGGAATATTATCGTAGTTTAGGTGACAAGCTCAGACTTGGATTCCTCTTTATAATTCCTAACATCTACTCAGGCAGCATTAATTGGATTCAAAGCAATTACAAAAGAGTCGGGTTGGCCACTTAATATCAAATTCTTGAAGAAATTTTGCTTTGGTCTGCTCTGAGCCGCGGTGCTGGTTCCCAGTCTCTCCCCCTCCAGTGCCCAGCAGCACCAGCACGGGGCACTGGGCAGGTTGTGCCTGGCCTCTGCAGAGCAGGGCAGCTGAATTTATTGACTGCAGAGAAGTGCCTGTAGTGTGGGTTTTACTATTACATAAGGAAGGACCACAAGATGGAGACTGCTCACCTGAGGCGATGGTGGGTCCTCCCACCTTGGTGGGGCCCTGGCACAGAGGGGCTGCAGTGGCACTGTGCCACGTTTGTGAAAAATACTTGGCCTGGAAGGCCCCAAAGCCTCTGTGAACATCTCAGGAACAGATGTGGCTCCAGAAAGAAAAAAAACTAAAAGGGATGTCTATGTCTGCATTGCTGACCCATCTCCCTGGGCTCAAACAAGGAAGTTTCTTGGCTGTTCTATCCTGCACAGAACCACACATGCAGAAAAGCAAAATAAACTGAACCCAAGGGGCTGATGGAGGCATGCCGAGGAAGTGTCTTGAGCAAAAACTGCTGAGAAGTGCCTAACACTGGAAAAACACCAGTGTGATTCACTTATTTCATAATCATTTAAGATATCCAATACATAATTCAACAGAATTTGAGGATCCTGGCTGGAATCAGGACCAAGCAGCCAAGCCTGATCTCATAAACTCTGCTGTAGAATCGCTGACTGGTCGAACATGTTGGGGTTTTCTTCCTGCAAAATATAAGCTTTAAATTTAATTCCCCTGTGTGTAAACAAGATGCACCATTTTGCTCTGGAGTATTTTCTCTTTTCTCATTAGAGACTACTGAACAACAGAGATTATTTAAATAGCAAGTCCAACACATAGTGTCCATTTACTCCCAGACCTGCTGGGTAAGCCATGCTGCCAGCCCTGGCAAAGCTGCCTGGCTCCTGAACTTCTTCCAGGAAAGGGCTGAGACTGACCCAGTGCATGGGATGGGGATGAGGGCTGGGAAGAAAGCACAAAGCAATCCTTGGGAGGCAAGGGGCCAGGGCTGCTCCTGGGGTCCCTGCCAAGAGGGCTCCACACCCAAAGTCAAAGTAGCCAAACTCTTAGGCACACTAATGGGAACCCCAAAGAGCAGAAGGGCTGTCAGGAGGATGAGGAAGAAATGGCTGGGATCAGAGGTGCCAGTGGATCTGCCAGGGATGGAGCAGAGCCAGTGGGCCCACAAAAGGTGACAGTGGGCTTGCCAGAGGTTACACAAGGGACCAGGGGCACAGGGGCCTGGAGGTCGTAGCAATAAGACAGCATTAAGTCCAAGGAATTGCAAAACGACTTGGTGAGATGCTTGCACCACACATTTTGCTGAAGCAGAGCAAGTTAAGCCCAGCTCTGAGCCATGCTGATGACTTTCAAAATTTTAATACACTGACTCTAATATCAGCACTCCAATTATCCCTGGGAACATGCAAACAATTCACGTTTTGCAGTGGTTCCCAGTCACATCAGGCGCCTGTGGAGGAGGCATCTGCAGAACCTGCTCCGATAGAGTTAATGGGCTGCTCTGCCAGAGCCTATTTAGAATTCCAGGCAGCACTAATTTAGTTTTAATGGGCACAAATTCAATTCCAGTGGCTAAAGTATGCAAATAACAAATAAAAGAGAACCACTGTTCCAGCAGCTGCTGGAAAGAAAATGAACGGGCGCCCAGCTGCCCACCTTGCCCAGAGCTGCTCTCTCCTCAACCCATCATCTCCAGCAGAAGCAGCCCCGCAGCCACCCAGGCAGCTGGCAGGGACAGGGCTCGCCCCTGTACTGCCAGCTGATGTATTTATTTGCCAATGAGTGCAGAAATGACACTAAAGGGCCCTCAATAATACCAAGCCTCATTAAATTTTAATCAGGGCAGCCTCACACTCCCCCTTCAAACACCAAGGCATTGCAAGGGAGGGGATGCAATGCAGAGCCTCCAGTGGGGCAGGGGAACACCTTGGGAAGAGCCTTCCCAAAGCAGCACCACTGCCACTCTGCCCACCAGCCCTGGAGGAGACGGGCTGCTGCTGTGAGATGTGGCCCTGGCATCACTCTGACCCCTCTGACCCTGGTGTGTTTCATCACACCACTGCCCCTCCTCTCACAGGATCCCACACAAGAGGCAGGTCTGTCCTACAGGCTTTACAGAAAACAGAATTGGATTTCTGCTTTGAGCAATACCATAAAGGGCTTTGGCTTCAAGCTTGAGCTCTGAGCTGCAACTGGGGCAGATTTTGTCAATGCTCAATACCTGGTCACCTCTGTACAACTCAGGAACAGCACTGTCACCAATGTCTTCCCAACTGGAAGCCACTGGCACTGGGATTCACTCATGGGTAAGCTGCATACATTCATCTGTACATATCTGTGCCTTTAATCCAAGGGCTGGAAACACCTGAGAATACAGAGGTGGGCAAGTAAAAAATCCTTTCCTTGCTAAATATCATACTGGCACAACATAGTGGATGCAACACAGTCAGTGACTCACACTCTTGAATATGGCTTCATTGCTCATCATGGCGAGGAGGTAAAAAATAAAGACATTAGAGACAACTAACAAGCTGAGAACAGACCAGAGGAACAAACACCTAACACACCCCAAGCTGCTCTTCAGGTAAGCACAGGCTGGGTACCAGGAAGGAGCTGGAAAAGGCCAAGTATCAGATTTGCTACAGCACAGCACAGCACAGCACACCAAAGCGACTGAGGAAACCTGCCAGGAGTTCTGTGGTACCAACCAAAGATCAGCCTGGACCCAGCCTGCTGTCCCCCTTTTCCACTCTGCTGCTACAGAAGCTGAACTCAGATTGAGTTATGTTACCCAGCTACACAGGAAAGGTGCTGAATTAAACCGTTTATTAACTTTACACACTCAAACCAGGGGAAAATACCATAAAACATACTGAACAATGGCCGTCTAATGTAGATTTCTTTCTTTAAAATGGCTAGGGCAGCAGAAACTAAGAAGGCAAGCACCAAGAGTTTATGTCCTCTGTAGCTGTGGCAGACCTGGTCCCTCTTTGCAACATCATCTCTGCAGCCTCTCCTGAGATCACAGTGGCTGCAAGGACACCAGAGGGAAACCAGATATCAGCAGCTGGGAAACAGAGAAGCCCAGCTTTATACAGGGGAACTGAAGATGCTTCTCCCTGTTAATCACTTCAACCTGTATTTAGCAAGAAAAGGCTCAGCAATTCCCTCTTCCTGCACTGACTGCTGGCTTCCCAGCTGTGGCAGTGAAAGCCTGGCCAGAGCATTAGGATTCTGGAAATGCCAGCCCTGTTTGGCACCTGTGGGCACCCCCTGCACTGCCCCAGGCAGCACCACTCACAGCTGATCACTTGGGCCAAGCCATTCCTCCTCTTAACTGATTTACTCCTTGACAAAAACTCAGTATGTCACCAGAGCAGCACAAGAAAAACACTGGTGGATGAAGGACTCTGCAAGGACACTCTCAGAGCGTTCACAGGAAGCTGCCAGGCCCAGGAAGAAGACAGCAGGGTGATGTGCCACTGGGAGAAGGGATGCAAGAATCTGCAGCACAGGGCTGAGCGTATCCTCCCCCAGCCCAGAGACTCTTCCATGGGATCTGCAGCTCTGCCATGCAAAAAGCTGCTGGTTACAGCACAGATGCACCCGTGGCTCTCCTGCGTGGCACTGCAGGGAAAAGGGCACGCAGTGCACAGTGAGTGCCGTGATAGCACAGCCTGGCTGCCCGGGCCTGTTGTCATCTGGGGTGTCACTGTCCCCAGCGTTGTCCCCAGTCCTGCAGTGCCAGCCCCGAGGGCCAAGCACAGGAGAGACACAGCACTTCTGCCCAGGGAAGGCAGCACCTGCGGGCACACGGGTGGGGCACGCTGCCAAGCACAGCACCCTTCTGCTCCAAAAATCCTCCTCACCCTGCCAATAAGCAAGGACTCATGGAAGGATTTTTCCAGCAAGTGCCTCAGCAGACGTAGAAGGCATTAATATTGCTGTCTGCTCCCTGCAGGTGCACTGAGCCTTGTGCTGCCCATATGCTGCATTGCTCCCATCAGAGGAACATCAGCATTCTCCCACTGCGGCTTGCAGTCGCTCTCACGTGTTTCAAGATGGGGTTTTCCCTGAAAAAAAAAAAAGGAGAATTCAAACTGGGAAGTGGTTTCTAGGAATCTCTCCAGTTTGGCACTGAAGGGCTGGCACTGAGGGCCCACAGCTCCGGCAAGCAGGAGCCTGCATCATGCTGCCTTCCCCAGCTCCAGATCCAGCGATGCTGTGCTGCAGCCATCAGCCCAGGGCTGCCTCCTTCACTGCCCTTTTTCCTTGGCCTGGCTGTACCCGAGTCTGTCAGCACAAACTTGCCAGGTAAGGAGCCACAGGTAGGGATCAGGCTCTGGTACCAGCAGCAAAACTGAGAAGTTTCTCTCTTCTACTCTGGGCACAGGAACCAACACTTCCTTGAGTTCAGCTGTCATAAATATTTACTGTGGGATTCGCACACATCCACAGTATCACACTGGAAATGGAAATTGAGGTGAAGTACAGGAGGCCTGGGACCTCTTCCTCCAGACACAAGGAATGCCCATTGCAGGTGTTCCTCAGCCCACTCAAAGAATCCAAGCTGTGTTGTGCACCACATGCAGGCATCCTCTTCCATCCTCTGTGACCTCAGCAGATCCCTCCAGCACACTCAAGACACTACACTGGAGGAGTCCCAGCAGCAGCTACAGCTGGACATGTGCAGACGACCTGCCAAGCACCCAGCACACCTCATCTGCCTTCTGTCAACAACAGAGTGGCACCCTTGGCTTGTCCCTTTGTCCAGTTACCCAGGACAGAATGAATGTGTCCTCTTTTACAAGTAAGGATAACAATTTGTAAGGTATAAAGAGCTTTCTACATCAGGAAATTGAATCTTATTCAAATTCAACAAAGATAATGGGAGCAGAAGAAAGGCACATCATCAGGGCACAGCAGACAGAGAATGGACCGGGTGAGCCTGATCAATGGCTGCACTTACTGCAGCTGAATAAAGGACAGCCTGGGTCTTTTCAAACCTTGGGCTGCACAGTATAATTCTAACACCATGGGATTATGACAATCAGACGTTTTTCAAAGACTGTATCTTGAGTACTTTATATCAGTGATTTCAGCTTAAATCTGAATTCACAATATGATTTCTATTTATAGGCTCACATTCTATTTTTGAGAAAAAGAGTTTATTTCAAAAGTAATACCGTGATGAAAGATGGTATTTCCAGAAGAACTAATCTCTAAAATGATGAGCACTGTTCACCTGAAATGTAATTTTATAATTAATTGCTGCAAGATCGCCTTCCAATGGCAGAAGACCTCTTTTAAAAGTCTCTTCCAATCAGGGCAGTAACTCTGGACTTTTTATTGTAGCACATCTAATTTTGGAAAGCACAACTACACTGGCAAATGCTAATATAGCAAGGAACAATAACATGTGCATTCTCCCCAGAAAGAAAATGCCCAGGAAAGCAGAAGGTCAATGCTGAAAGCATGGCTGAGAAGGCAAAGCTGAAAGGGAGGATCCAAAAACCCAGCAGCGTGCAAAGCCCCATCTCCTGTCCCAGGGATTCTGAGCAAAGGGCCTGTCACACATCTGCTCATCTTCATCAGACAGGGAAACACACACAGCATTCCTCTCCTTCAGTGCTTCCCCAGCAAAGACACCTCACTCCTTCCTTTTGGAGACTGCTGTCCCCTTGGCTTTGGGGTGGATATGACAGCGGTATTTCACACTCCTATTTCCTAATATTGGAAATTGGCACAGCGTGACCCCTCTCTCCTGGCTGCACAGTCTCAATCCCTCAGCAAGGACAGGGTCAGTGCTGCACATGGGAGCAGTCACCTGGGGCATCACATTTTCACACAGACCACAGGGAGTAAATAGAGGAAAATCAGCTGCTGCTAATTACATCTTGACGTTCTCACCTTCAAGCTTTTAAATCAATCCTGTTCTTTTTTGGAGAGTTTAACACGAAACATCCAGTCTCCAAGAGAACTTGGATTTATTTCTTCAGTAATTTGACAAGAACCCATTAAAATCTACTGGAGGTTGCTTTACCCCCTGCAGAGAGAGTTTAGTCCAAGGGCTTTTTCACAGTTGCCTTTTGGTAAAAAATGTAAATGGAAACTCATTGTAACAGGGCAAGGAGTGGTAATGAGCAACTCCAAAATGCTAATCCAAGCATCCCTTTCCATTCTGCACCTGATGCTAAGCTGCACCAGGAAGTGCTGAAGCACCTGTAGCATCTTCACCCCACACTGCAGTAGAAAGCATCTGATCTGTTTCCTGGAGTGAGTCCTAAGCTGGGAACGCCCTCCTCGTCGCTAAGAGGAGAGTAACCTCTGGCTCCCAGGTTTTCTCTTGTCACCAAGGGAAATGTTCAGTTCCCCAGCAGGTTAAAGGTGCTTCCCATCATGTCTTGCTGCAGCTTTTCCATTGGTGTTTCATTCAATGCTGCACACTTCATTTACAGTTCAGCTTTACGGAGCACGGCTTAACTGTGGTTATTTAGCACCAATTTGGGCCTGCAGCTAAAAAAATCAACCATCTCCAGAAAAGGGGCAAACCTTTTAAAAAAAGACCTTCTGATTAGCAATATTTACCAGAGAAAATAATTGGGAGAGTCAACACCCTGAGTCTACAAGGAGATCAAAGTGCAGATACAGTCACAAACCATCAGCTGATTGTGAGCTTTCTTTAATTGCTGCCAGTGGATCCCCAGCAATTAATTCCTTATCACGATGCCCCCAGCTTTATGCCTAGCCAAGGAACATACAAAGTGAGTGTCAGCCACAGGATAATTATGGGATGAAACAGGCACCACTCTTCCTGCTCTGAGCCATGGCACCCTTCAGCAGGAATAGCCTGTGTCGAGTCAGCTTCATTAGGTATTGTCTAGAGCCCCAGTCCTCATTTGTTTGCATCAATAATACATTCAAAGGGTTTATCTAACTTGCAAATGTGAATTCATTTATTGGTCCCATAAGCAAGAAAGAGCTGTGACCAGAGGAGTGTTTCATGTTACAGGTTGGGCACTAAACTGGAATGACTTGCTGAAATTTCAACAATTACACTCTAACATAAATGTTTATATTAGTGTAATTTCCCTGTGCACATTGTAATAATGAATTTTACCATAACATTGCCTACAATTTTAAAGACACATATTCCTTATAAAAGCACTGCAAACATGTGAACATTAAGAGATTTGTAAATCTACAGAATTAACTTAAAAATAAAGTTAAGCAACAGAGTCAATAGAGTGCAATTTGCAGAGCCTTGGCAAACCATCTGTGTCGACCCTCAATTCCTCCTCGGAGTACCTACAGTTTTCTACACAGCAAATTTCAATTATAGTTGCCTTTTCTGGTCTCACTTTTTACAATGACACATCCAACTGTGGTATTCCTAGTCAGTAAAAGGGGTCCTCCTTGCATTTTCTGCCCTGTACAGTATAAGCAATACTGAATGCTGCTGTTCCACCTGAGATTACAGGTGGTCCCACATCCTCGATTTTCTTCTTGCTATCTTGCTGAAAACTTGTGCCAGAATGCAGCAAACCCTCACAAAAATGGAAAAAGCCCAGAGAGAAAAAAACATCTGGGACTGGTAAGATTCAGCTTCTGCCATTAACTGGATTATTTCCTATAAAAACCACTTAAAAATAGTGACAAGCCTGTCTGAAATGGCCACCAGCCACAGCAAAAGCTGCCTGCCATTCCCACAGCTGTCATCAGCTTCAAGGAGCTTCTGAAAGCTTTTTTGTAGCAATGAAACTTAAATGAAGATGGCAGGGCAAAAATCTGCCATAACAGCACGCTCAGAGGTTTCTGCCTGTTCACTGAGACATGGGAAAGCTCAGGGATGTTCTGCCAGAAGGGTCAAAGTCCTCCAGGCCTTACTGGCTGCACATCAAAGAAAATCAAGACCTGCCATTTGCTTTAAGAAAAACAGAGGAAGTGGGGACTAAGAGAAGATCAATTTCTTTGACAATTAATGCATCACTGTGATGGCATTCCCTGTGTCAGCAGAGCTTTCTTCAGCACCTGCTTGGAGGGGCAGGAGGGGGCTCAGACAGTTCAGTCTTGTTGGATTGAAAATTAATGCTCTGAACTGGACAGTGGCATAAACCAAAACCAGTGGCAGAGCCTGCACTGGTGGGAGCCCACCACCTGTATGTGTTGAGCAGAATTTTGCTGTGATTCTCACTAAAGTGAGGATCAGCCGATTTTTTCCTTGAGGCAATTAAAAAGTGATTTGGCTCAGGCCACGATGCCCAGCTTTGTGCTCCCCACCTGCTGGAGCTGCTGGCTGGAGTGAACTTGTCCTGGAGTGGTTCTGGGTGACGGTGCCAGACACCTCCACAGCCCAGGTCACCACAGCGAGATGCACCCATGGCAGCAGGACCCTGAGCCTTTGGAAGATGCTGACTCACACTCTTACCCACTACTTAACTCTTCCAGGCAGCGATGCATTTGGGACTTTGGAATGAATTGTGATGACATTTCTGAATAATTATGAGAATGAGCTGAAGTATGGATTTAAAAAGAGGCTCCCCAAATTCAAATGAATCCCCAAAAAGAGGGAGCAATAGCTCTATCCAGAGACAGAGCAAATTTTGCCTCCTCTATCTCTCCTTCTCCCATTTCAAACCCTTTGATTCCCCTCCAGGCTTCCAGCACATCAAACATTTAAGGACTAACATTATTTTGAGCACACAAAACCCTAAAGTTCAAGATATTCTGCAGATGGATTTTAAAATCTTTTAATCCATTGTGAAGCCAAAATCCTGCCGTAAACACTCTCTGGCATGCTCCAGTTAGCTGCTCATGCAGAGAGAAAAAAAGCCTTTCCAGCTTACTCTGCAGATGACCTTGCAGTCCCCCCATCCCATGTTTCACGAACCTCAGGGGACCAGCGAGGAATCAGATAAAACAATTTCATTTATTTTTGTTGGCATTGTTTTATGAAGCTTTCCTTTTATCGACACCTTAACTTCAAACCATTTTCAAACACCCAGCAAGGCACCAGAGTTCAGCAGATATTCAAGGGACATGCTGAAGGTGTCTTGTCTTTGTTCCCATCAACCCTTCCTGTGAAGGGAACTCTATCTTGTACATGTGCTGAGCTTTAACCTAAATACTGGTGGCCCCATGTTGCTGCTCTCCTGCTGTGCTGCCCACGCCAGTGACACCCTTTGCTGAGGGATGAGCCAGGCTGGATAGCTAATTAAAGATCTGCAATTAAGCCTCACATGGTCCTGAAAGCAATTTCATCACAAGGCTAAAAACCCTGACCTCATTTCCCCAACAGAAGTCACAGCAAAAATTGTACCAGATTGTTTTGTCCAGTTTTCCAGACAAGTAGTTGGTCTCTCCTAACACGCCGGATGCTCACACATGTAATCTTTTTCCTGGCTTTTCAGGCAGGGAACATGGGAGATGCATGGCTGGTACTGCTGGAAATGGACGGCAGCTGTTTTCCCAGGGGCTAGAGAGATGCTGAGGATGCTGAGTGCGTGGGGGGTGATTACTGTCTACCTGCTTCCCACACCACAATATGCAAACACTTCATTTAAGAGGCTCATATATCATCAGTCTCCCAAGCTCCCACTGAACATCCTCTGATCTGTTCTCCTCCGCACGACAGGAACACAGGGATCTCTCTGGAAACTGAGCAGGACATAAATTCATGACCTCTTGGCTCCAGAAAGGGGAATGATTTTGTGTGGCATGCCTCCTCCCAGCACACCCTTTGCTGCCAGGATCAGGGATCTTGCTTTGTCCCCAACAGACGGATTTCCCAGTTACCAATACACTGCCAATCACTCAGACCAGTTAAATTCAACAAGGAAATACTGACATTTTTAAAAGCATCAGGTTCTTTTAACACCCCATCCCCTTCAAATACAAAACCATAAAGGCAAAGTGCTTCTGGGGCACCTGCTGCTGCAGCAGCAGCACATGCCCTGCTCAGCCCCTCAACCCTCCCCTGGGGCTGACACCAGGCTCCACTGGCACGGTGTTCTCCCCATGCTTGCAGCCCCAGTCCCAGCCCAGGCCTCTGCCCCTGCCTGTGACAGGCTCAGCTGAGGGCTGCCCCCTCTGCCAGCATGTCCCCCTCTAGAGAGAGGGGCACCCCGTGCTGAGTCTCACACTTTCCTTCTGCTTTTGATTCACAGTTCAACCTACCATGCTCCTTCCCCGCAACTTTGCATGTGTTTGTCTGTGCAGCCACATCTGCCCTGTGTTTCTTCCATCTGGAATAGCTCTTGGACCAACTCCCTCAGACTTGAGATCCATCAGAAAAAACCAGAACGCTGAGCTTTGTTCGAAAAAGCCACTTAAGCCTTCTTAGAACTATATTCAGGTCCAGCTCTAGCTGAAACTCATACACAGCAAAATGCACTGGGTTTATCCTTGTTCCTAATGGGTATTTAGCCATTTAACAAATACAGTTGCTACTCAATGAAGTTATTGAAGCCTGAGGCACCTGGGAGCCCTCCCTGCAAATCTGGGACAAGGAAAACGAGAGGCCTTGCAAGGGAAGTCTGCTGGGAGGTCAGGTCTGCTGCAAACCAGCCAGCGAGGTCCCAGGGAAGGGCTCTCCTTACCTTGCACTTGACCCTCGCACCCTCCCTGTCACTGTGTCAAACATCAGTGCCAAAATAGCATCAGGAGAGTGCTCAGATAATGGTGCATTTACAATTATAATTGCTCATGTCCAGGAGTAATCCAGTTTAAGCCCTTTACCATCTCAAATATTTAGAGAAATCCTGCCAGCTGCCTGGAGGGGAGAAAGTTAGGAGCCCTGGGAGAGCACAACAGATTTTCATCTTTACAGCCCTGACAGCCTTTCACACATAAACATCCTCTCAGCCTTGCTTCCCCCCGCTTCATGACAGAGCCACTGTCCTGCCTGCTGACTGGCAGTTCCAAGTCTCACCACCTCCCAGATCTGGCCCCCATTCCACCAAGCCCTGAACCACCACAGCAGCCCTGCCCTGGCAGCATCCTCCAGAGACAGGCTTCCATGTGGCTGCGATATGGATTTTTTTTTGGAGGTAGGCAGCATGTGTACATCTCCTGGACTTCCTGATGCCAGGACTGTCAGAGTCACCAGCACGGCTGCCTCAAACCCACCCCCACCTCCACCAGCATCCCAGATGTGCAATTCCAGCAGTTTTCCTTCTTTTACAAAGGACCCTCCTGCCCTGCAGGGCAGAGGCTCTGCAGACCTGCAGGTTCCTAGAGCTGCAGAGCTCATCCTGCCAACTTCTCTCTTTTCCTGTTTTTCTAGCTTTTAAGGCTGGGGCATGGCAGTGCTCACACTGATCCTGTGGGCCAGCACAGTGACACAGACGGTGTGTCCCAGTCCTCAGCAGGGACTCCCGGCTGAGCGGGACACACATCTCCTCAAACACAGCACATTTCAGAGGGGCAGTCCCAGAACAGCTCTCACTCTCTTGGTAACTGCATTCACCATTCACACAGCAAACACACGTGCAAGTTTTCATTTTGCTGACTTGGGCCCTGTGAGGTCTGTCTCTTGTTGAGCTTTTATCTGCTGCAACTGCCTCAATGCAAGTGCAGTTAATAGGCTGTGACCAAACGAGCGTGGCTGCCTCTCTGAGCTGTTCTGTCATCTCACCAGAATCTCTCCTCTAAACCTCTGTCATTTCCCACCTTTAAAGCAAAAGGACCACGGCTGGCTGCACACTAGCACTGCTCATCACAGAACTGAACAGTGTCCCCATGTCCCCAGATTTGGACATTCAGTACCGTGCAAGCCTTCTTCTCTCACCTTCTTTTCATGCAAAAGCTTGCTTTTCAACTCCAACGTGTGCTGACAGCTCTAATCACCATGTTCGGATTAATTTCTGTGACCAATGTTCATCAATAATTATTACCCTGCAAAACTTCACAAATCAAAGTGGTGATGAAACTTGCAGGTAATGATTTTATAATTCCTTTCAGATGATTGATAAAATATTGAAGACTACTCCAAAGCAACCTCAAAGGGACTCTGCCAGAACTGCCATGACAAACTAATAAGCTTCCCACAAGCAAGGAAGTGGTGAGATCCAGGAGTGGCTACTAGAGGCCACAGCCAGCAGTCCTTGCACATGGGGTTGATGTTTATGCCACGGGATTATGTTTATGCCAAAGGAGACCATGGCTCAAAGTCAAATGCCTAATCCTCTCCCAGCCTGAGGTTCCCAGCAGGACAGGCCTGTGTGAGAGGCAGGAATGTCACACTCGGACACTGTCACACAGCATTGCCTCGATGAGTGACAGGACAGTCTCTACAAGGAGCAACAGATGCTCTTGCAGACAGTAACTCCTGAGGGGGTGGCAGATGGACATTCTCCACCTTTGAGTCCATGCAATGGATGCTCAGTGGGACCTGAGGCTCCTTCTAAGGACTGCTCCATCTTCCTGAAGCATGTTTGCCCCATGGTCAGTGCAAGACTTGGACAAGAGAGCTGTGCAGGCTGTGAGGGATTTTTTAGCACTGCAGCTGGACAAAAGCAGAATATTGAAAAATACACTTCCACATGCGTCACTAAAATGACATCCTGCATTTCTCCGCTTTGCATCACAACTCCCAGTCATCAGAGCACCAGTGACTCCCTGGTACGGGGGATTAGATTAAAAAATTATCATACTAGCTTCCTACGCCTTCTCCATTTGCCGTCTAATGCTATTCTGGAGCCCAACAGGATGGAAAACCTTTGCACCTGATGAATGCAGACAGGCTGATATTAAGAATTGTGGCAGTTTCGTCAGCGAGAAACCATCAGGCCATCAATGCAATATTAAAGAGAGAACACTTGGAGCTCTCCTGAGCTTTTGTGTGAGTACAACCATGGCAGAGTGAATTGCCCAGTCAATACTGCACTGCCAAAGAGAACCATTCATCATTACTGCTTCAGACTGGTAGGATGGAGCACTGTTGAGAACACAGGTCTTGTCCAACTTGTAAATTACAGACTCAATCACAGAATAGTTAGGTTTGGAAGGGCATTCTGGAGATCACCCAGTCCGACCCCCCTGCCAAGACAGGGTCACTTGGAGCAGGTGACACAGGAAAGTGTCCAGGTGGGTTTGGAATGTCTCCAGAGAGGGAGACTCCACACTCAGCCTGGGAAGCTGTTCCAGTGCTCTTCCACTCTCCATGGAAAGAAGTTCTTCTGCATGTTGAGGTGGAACTTCTTGTGTGTTTACTTTATGGCCACTACTCCTTGTCCTGTCACTGGGCACCACTGGAAGCAGTCTGGCACCATTCTTTGACATCCATCTTTGAGACATTTATACTCATTAATGCGATCCCCTCTCAGTCTTCTCTTCTCTAGACTAATCAGGTCCAGCTTCCTAACTCTTCACTTCAAAAGAGGTGCTCCAGACCCCTCATCACCTCTACAGGTGCCTTCCATCAGCCACAGCAATACGAGCTATCAGCATCACGGAAGCTCTCTTGCATCTTTTCTCATTTCCTATTTACCTAAGATGTTTTCTTCACAGTGGAGTTGCACTTTTTTTTTTTACAGAACTGCCAGCCAGGCATCCCAAACTAAGTGAAAATGGCTTGGGGAAAGGACGTGCAGGCTGGCCTCAGCACATCACCTGTGTTCCAGAGGAAGTGGTCATGAGTGCCCAAACCCCATCCCTTCTGTACCACCTGCTTCTCCCCTTCCCATGGCAGTTGTTCTCACCAGGAAAACAACATTTGAGGTGCTGGTTCTGTGTGTGATGTAAGGAAAGTGGGGAGAAGCATTCATCAGCAAAACCCAAAACAGCCAGAAACATGGTGGGTTTGTCAGATGGGTCTGGTGAGCTGAACTCACACCTCTCTCTCAGCAGACTTTTATCTAAGTCAAAGATAACAGGTTGCCATGCAATGGGAAAAGGAGAAGTGGTCTACATTGCACTCATCCCTGGTGTGCTGTCAGGTGTGCACTGGCACTGCTGGGGGAGAAGGGGGGCAGGTAAGGTGCTCCATGGTTATAGGCTCCAAAGGGACCAGAAGGTATGGTGCAGAGAGAGAGCCACTCTTCATCCTGGTGCGCCTTCTGCTTCCTAGCAGGATGATAAAGAGCTTGCATACCTAGAGCTGGCTGAGATGTTGCTGCAATAAGAAGATCCTATGACTGTCCTTATAGTCCTGATTACAGAAAAACGTCCTACATACAAGTGGAAAAGATTTGCCACCAGCAGCCTCCTCTTCACAGTCCCCATCTGAAACTGCTTGATGTATTACCCTCTTCCTTGCTTAACATTCCTACAAATTCCTCCAGGCCTGCCACTGTTATTCTGCATTATTTTTACACTCCTCTCCTGCAGCACCAGTTTAATGAGAGCGCAGATTCAATTAATGTGCTCCCCAGAGGGAAAGGGTCAACCCACGTACGTGAGGAATTTCTGATCCAGTTACGCAGGAAGGGAGGGATCTCCTCTGACAACTTCTAACAGCACAGAAAAATTAATTCCCTTTTCCTACAGAAGTTTATAATGAGAAAGCCACAATATCAAATTGTTAATAATTTCACAGGCACAAATTAGTGTTGCTGAGCGAAATCTCACTCCTGTAACTTCGCTTTTAATGAAAGGCCACAGATGTTGGACTGTACTTGCATTACAACTTGAGAAATGTTTCGTAGTTTAGACTATGTGGTTCTATTAGCTCCATATCTGAGCTAATCTGCATAAATTTTCCCTTGTACCCATTCCCAGTGGCCAGGACAGTTCCAGTGCTAAAACCCAAATGAGTCTGATCGACCATATTCGCACACAAGCTCTTGTGTCCTGCTACTGTGTTTCAGGCTGCTCAGAGCCCAGCTCCACTAGGACAGCCATGGTTCACATGGATCCAGTCAGCTTCCAACTGACATGAACTTTTCAGTTAAATTGTTTGTTTGGCCTGTCCTTAAACACAACCAAAGGATTCCATTATTCCAAGTAAAATGAGTTTTCCTTTCCTACTTTTATACTGAACTGGCAAAACTTAAAACCATTCTGCTGAAAACCATGAACTCAGCTTCTCTTTCATTCAGCTTGTGCAAACCTGAGGCAATGCTGATATTATTGCAGACATCATTTGCATAGGAAGAAATTTTCCTTTTGATTAAAGACAAAAAAAGCCTTTCTGTATTTCTTGGTCTGCTTGTGGGGGAGACAACTGTGGCAGATTCATCACTGTACAGTTATCCAAAGATCTACACAGTTATCCCAAGATCTGAGCCATCACACCATGAGAGTTTGCAGGAAGTCTGGTGAATGCATGAGTCAACCCCCTACTCTGCATCCACAGATGCAGAAAAAGCACTAAAAAGACACCCAAATTGCCCGTTCTTACTGAACTCCTCAGCATGCAAACACAACGTTTTCAGATGTCAAAGAAGCTCTGCTTTAGCAGGTGAGTGACAGAAGAGGTTGAGTCTCCATGCCCAGGATGCCACAGGTGCCTGGAGGAGGCCAGGAGTGGAGGACAGCCTGCCCCTGCTGCTGCTGCTGCAGGACTGAGGTACTGGTGCATGTCATGCTGCCCAGGGAATCCTCAGCTCCAGGCAGGCTCCAGGGCATGTCCACTGGCTCAGGCTTGGATTCCATCACACTTTTGGGAAGTGCTCACTCCAGCTGTTTTGCTGAGCCTCTCTATAATAATCACATCTCCCTCCCACTACTCAGATGATTAATGGCTGGATTTCATAGAAAACCTGGTGCTGTGCCCTGTTTTCCCAAACCTCCCTGACAAGAAACCTTATTCCGCTATTTTGAGAGGAGACCTCACCTTGCTGCCCATGCCATTAATTGAATAACTATCAGTTCCAATTTATTCCACTTGGCTACAAATTAGATTTTAGCTGGCTACTTCCAAATCTGCTTCAACACAAACTTATAAAGCTGAGTCCCTTGGCTGATGCCACTTGTCAACCTGCATCTGTTCTTGGGGTATTGAAAGACAACAAAGCCAGAAACCCGCCAGTCTCTGATGAACAGAACCCAAAACGTTTGGCTTTGCTTTTTTGAGTTTATCATTACTTTAATGGAGCCAACTAGGCTTAGTATTTCAGAGGCTCAGCCTGGCTGCCTGCATCCTGCAGCCCTCCATTGAGAGCAGAGATACAACAGGAAGTTAAGAAGGGATCTCAGGAAACCCAGCAGCACCAATGCTCCCTCAGAGAGCCGGGCAGCGCTGCGGGAGCATCCTCCAGCTCCACAACAGCATCTCCGGTGCCAGTTCCAACTGTTGTTCTGTGAGTGCAGCCTGATTTAATTCCTATTGGGGTATAAAAACGAATAACAGTAAAATGTCACGATCATCTCACACTAATTACGCATCTAATGAATAATTAGCTGTGGACACATTTGACATTTTTGGTTATTAATCTGAGCAAGTGTTTCAAGCCTTAAACAAAACTCTGCGACTGCAAACTTGGTGCTCAGCGACTCAGACCTCCAGCATTGATGCTCCCTGTGCCAGACAGAGACCACACACTGGTTCCTGTCCCCTCCCCTGGAAACAGGGGAGCTCCTTGGAGAGCACACACCAGCTCCTGTCCCCTTCCCTGCTAACAAGGGAGCTCCTCAGAATTCGTGGAGCACCAGAGCAGATCTGTGTCTGCCACTACCAAATCAGTTGGTGGAAAAACTAGGTTTTAGGAAGGAAATTTCTACATGCCATCTCTCTCTTTGCACCAAACTTGGATATTTATACATGAAGCTGTGAGAAATACTTTTTCCTGAATGTGCCATGAATTTTGTATAAACCATCAAGCCTTAAAATTTCTGTTGTAAGCTGTCATTTTTTAATGATATAATCATTATACAAATGGGGGAAGAAGGCATAACTCTGCATCTTATATATCCATGCACATGTATACACACATCTTTCTCTGCCTGGCTCAGGCTTTTACTGCCTCTCCCTCCATCTCTAACATTTTGCCTGCAAGGTCTTGGGAAGGAAGGAAAACAAGAAGGAAACAAATCTCTCCACAAGGGTAGAGATGAACTCTGTTCAAAGGTGCAACACACATCCACAGCTAATGAACAAAACATGTCTCATATTTAGGATGAGGGGACATATAAAAAGGTCACAAAAGGCCAGGATTAGCACCAGATTGAGCACTAAAACCAAAACAGAAAGCAACAGATGTTTCCCTCCTAATTTACTCCATTAGGATCTTCTCCAGCTAGCATGCACTGCTGCTTGCTAATGAAGCATTTCCATCTTCTTGCTGCACAGCTCATAAATAAGCATCCCTGAGGTTGGCGGCAGGAACTCAACTGCCCCTCCCAGGCAGGCTTTCTATTTTTAAAAACCCCAGGTTTTGTCAAAGAGAAAATAAAAATCTGTTCCCAAATTCTCAGGTAATTCTGACACAACTTCATTGCCTCCTTTTGCTGAATTGCATTTCTTGAACAGAGATGTTCTAACCCCATGGTAAACCCCTGTTTCCTTGTGCTCATCAAAGCAACTCTCTCCATTATGAATGGCTGTGGATGCACCAGGTGTATTGATTTTTAAACTGCAGGAGCAAGCCACAACAGACCTAAAATAACAAAGTATTTCACCTCCTGTATTGCGACTCTTGGTATTTTACGCTAAACTGAAGAAACACCCCAAAGTTGTTCCCTGTGGCAGACCCCTCAGTGCTCCATCCCCACCGTGGTGTCGCCTGGAAACAGCCCCCAACTCCAGCCTCTGGTAAATAAATCACCTGCAGAACAAACCTCAGCATTGAAACCTGCTTCCTGTTGCTGCCCCAGCCACCATGGGCACGTCTGAGAGCTGCAATTGTCCAGTGAGCTGAAAATTGGGGAACTGCTGCCTTGGAGAGGTTGTTTCCCATCTCTCCAGCCTGTGAAATATGACCTGAGGCTGAAACAGTACCCTGGGGGCAGAAGTCCCCTGAGGCACAAGGCAGAGGAGCACTGCCAGAGTCTGCTATTGAGACACTGAAGACAGACACTTCCTAAGCAAGACACACAGAACCACAGAATCACAGAATGTTAAGTGCTTGGATGGGTCCAAGCACTTTAAAGACCATCCAGTCCCAACACCCCCTTGCTATGGGCAGGGTCAGCTATCCCAGGTTGTTCCAATCCCTGTCTAACCTGGCCTTGAACACCTCCAGGGTTGGGGCACCCACTACCTCCCTGGGCAACCAGTTCCAGTGTCTCACCACCCCCTCCAGTAAAGAATTTCCTCCATTAACCTAAATTTCTCCTCTTTCAATTTGTACCCATACACACATCCCCACCCACTGCTCTGCAGCTTACTCATAATGCTCTCGCAGAGAATTTCAATTTATCCTACCATGGGAACAACCTCCATAATGAAAAGGCTTTATTAAAATAGAATTTAAAACATGGTATTAATTAACGAAGCTGTGCAGGTTTGTTCATCAATGTGGCCAAGCTCTGTTCACACTGAAGGGAGATGGAGTAGGGGTCAGCTGTGGCACAACACCCCCATGGCCATAATGCCCCGTGCCCTGTTGTGACATCTTACACAGCCAACACAATGCTTCTGTTCAGGTTTAAATTCAGATGGGAAATACCATGGAGCACCTGGGGAGAAGATGATAAAAATGTGCTCCTGGCAGGAATTCAATCAGACTTTTAAAGCAGAACCAGCCTGTGCTGTGCTCTCCAATATAGCACCTGAGAGATCTGACCAGGCAGAATTTCGAGGTGAGAATTAACGCAGACCAACAGCACTTAAGGTCAGAATGCCTTATCACACAGAAAAACACAAGCTTAAAGACAGACCTGTCTGACACTGACATAAAACTCTTGCAGATGGAAAGCCAATGAGAGCCAAAATGTCACGGAAGATGCATCTAGCTGCAGTGAGGCTCTCAACAACTTGCAGATTGTGTGGGGTTTATTTTTTTTTTGGTTTTGACATTCAGCTCGAATCTGTGTCCTTCATTATCCTGGTGTTTGCAAACCCAGAGCACCCTTGTGCTGGTGGCTGCTGGAGCCACAGTAGTACTAGCCTCGCAGTGGTGTGATGGCTGGACACGGTGCCAGGCCACAAACAGCCCCAGTTTGTCTCCTCTGACAGGAGCTCAGGGCACTGCAGGATGATATTCTTCACTCCCTTCAGCCAGCTTATTTGCTGAAATGCAGCAAATTATACTGCAGCAGGTGCAAGCATTATGCAGGGCTATTAAAAGGAGGCTGTTGGTATCTTACTCATACGTCAATATAAGAAAACCCACCGATGACATACGTTCACAGCCACATTACACTTGTAGATATTATTGGAGGTACAGCCTGTGTGCAATTCCATTCTCAGGGACTCTTTTGGTAGAGCAGAGATATTTATGGCCAATTTTTATTGTGTGGGCCAGATATACTTCGGTGAGTAAGCTAATCACTCCAGGTACGCAAAAACCATCAGCAGATCCATTAGTCAGCCCTGAGGAAGGCTGTGTCCTGTCTCAGCTCAGCTCTGACCCTGCTCTGACAGATCAGAACCCCTTGGGACCCAGCACCCCTCTGGCAACCCTCCCACACCCGTGCCAAAGGGGGCATTTCCTGACTTCCAAGCAATTCACTGTGAAATAAAAACTTAGCACAATCTTACACTGAGTTTTAATACAATTATATAGAGCTCTATGTATAAATGCATGTAGGACGTGTGGTTTGTTCTGCTTGCAGGAAATACCTGTGAGCACCCCCTCTGCATGGCAGAGCTGCAGCTGTTATACATACACACAGCCAATTTTTATGGCTCAGCTCTAAACCTCTGAAAAATAAGGTTTATAATAGAAACTCTGACACCATCTAAAATATGGCAGCACTACTGTGTGCTGCTGGAATATGGCCCTAATTTATAAACCAGGGAGAAATCCTGTTACATTTTGAAACTTAGAGACAGTAATCTAGAAAAAGGGTAAACCACAGGGAAAAATGGTGGTGCTGTCCCTGAGCTATAGTGTCTAGTCCATCCAACAATTCAAAAATAAAATAGGATGCCACAATATTTAGGCCACGCACTGAATCTTGGACTGTCACAAAATAAAAACATGGTGTATCCTAGGACGAGGGTATATTTCATAGAGCCATATGCCATTTTCCATGCTTCTGGGTAGTATTTTTCCAGTGAAAATCTGATATGAGAACACTAGAATTAAAGAAAAAAACATTACTAGAGAAATAGAACCCAAACCCTCCGGTTTTGCTTGATAGAATAAATGTTTTTGCAAGAGGGCTTCAGTGTACTCCCTTCTAAATTGAAAGAAGTGGTGAAGCAGCAGATTGCTCACTCACAGGAGACACAAGTTCATCACTAAACCTTAGGAAAAAGCTCTCAGTTGCCTTGAGGCTCCAGCTTTGCATTAAAATGCATTGAGGAGGCGGTGATTCAGGGGGCAGTGGACCAGAAACCTGTTTGAGATATTTCTGGTGCCCCTGAAACACTGAATAAAGGATTCAGCCCTGGGATTTCTGTTTGAAGAGTGACTCTGTGTCTCCTCAGGCACCACAACCTTGGGACACCGCTCCCAGCGCCAGGTGGGAGGAGGCAGTGAGACAAACCCCTATCTCAGGAACTGCTGCTTGCTTGCAATTTCGGGAAAGAAACAGGAACCTTCTGAAACAATGGTTGGAAATTAAGAGGCCAGTGAGGATTTTTCGCACCACTGTCACTTGCTCCAAAGCCCGGAATTCTGTCTTTTCTCCCCGATGCACCAACACTAACCCATCCCAGATACTGGGATCACATCCTGGTAAAGCCTAAAGGGACATTATTCCCCAGCAAGGACCAATGCTTTGGGGGCTCACAGGTCTACCCTGCAATTTTCATTGTGGCCATCCTGGATTCCTCTCCTATTTCACCAAAACCGTCTCCTTTTGCACGCTGAGCATCAAAGGAGAATAAATCCAGATTTATCGCACTTTTCCTGCTAAAACTATTTCCCAGCAGACTTGTTACAAACCAAGCACACCACATTCGTGTCAGCCACATCACTGTCCACCAGCCTGGCAACGTGTTACCTACCTCAGGCTCAGCCCCCCTGCTCCACTGAGCCCTGGGCCCTCTGCGTTCCTCATGAACAAAAAGCAGGATTTGTTTATGGAAAAAGCCAACACCAGCAGCCCTAAGTAGCACTCCACACAGCTGTGCTTTCCCCCCAAATCTTCCCCACAGGCACTGCAGGAATGACCAGGATGAGGGCAGGAGAGGGGCTGAGCTCTTCATGAGCTGTTAGCAGGCTAACGAGGGCATCTGCAGGAGGAATAGGCACTAAAACTGAAACTAGATACAAAATAAATATCCCAGAGCTGGATTTCTTAAAAAAGATTCTGCTGAGCTATAGTTCCACATCAAATTTTTATTGAATACATTTTCTTCTGAGAATTTGTGCACTAAAACCAGTCAGAATCATATGAGAGGAGTATAAATTTCACGTACAGTTTTCATAGCAACCATCCTTCAAGAGAAAAAGCAAAAGCACTTTTTAATCAAGCCCACTCCACATCCTCTCCCTCCTCCCGTGGAACTCAAGTGGGAGGGTGGGGATTGGAGCCCACACAGCCCCAGTCTCTGCAGCACTGGGGCAGTGGGGAGTTCAGGGGAGGGATGCTCTGTCTGAGGGTTATGGGGAGGGGGACACATTATCTCCCCTGTGCCATGCCTGAAGGCAGTGCCTAGGTCTGCTTCACGTAAAGCTGTGAACACATTTCAAAGCAACTGATATTCTTAGATGACAATGTGAATTCACACGATTTCAGCAAACTGCTGTTAAAACCCAAACATGGCACAGCCTCTTCTCCCAAATTCAGAGCTGTCCCTCCAAAACTTACTTGGTCACATTATTTTCTCCATCTGCAATGGTCTCCTATTTGATTCTACAAAACCCAAAGGCTAGTTCTCTGGAAGGATGATGTTTCTCACTGTACAAGTGATTTTGGGTCACTTTGAGCTTGAAAAGGCTCTAGGATCTGAAATGCTATTACAAACAAAAAAGCTATTTTAGTCAACTTCTTTTAGCAGCATCCCAGCACCCAACACTTTTAACTTCTTCCCCCCTCCCCCCGCAATAACGACAAGGTGAACCCAGAAAAAAACTTCTCTCAGAAGCTTCCAGATTTGTCACTATAATGTAAACTTTAAACATGTCTAAAATCAAGTACCTTTCAACACTTGAGCAGGTTTTGGTGGCTGGGTTGCCCAGATGTTCACATGGCTGTTCTTCCTAGGATATTGAGCTACCTGGACCCCTAAGAAGAAAATTACACTGAAGAAAAGGTCAATAAATGTCAGAGAGTATATGACATCCCATAATAGTTATAATTACTGTTTATCAGAGTGCTGCACTGCACAAGTAGCAGGGTACAGGATGTACTTGCTGTATTTTTTCATGAAAAGAGGCCACAGCTACAGCACTCGGAGTCAATCCCATGACACGTGTGTCTGCTGTGTCACAGGACGCGCCACACAGTCACATCTCCTCCGTGGAACCAGTGACCTTGAGAGATGTTGCGTTCATTTTTCTTTCTGCACATTTTTGTGACGGATTTATTGTTCAGTAAACCCAAAAGAACAACAGCGTTTGATGCTGGAGCTCTTTGTGCCAGTACCAAGCGCTGCAGGAGGAGCTGGGGCTGGATCTGCACCTTGCTCAGACTGTGCATCTGTGCTGGTCAATGGGAGTTGAAAGACTCTGAGATGCTTGGCTGAACCAACCTGACAAGGTCCTTGCACTCCAGAACACTCCAGACACCAGTGCTGTGTCTTGAAAACAGCAAAATCCCTACAAAAAGTGGCTCAAGTCTAAGTTATGGAGAAGAATAAATACCAGTGTTCTGCATTCAGAAATAAAGGCTGTGATTATGGAGCTGTTGATGCCAGCTTTTGAAGAGTGCCACAAAGATAACTGAAGAATGGTGAAAATCCCAGCAGCCTCCTCTCTCCCTTCTCCATCAGAAAGTGCCTGTGATGGCTCAACTGAGTTCTAGATGGTGACCGTCATGAGAGCTCAGCACAAGGGCAGTGGTGTGCATGCCATCGCCCTGGCCAGGGCAGCACCAGGTACCATGGGGGCAACTGGGAGCAGCCATTCCCTTCTGCTGTACCACAACGGGAACAATATGAAGACACATCGAATCCAACAGACTTATTTTGTCCTCGTTACATTCTTGGGAAATCTACTTTTCTGGGAAGAAGAGATTTTACAGCCAGTTAAACTGATAAAAACTTCAACCTCTATTTCAGTCTGTCATGCCTCCTTTGCTGCCTATGGCCAATAAGCAGCATGAGCCAGCAGACAGTTGTATGATGCACGCCCCATGGCAGCACGAGGAACAGAGGCAAAGCTGATGTTTAATAGAAAAAAAATGTATGGTGATAAAAATTGTGCACTTTTTCCTTGACACAGAAAATGATCCCCTTAGGAACACCATCTGTTCAGAAGCAAAAACCATTTAGGTTGGTCCTTCTCCTCTGGCTTTTGCCCCTTCACTAATACGCTAAAGACCATTGAATGATCTCACAGAGGACTAAGGCTGTGTTCCCTACGCACCATTTCCACAGCCTCAGAGGTGAGCACAGCAAGCCAGCCATGAACTTGGGGCTGCTTTCAACAACCTTTACTGCCTTTCACTAAGGGTAGTGCACCACGTATACATTCATGGGTCTAACAGCCACTCTGCCACCCATTGGTCTGACCCAAGACATCACCATGGGTGTGGAGAGAGGGATGCAGTGATGCATCTCAGGTGGGATCAGGTGGCAGGATGCAGGTGGCAGCTGTGGGAGGTGACAGGGATGGAGAGTCTTCATACCACTGAAGCAGTGCGAGACAGAAGAGGAATCACAGCTTCATTAACCCCGGGCAGCACAGACGTCAGTGACAGCTCAGGCAGCCAGTTGATAGAAAGGGAGTAGAGACTCCTTCAGAAATGAAAGATTAGTTTGAGAATAAAAGCAACTGGGGTAATAAGCAAGACACTTACAAAGGCAGAGGATAGAAGGAAAAGCATTCAAACCTGAAGGCACCTGGGAAGTGATTTATCCAAAACACTTACAAAAGTGTTCCTTAACAGATAAAATACAGAGGGTAACTCACTGCAGGCCAAAACACTGCATATTAAAGGAAAATATATCCCACGTTAGAAAGAGAGACGTCAGCCTTGGCAGCATCTGCTCCAAGTCCTCTGCTGCCCACACCAGAATGAACTCCAGATCTCTAAACTCACATTGTCATTTGCTTCACAATGGAATGCCCAACTCAGGCCCCAATTATAACTCTCCAGTGAGGGTGAAACTCCAGCCAACAGCATAATACATTCACCGAGACCTGCAGACCTAATAATTGACCAGGGAGGATGTGGATGAGCTCAGCAGAATCACTGCATTGCTCCTGCAAGGCTCAGTGTCCTACACTGGGAAACAGCTTCGCTACTGCAAGGTGCCTAATTTAATAAACCATTAACTCAAACCTGAGGTGAAGTAAATTCAGCGTATTATATATTTCAAAATAGCATTAGAATTCAATTTAAGTGTCACCAAAAGCCTAATCCTCAGTATACAGAGCATATTAATAAGTGTCTTGGAGCCTGTGGTTTGATTTCATTTCCAGCTGAGTTGTGCTGCCGCATGGCTGCGATCCCTGCTGCGAGGCTGTCTCGGTGACAGTATCACTGGTCTGAACTGGAGCAGAATCACAGGGATGACAGTCCTGCTCTGTGGGGTCTTCCCGGGAGAACACGGCGGTGGGCACTGGAGCAAAAGTAATCCTGCTTCCAGTTGTGTCACTTCTTGGTGTCCCTGCTGAGATGCTGATGTTCCCCACTGACAGCAGGCTTCTCTCAGGGTCTCCAGGTGACCCCGACCCAACCCTGCTGTTGGGTCCCTTTGCAACCACAGGGGCAAAACCCATTTTAGGTAAGGCTGGAGCTCTTGTTCATGCTGAGCTGCCAGATGAGATGCAAGAAGCCACTCTGTGGATGCCCTCCAGCCATGCCATGGTTCATGGCAGGGCTGCAGCCCCCGAGGAGGGCGAGAGCCGATGCTTTCCCTCCCCTGGCTCAGGCATCCAGGGCAAATGGGGCATCATTTCTACCAAGAGCTGAAAGCACAAAACCTGCTCTCCCTTTCTATGGGAGTTGGACATGTTTTGGCCTTTTCTGTGTCACCCCTGCCAGAACTTCTCTCGATCAGCAACCCAGGCACATCCCCCAGCAGTTTGGAAAATGCATCTCTTCTATAAATGACAACAGATTATTTAAGTAACAACTAAAGTACTCTGACTGCTTTTTCGTTTGCTCGCATTAACGTCAGTCTCCTCATATATCTATGGAATGAATCCGGGATTTTCTTTAAAATGGTGGAGAGTGGTACAAAAATAGAAGCCTGCTTGTCTAAAATAAAGTTATGTGTTTGAAAGGGTTGGAAATTGTTTTTTAATCACAGGCGTCTTTCTTCTGGAATATAATCTGCCGTCTATACATTCTGCTCTTCCACCCAATTTCTCAGGAAAATGCAGCAAGTGTGTTAATAAATAATTTATAAAAACATTACAAAAGATAAAGCACTCCTGCTAAAACGTTTCCAGCCTTTGACACACCAGTTCATTTGTAATCCTCTTTGCCTCCCCTTCACTGGAACATCAGCAGAGGGTTCGTGCTGCTGCTCTCACAGCCCCACTTCACCCACCCTGCAGAGTCTCTGGTTCATAGGGATCCAGGAAGATACAGGGCTCAGTCCAGCCCAAGCCACAGTTATCTACTGTCGATTTCTGTCACAGAAAATGCTTTTCATGGAAGCAACATCCTGATTTATTTTCACCACCTCACGTAGGAGGATGATTGGAAATGCAGGTGGCTGTCTCAACAAACAGGGCTCCAGGGTTTGTCCTTCCTCCAGGAGCACATAGGCTGTGCTCTCTGTGACACTCCAGAGAGTAACTGGGAGCATGATGCACAGGACTCTTTGCTTCTCTTATATGTTTCTCTGAAATTCACTTTCAGTATTTTAGACATACGACCAAAAACAAAAAAAAAAGAAAAATCAAAATAATGAAACTGGACAATTATTACAAAAGAGTTCACAGAACCCTTGGAATTTCAATTGGACTGAGCAATAGTTTTTGCACAGCTCCACCAATTCCATGAGTATTTCAGATCTTTAATGAACCCTGAAAAACATGATGGGAAGCCTTGAGACACAGCTGTTTCAGTGACTGCACAGCAGCAGAGACACGGCAACAAGAACGGTGCCTTCAGAAGAGGTGGTGAGAAGATGAAGGAAAGAAGAGAGCATCCTTCAGAGAGATCCAGTCAAAGGCATGTTAAGGAAGCATGAAAAGATTATCTACAACTTCCTCATCCTCTGAAAATGCTTGTGCATCGTGAAGCTCTGTGATGAGGACTGACTGCTGCATCCTGCCAATGTCTGGTGCCAGAAGCACTTCCGCTGCTGCAGCTCAGAGCTAAATCAACACGGAAGACAATTCTGCTCTCCTGGAACTGCTGTTTGGTCTACCCACACACACTGTCTCCTCTCCAGCACAGCTCCACATGCAGGCAGAGCACTGGGAACAGGAACCGCGGCAGGTAAAGTACAGCTGCTGCACAAGTCTGCTCTGTGAACACCCATCTGCATCCCGAGCATGCATGGGACGTGCAGCCACACTGACGGTTGTTCTACACCACAGACCATGCTCTGCTGGACTTCTACACCACTTAACTTCATCACACAGGCTAAAACCCACTTTGGGAAAACATGACAGCATAGCAGCAACAGTTTATAATCCCGTTAGCAAAAATGCACAGGCTCACTGTGCCGAGGCCTCGCTCACACCCCAGCCCCCAGCATAAAGGATCCAGCTAAGTGCCCATGTGCAGTACAGCATCCTCTGCTTTATTGCCCAGCCACTTTTATTTCACCCAAATGAAAAACAAAAACCCATTACTAAGCAAAAGTCTTGAGAATTTTTATGAGATTGTAATGGTTCCAATTTATGTTGAAAAAGCCCCAAATCCTCAAGCTGTCTGTTGCTGCTCCAGCCAGGGATGCGGGAGATGCTGCTGACGCAGCGCAGCACAAGAGATCAGAGAGGGAAATACTACTCTGACGGGGTGCTACCGAAAAGAAACAGAAAGGGCTTCCTCTTGTTTAGGGCATAATGGAAAACCGAGGCAAAAAAATATAGAACAAACACTAAATTTCTGCAGGACAGTGACAGATGTCATGTAAAATGTTTTAAATGATTTTTAGTTCTCAATACTTTCTGCCCACAGCTTTCAGACAAGATGTGTTTTAGGAAGAGAACACTCAGGGGGCATCAAGCATCAGTGCAGACCTTCATAGTAACAAACTGCTGAATATTCAAGTGTTTCAAAAGGAAGAATTCAGGAAAAAAACAAAGTAAAGAGAGAATATTGCAAAAACCTTTGACATTCAATCAGTGCTTACATATACTCTGCAAGGCACAGCTGGTGCATGCAGAACCACTGGAACAGTAAGTAAAGACCACTACCCAAATACTGCTCACTACCAGTGCCCCCTCAACATCTCCCACTTTCTCCTTCCATGACAGACATCCTGCCTGGATATTACACCTGGCATGACTGCTGATGTCCCTGACCTTCCCCTGCCATTTCCTACCCTACAGGAAAGTATTCCATGACTGCCACGGCTGCTGGGAGCATTCTGTGAGTGTGTGAGCAATAAAGATGAAATGCAGCTTTCCCCAAGGCTCCCAGAGAACTGGATTATCACATTTCAGCAATTACTGCAAACACTGGATTTACAACAGGGCTCTGTGGGGCTCTGGTGTGTCCCCATGCCTGCCTAGCTCAGCCTGCATCCCACTCTGCTTCCTTGGCTCACCTGCCAGAACAGTGCCACTGACACTCTTCTGCACCAATTCTGAATTATTCAGTGAGCAGTTAATGCATGTGTAATGTGAAACAACTCTCTGCCGACATACCTCTCTCCAAGGCTTGTTAGTCTTAATTTGTTTGACCAGCTAAGAGGTCTAAATTCACAAGTTTTTAGCATGATCCTATAGCACTATACGATCCTATACACTTCTTAATTAAGAAAAAGGGCAACACTTTTAAAATATGTATTCCCTCCCATCCCCATAGCACCTGAACACCAGCACTAAAGGAGACATCAGCACCTGCTACAGACAGGGTGGAACATGATGAGCATCCAACAAGCTCAGCATCTCCAGCTGCCCAGCACAGGAGTGGGAGTGAGCAAGGGGCTCATGGCTGTCCATGGGTGAAGGCAAAGCCTGCCTCTGTAACCCTGGCAAGCAGCAGCCTGCCCGGAAGCCTGGCAGCCAGATTAATTTTCAGTTCCTGGGGTGCCAATTACCAACGCGCAGAAGGGAACGCTGCATTTTCCTGCTCAGCTGTGCCAATGTTTGAAAATCGTCCGTGTGTGAGAATCCACATTTTCCCTCCATTAGTCAGTACGAGTACAAACAGGGGGTTTTCTTCTTCTTTTTCCATTGACGCAAAATCTGGTACTATGCTGAAAGTCTAACAGGGGCAGCCTGAGTCCTGCCGGAGACAAACCAACACATTCAGAGTCACAGCTACGCCAAAGCCTCTGCAGGAGGCTGGGACCTGCTATCATCCACATGTCAAAAAGGGCTTCAGCAGCTCTGCTCCACACTCAGTGAACTGTGGACAGTCAGGGCTCCGCATCTTCTCAGAAGCGAACAGATAATGCAAAACAATAAAAAGTGAAGTTCTACTGAGGTGTCTTCCCCAACAACCTGTGAAGAGGCCACATGTGTTCTCATCCCCACCTTTTTCTCTACCTGTCACTCAGAGCATGATCTCGTATTTCTAGAGATGAGAAAATCGAAAGAAATATATGAGAACCATATGTAGGAAACCACCACCTTGGGCGTGCTTTCTTCACTCAGCCCCAAGAGTGAGTGTCCAAGAGAGCGTCCATGCAAGAGGCTGCCAGCATCCAGGGCTGGACCATCTCCAGCAGAAACATGCCAATGCTGGCTTGGCAATTACAACACCTATTACAAATATTAAAGGTCTTTGGGGTAAGGCAGCACTTAAAATCTGTTATCAAGAAAGCTTGAAATGTCTCAAGACTATGAAACTCAGAAGAGGGAGGAGGTGGAGGCCCCATGCAGCAGACCCCAGCCACAGCCGCCAGCACCATGGCCTCTGCCGACAGCAGGAGAGCTTCTAGCAGAGACCCAGAAAACTATATCATACAGCTCCAGATGACTCGCTCTCATTTGTGATCCCTCTGACCAGTTTGCAGGCACATCATCTCAATCATAAATGACAACATAAAGTTGTTTAAGTAAGAAATCAGACATCACCATGTAATTAATGGCTACGGCACCATGTAAATGCGTGAGAAAGGGTGTGAGTCCCTGTGGCTGGTTTGAGTCCTGGCCTTTACGCTGAAAATGTGAGGCAGAAAAGATCAAGAACAATTGCATGGAGATTTTTAATCAATATCTAACCTGACAATAGGATTTGGAGGAAGATCATCCCATAAAACATAGACGGCATCACAGACTAATTGTATTTACTCCCCATTAATCAGAGACTCAGAGAGAGCACTGCATGTCCCAAGGAGGTGCCGAATGTCTCCCCCAAAAAAAGGGAAAGTCACCCACGTGCCTCTGTGAACTATAAAACCAAACATATTGTTGGAGGCTGATGTTACACATTAGCCTGGCTATACCTATTTTTGAATTTCAAACTCATTTACCAGGGCTGCTGAAGTGAAAGCTTCTGAAGGAGATGCACAAAACTCCTTCTGTCTCTCTGGTGTCACTGCTCCTGAATTCACCATGGAACTGAACACAAACACTGTGCAGATGATAGAAAAGCATCATCTATTCTTGGCCAGCTCCTTTCTGCCGGCTGCATAACCTTGAGTGCATGACTGAAGGATGCCCATTTATGCCTGGGAGATGCTGCCATGAATCACAGACCCCTCTTCTTCCCACAGCGAAGGCACAGCGTGTCCTTGTTGAGGAATACCAGTCTACCACAGCCACAGTGAGACGTCCTGCAGCACATTTTATAAATAGGCTTCTAAGAAATGTACTTCCCATCCTCTTGACAAAAAGTGATTACCAGAGCAAGGAAAAAGACTAAACATCAATGCACACCCTGTGAACGTGAAGGAGCCAGACCCCGGGGAACAGCTCAAAGATCCTACAGGGCTGCAGTGCAACCCATCAGGGAGATGCTGGCTAAGTGCCACAGCAGCCAGGACCAGCAACACTTCTAGGGAGCACATCACAACAAGAAAAAGTAATACAAAGCTCAAAAACAAAGAGAAGAGAGATGACCTATGGCGCCAGGAGCTCTTGAGGAGGACAAGCACAGCCTGGGATCCTGTAAGAGAACAGGATCAATGCAGTCACGCTGTGTTTTCAGAGGAGCCACAATTCTGCTCTGACAGGTGCAGTGCTGCTCCCACCACTGCAGCCAAGCGTCTCCTGTTTCCTCGCACGCAGCATTTATATGCCACACATGCAAATGGAGCTGACAGCACACAGGTATCACAGAGGAGGGTGACATCTGGTGCATGTTCCCTTCTATCATGTCCATGGTGTGGGCAACATCCTATGTGGGTTGTGAGGGGTTTGTCCTGCCCCAGTGACAGCAGCAGTGTCTTCTCTTTTAATATAGAAGTGCAATTGCAAAGCCAGAGAGAAACAGGAATTGTTTTCTATTTGCTTCTAGAAACACATATCACTTTCATCAGACTTGTTTTCAGGACCATGGGAGTTTAATCTTTAAAACAATATTTTTAAAATAGGTGTCAAGTGCCATTTCCTAAGGAAAGAAAACAAATAGCTTCCACTTTGTACACCATGGTAACCAGTCAAGAATGTGAATAGCTCCTCAAAGGTGGGGTCAGCAAACTTCCCCCAGGCAAACGCCCACATGAGATCCTGCTCACACCCCCGCAGCCCCAGGGGAGCTGCCCAAACCTTGTGTAAATAAGAGGAAAACTTGGCTTGACTCCTCCTGGGACTTTGCTGTTCCCACAACAGCTGCAAGAAAAATCACTGAGTGACTTCAAAATTCTCCCTGGAAACTAAACATCTCACTGGAGGAGAGCACATCCACCACAGGGCCAGCTCCAAGGTTTACCCCAAATTCAAACACAGCCCCAGGGTTCTCCTCAAAGTCAAGCACAGCCCAGGGCTGATCTCTCTCCCACATCACGGCGTGCCTGTGCAGCATTTGCTTCTCCAGCTCCTGTCTTTCTTCAGGATGGAACAACACAACTGGAAACCTCCAGGAAGTCTCCCTTGAGCCAACTCCATGTTCAGAGAACATATGAGCTGGCATCAGCTCTGTATTGCTAGAGAAAATACATAATCCCTCCAAACAGAGACATACAACTAAGAAGACCCATTTCCCTTTCAGATACACAAAATTCCCCAGACAGTAAAACACAGGACGATGACCCCCCTGGCAGCAGCTGAATGCGGCCGCAGTGCCTCGACCAAGTGACCCCTCGTTGTCATCCTACCTGCAGAAGCCAGTAGCACCTTCTGTGAAACGTGGGGATGATGGAGGAATGGACATAGCAGCCATACAGGCACTGGGGACACAAAAAGAGAGAAAGCAGAGTCAGGTTAGTGGAGGAACCATCCGAGAGGCCGCGCTGGGGATGGGGCAGCAGCGCAAAACCCATGAATTGAGGACATTGTTCTGCCGTTGGTCTGGGGCTGGCGACACACAACACAGCATTGTGGCACCCCAGTGTAAGGATTGCTACAGGTCACAGACCCCCCTCCCTAACAGCCTGGAGTGACCAGAGCCAACAGGGGCTCCCGTGGTGCTCAGCAACCCAACACAGACACGGCTGGTCAGGGGACTGCTTTCGAATCTTTGCTCCATCATGATTTTATTTTTTGGCAAATACAACATGTTCATCTCATTTTCTGCGGTTTATCTCCCGGGTATTTCAACTGAAAATGTTGTGTTTGTAAACTGAAAAAATTGCTGTCAGATATTTTAGACAGCAAAATGCCAAAATACTGTTTGGTTTTTTTTCTTCTTTTTTTTTTTAATGAATTCTGCTTCTCTGATTAACTGAAATCAGCAAGGCCAAGGAGTTCTTTCTGCAGGAAAAAAAACACATTTCCAGTACGTTAAAACTTTTTGGTTGGAAACCAAGCCCAGTGCCAACCCAAACACACAAAACTGGTTTTAATTGCAAAGATCCTGAGTGCAGAGGGGTGCCCGTGCTGCTGAACATGCGCGTTCAGTGAGCACATGGGAGGCTGCAGCAGTCCCCCCTCCCCAGGATCACTGCTCACAAGGTCAGCCTGAATTAAACAGGATTTAAGGACTGGCTGCTATCACCGAGTTATTTTTAAAACACAAATGACAAAGATTAATAATGTTTTTAAAATGTGTCAAGGGTACATTCTACACACTGAAATGCAGGGAGGAAAAACAGAGGAGGAAAAAAGCCCTGCAGAAAATAATCCAAAGAAAATCTTAACATTTAAATCCCTCCCGAGGGCTGGGGAACAGCTGCCCTGACAGTGACTCCTGGCACGTGGCACCGGGGGCTGCATGGAAAGGTCTGTAGTGTTCAGTTCTGCTGACTCAGAGCTGGTCCCCCCACTCCAGAATGCAGCTGGAGAGGTGCAGCATCTCCCAGTCCAGCCTGCTTCCCAGTGAGGATGGGAAAGCAGCCTTCACTGCAGCCAGGGACATCTACAGCACCTTGTGACACATCTATCAATCTATTCCAGCATCCCCCAACTTGCTTCCCACCCCAATTTGCTGTGGAGTCGACTGAAACCTCGCCCTGATTAAACCAAACCCCAATGCTGGGCTCTGTGGTGCACAGCAGGCACGAGTGCTCCCCTCCCTCTCCAGAGCTGTCTCGTGGATAATTCTAGAGCTGTCAATAATGAATCACACAAAAGCCTTCCACCTCCATGAAACTGGTTCTCAACATTTCAGCAAACCATTCAAAAAAATCCTAACAGGTCACAGAATTCAAAAAGCACACAGAATGCAGATGAGATTTCTTAAATTCGTCTTTTCTTTTTTTTTCCCCATGGCGGCAGGACATGGGAATCTGACTTTGGATGGATGTTTTGAGGCTGGATGTCCTAACTTGGGCAGCTGGGATAAAGCAGACCCTCAAACTGAGCAAGCTCCTGGCCTCGGAGAGATGGCAGGGACTGTCCCCATGGGCACAGCAGCAGAGAAACACTGCAGGGGTGAAACAGACCCTGGGAGCCCAGCACGTGAGTGCAGGCAAAATGAGTGACGACAGCAATAAAAACTACATTAATTTTTGGATGAAAGGGCATAAGAAAACATTGAGGATATAAATAGAAACCTAGGAAATCTGTGCGTCATTGTTTTGGAGGACTGTCAAGATTAATGGGTTAAGCACTGTGGATGACACAAAATCTGCAGCCTGGTGGCTCAGCACATGGGGGTTTTGGGGAGGTGGGTGTAAGATACTCCTACACTTGCATCTGCTGACCCCTGCCTTTGGCCCCAGGATGGCCCAGGGCTGCCAAGAACCCAGCTGGCTCAACACTTCCCTGCAACTAATGAGGAGAGTGGAATTACCACCCTGCCTGGCCAAAGCAGACAGGTAACCAGGGCAGGAGTAATGCCTTTAGCTAAAGCAGTCTTTAAAATGAATTCTTGCTCAAAACACGCAAAGGGGGTTTCATTAGCTGTGTTTTCTTTTATTTTTTAAATTATTTTTTAGTGGGAAGGTAAAAGCTGCAGAGGCCTGTGTGTCTGTGGAGATGTTAATGCCAGGCTGGGCGCTCAGCCAATGCATTAAGTGAAATCGAATTCCTGAAACCAGCTTTAATCAGCAGATTTTTAAGGTTAGAACGACTCTCTCCTCTGCAAGGCTTGCCAAGGTTAATTCTGTCCTGAGCAGGCTGAATTAATGGGCTGGACAGGGGAGAACTTTTTTTTCATGATTCTCTTTTAAGTTTACAAAATTACCAGGAGAAGAGAAAAGGCATTTCTGAGCAGTCTGAGGAGAAATGCCACCTCAGCAGCTCACTGACTGCTGTGTGGAGAACAGGCATCAGCCCGAGGAGGCACCGGCCGAGGGGTGCCTGGCTGGGGGCATGCTGTGACCCACTGCTGGGTGCCCATGGCAGTGGCCTTGTGGTCCCATCGCCTATCAGGGAGTTTGTCCTTGTCCCTGGAGATGACCCTGTGCGTGTGGCCAAGGATGCCCTGAGCACAGACTGTGTCCTGCTGCTGTGGAGGATCCCTCCTGTGCAGCTCCCCCACATCTGCCCCAGGAGCCAGCTACAGGCACCTTCTGTGCAGCCCCCACACTGCTGCTGGAGGGCCTGGCCCTGCCAGCCCTGCTGCAGCTCATCCCTTTACAATTCCAGGGGTAATTAAAGAGAAAAGGCCTTCTCTGGGCAGCAGGGGAGAGTGTGCAATTACAGCTGCCCGCCCTGCCATTTGTATGCAGTGCACATCCGACATTACCAAACTTCTGAAAACTGGAGGAAGGGGGAGGTGGGAATATAAAATCAAATTATTAGTGGATTTTTTTATCCTGAGCTCCTCAAAGTGATTGTGGCTTATTTAAAAATAATACAATAATGCTGAGGTGTTCTTCCTTAACAAGTATACCTTGGGAATGGAAACAAGAAAGCAGGAGAATCAAAAATTCAAGATAGGGTTGGACAGGCTTTGAAATTTTTCTCCCTGGTGAGTTACACTAGTGGATATTTAAAAAAACCTAAAAACCGCCTAGATTTTGTTCAGATTTTCGCACTGAATTCCCAATTCCCTTAATAGGAAGCTAAATCAATCTTTAGAGAACAAATCACGTAAGACCTATAGCTGTACATTATTAAAATATACTTGAGTAATTTTCTGGTGGTAAGGCTTCAACAGCCCAGCTGCCTCCAGACACCAGGAGCAGGATCTGTGCAGGTTACTGGGGGAAAAGGACCGTGCCCTCTGCTCCTGGCTCCATGGTGGTGTTGGGCAACACATGCTCAGCCCAGCAGCTGATCAGCTCCCTGATACATCTCCATGCTGCTGGGATCTCCCTCTGTAATTACTGACCATTTCAGAGCTTCCTCACCAATTTCCAGGAGGGAGCAGCACACTGAGGGCAGTAGCACCACTGCTGCCATAGATCAAACCTCCGTGGAAAGCCAAGAGAGGCGTTGGCTTCATTCCTTTCATCATCCTGATGACAGGGCACAGGTCTCCTGAAGCAGTGGCTTTATCTGAGCCCAACCAAGCTCTGCTCTCACCCTTGCCTGGTATAACCAGCACACACTAGGAAGGAGCAGCTGCCATGCAGCAGCACATATGGATTCACAGGCATGGACGGGAAACTGGAAAAGCAGCCTGTAAGTGCTCAGATGAGCATCCTTCAATGCAGCAACCTGTGTTTGGGTGATACAGTCAAAATGCAATGACAAACCCCAGTCTTCCATTCTTATCATGATATTTAGAATCTTTCTGTGATTTTATCACAGACATCTCCATAATCTGTTCTTACAGGTACCACTGCCATCCCATTCTTCTCACCAACATTTCCATATCCCAGCAGAGACACCATCCTGAAACCAATTCCTCTGGATTTCGTACAAATCATGACCAAAGGAATTTGTCAGCTATTTGTAGTGATACATTTGTTTTATGTGTAGGAGTGATTATCCATCTGTTTCTGTAAACAGCACCCACAAAAATCTCTGCTGACCCTCTGAGAGGGCAGAGCCCAGCTGGAAAAGTGAGGCAACTGAAAACTCGGCTTCTTGGCCACCCAATTAGCAATCACTGGGGAAACCCCTCAAATTTTTTGCGTCACCTCTCTTCTCAAACAGACTTGAAGTGAGCGCCTTCTGAGATTGGGTTATCTTGCAACACATGATCCTTCCTTCAGGACAGAGATGCTGAAGCCACAGCCACATTTCAAATCCATTTAAACGTCAGATGAGGCTCGCCCCTGTCAGCTGCGGGAGCTGGGAGACAGCGGCAACTCCCGCCTACTCCATTAATCAGGATTCAGCGAGAAAAGCCAATGTGCTGCTATAAACCCCCTGACTCGATGCCAGCACCACGAGCAGGGAGCCACGTGCCATCCATCCTGCTTGTCCTCCCGCAGCAGCGAGACGCAGCTGGGGGGGCTGAGGGGGGCTCAGCCAGGCGGGCGGAGGAGCGGGTTTGTGACAACTCTCGTAGGGCACGGTGAGGCACAGCCACGCTGAGCTGACAGGGAGGCGACAGGAGATTCTCAACATAGCCCCGTGCAGACTGTCCCCAGCTCAGCGTTTTAAAACAGTGAACAGGGAGGGGAAACCCTGGGGAATCCCCAGGGCCAGAAGGCTGCCGCCAGAGCTCTTATTTTGGCTTAAGAAGTGTCATAACATAGGAATGCATCCAAAATTTCCCATTACTGCTGCAAATCAAACCCAAAACGCTGCTAGACGTGTTTTATCACTCCTCATCTTGGAGAAACACAGATACTAGACAGGTCTGGATTTTCCTCTGACGTTCATAAATAGTAACTTTGATTCAGCAAAGCACAAAACCACGTGCTCAGATCTCAGCCTGGGCTGAGCCGCGCTGCTGGCAAGGTTCGCCTTTTATCGGTGTCAACAGAACTTAAGCAATTGCTTACGGTTTGCCAGGTTGGGCAAGCAGTCTCTGATACTGACAGCAGATCCCAAAAACATTCTTAACATTTCTAGGCAGCTGCAAAACCCAGAGAACCTGACCCTTCACTTTTCAGGTGTGGCATTCACAGCACAGCGCTGTGCAGCCGCGGGCACTGCCCACTGTGCAGGCGCTCAGCCTGGTGCAGGAATTTCGGGTTTAATCCTGCCAGTTCTTTTCCTCACACATTTCAAACCTCCCATACGCCCTCGATGCCACTGGCAGCCATACCCAGATAATAGTTCCTGGGCTGAGCCCAGGGCTCTCATGTGATGGCTGATCAAGGAGGGAGAGGTTACACAGCCTGTGCATTGCAGGACCTTGTCACTTCTGGTAGCTTTTGTTAACAAATATTGTTCTGTTTTCCTCGGGACTCGTTAGAAAGCAATTTTTGAAATGTTCAATATTTAATGAAATATTTAAATGTTTAATGGGTTCTTTTTCAAACCCTGTTTTCCCTTTGTGGGATTCTGAAGTCTCTGCAAAGATTGCAAGGTTTTAACTTTCTCACTGTTAGAAATGAATCCTCTAATGACATTGTCTTAATGACAGAAATCAGCGTACATGGGGACTAATGCTTCCACAGGCAGCTACACCCACTGCCTGGCCCACTGCAGGATCATTGGTATGCATCCCCACACTCCCACTGCAGTGCCTGCCTCTTCATAAATGCATATTTCTTTATTAGTATGGGGATACTTTAATCTCAGTCTAATTTTACCTTTAGGGAAGCTCTATCCTGAGGCTGCCAGGAGCTTAGACCCTCCAGATGCAGTGGTGTGATTTGTATTCAAAGCAGCAGGTCTGTCTGTCAACATGTTTGTCTCCCTTCTCTGCCAGCTCTTATTTATAATCCCATTCAGATTAATGAATGACAGTAGTTCTCATCACAAGAAATTTGATTAATCAATTTAAAGTGCTTAATCACCCTGGCCTGGGTGAAAAGCATACTGGAGGGTTGCTGCCTGGATAGGGGCAAAGTTGTGAGATGTAGGAGGAAAACATCATCACTTTCCCTCAGGAATAGCTCGAGCCAGGAATGTGCACTGGATCCTTGATGGGATTACGAGCTTTCCAAGAGCTCAAAATTTCCTTAAGGCCAGCAGTCATGGCCAATTAGTAATGAAATATCCTTTTCAACCCACCTCCTGATCTGACACAAAAGACTTCACACTACTCACCTCACTCCCTGCTACCCATGTCATTCCAGCTGAACCCAAAAACTGTCAATCATAAAACCCCCTGCAGGGTGATGACCAGGATAACACACCTGGGCATCCTGCAGCATCCCACTCCCCATTAGTCCTGCCCATCCCTTTCCTGTACCTCAAAGACTCTCACAGCCTGGCTGTGTCACCAGCTTGAATACTCCAGAATAATCTCCAGGGTGTTCTGGAGATCTGGGAGACATTTCAAGTGAGGGATAGGAGCAAGGTTGAGCAGAAATCACTGATTTGTAGGACAGAGGCTACACAGTGTGAGCACTGCCTGTAGCTGCTCTTGAGGAGACTGTGAATGACACAATAAACCCAAAAAAATCTGTAACACAGCTCCAAGCAGGCTGTGCTCAACCAGGTATGCAGGACACAGGATTTCTCACAGGGAAGTATTCCCACATTGACCTCCACTACCTAAACTCAAAGGGACTTGGAGGCAGGTGACCCGTTTGGAGCTGGGTTCGAACAGGGTAGCACGAGCTCTGCAGACACACCATCTGATGATGCCTCTGTGCAAGGGAGACTGAGAGCACATCTGGGTGACACATGCTCCACATGAGAGCCAGGTTCCCCTACTTCCAGGTAAGGGAAGAGCATTCTTGACATCTTTGATGCGAGTGGGCAATTAGTAGGAGGAAAAGTGAGACAAGAGGCTGCTCTGACTCCACAGGCCCGTGTTCCAAACCAACACTGCCCGGGTGATTCTCTAGTGGGATACAACCAACCTACAGGACAGGCATTACCTGGGTCCCTACACACCATCAACCCCCACAGTCCCCTCAGCCCGTGCCACCCCACGCCACCCCTGTGCAAGGGCTTCCTGACTGTCACCACGGTGAGAACTGTGAGCTGGAAAATCATGGAGCATATTAATGTCACACTGAAATATGACACAATACACAGAAGTATTTTATATTTATTCTCTTTTAGAAATGTTAGAAAGACAATATAATGAGAACACTGCAAACAAGTCAAGTGTTTTCCTCCTAATCTGGCAATAAAAATGTCAAAGAAATGCCTAAAATCCTAACAGGAGAACAAAAAAATAATGGGCTGGGCTATAACAAGGATTTAGCTGCAACTTTACTTGAAGGCTTTAATCATGTCTCCTACAACATCAATGGAAAATCAGATACAAAGCTGTATGAACCATTAATGTCTGTGTTGGTTGCCTTAGCTGCTGGGGGCTGAGACTGAACGGATCAGGCAGAGGCTAACGAAACAGGCTGAGGTCAAAACACCTTCATATCTGGGGAATCTTTGCACAAGAAAAGGATTACTGAGCAGGTCTTGGTGGAAACTTGACTAAGGTAGCAAAGACTGTGACAAGAGCAGCATCACATCTCCAGCCCAGCTGCCTCCACGTGGGCCATCATGGGCAGGCTGCGCTCAAGTGGGAAACCTGGTTATTATCTGTCTGATTCTCTTCTTTGGGAAAGAAAAAAGACCATCACAGCATGGGGGAACCAGAAAAAATGTGACAGTGCCCTGGAAAAATGCAGGCTGAGATGGTATTTTTGCAGACACATGACAGAAACAAACCACATCTGGAACGATCCCAGGGCATGCAGGGCATGAGCACAATCGCGCGAGGGACGTTCGTCTGACATGTTCACTGTCTGTCTGACATGGGCAAATAACAAATCCAACTTATAGGAAATATATAAATATCTAAGAGAAGTTTTGGGAGCTATTAATTATACATGCAGTTTTATCTTGGATTAATTTTGTGCTGAAATGGACAAGAAGCCTTCACTGGGATCTTTTTTTGGCAACCTCCCTTGGGCAAAATCAGCCCTGGAGATATCTGCAGACATCCCACACTGCAAAGGGCTCAGGTTCTGGGTCCTGTTCTCTTTACTCCACTTGCTTACTACCAACTTATCAATATTTCATTCCTGTCCCAAAAACCCAAACAGAAAAGCATTAATTTCTCAAGATTAGTGCACCAAAATTTACTGAAGTTCACCACCAGCAAACAGCTGAGTGTTTCTGACATTCAATAAGCAGTGAAAAGGTCAACGTTTTACTTGCATTAATTTTTTATTAGAGAAGGGAAAGCTCATTTTCATGACAGATAATGAACACTGGAAGAGGTCTGCTATGGCAAGATACACAAGATCAGGGTACTCTCCATATGAACAGTGGCTGAACCTCAGAGCCCCTTCCTGGTGCCTACTTGAGGTGACATGATCACTGGGATTTACCTGAAGAGACATTATCACTGGGACTTCACATTCTGAAGAGCCCTGCAGGGCTTTGAAACAGTTATGTCACTTGGACAACTGAGGAAGGAAAATACAACTCTAAACACAAAAGCAAATATCTCCCATATGCCCTGAGACATTCTGGAGGGTAGAAGCAGAGATGGCAAGCTAAGAGCAAATTTTCTTCTTATAAAATAATTTCTATCACTGGCATTCAAAATACAGCTGTCCAAAGAGGATCTGTCTACACATTGCCAACAAGTTATTTGCATTCTTTCAGGAATGGGACTAGGAGAAGGTGGCATCATGCATCTTGGGTCTGGACCATCCCACTCCTCCTGCCTTTTGGGTCACTCCGCCTGGGGCAGAAAGGCTACAAGGCTGCCCTGCTAAGAGCTGTCCCTGTGCTCCTGTGCGTGGACTGTCCTCCAAGAGACACCTGGAGTCCTGCCACGTACAGAACACCACCCACCACCTGGCCCCAAAACCTTCAACTCCACTGTGCCAGGACCCTGTACCTACTCCTGCACCTTCCCAGCTGCAACCACAGTGCTTGGACACCTCTGCAAATGTGCAGCCCTTGGGGATGTCACCTGCCACGTCTCCTGCACAAAGACTGACCAGAAGGATTTACTTTTGCTTTGACTGACTTTTCACCAGCATCTAATAACAGACCTGGGAGGCTTTACTTATTAATTAGATTCAAGGCTTCGCACAAATGAATCTTAATGGGAGCTCACGCATCCCCCTCCAACCTTTTGTACTCTTTAGCTAAGAAGCTGAAAATGCTCACAAAGGACATGAGTAGAATTGCAGGTTCTGTAGCACATCATGAGGGTTGAAAAGTCCCCCCCATCTGGATCACTGGAGGTCACCCAGGCCTCACTGCGTGGAGAGTGATGGCGGCAGCAGGGCAGTGCCTGGCTCTAGCACAGCCTCCTCCAGCTGCAGGGTCCCACCATCCCACAGCCTCTGGTGGCAGCACACAGAGAAGGGGACCTGGCAGTCACAGAGCAGTGACAAATGAAAGTCAAGTGATTAGCTGGCAGGTTCAACAGTTTTGCTTCTAAAGTGCTTTCTGCATATATTCTCAATAAAAGCAAGACAGCGCTGATGAGCTATATGACAAAACAGAACGCTGAATCATTTTTAGTACATTACCTCTTCTCATGCAGAGGGAATCTTCCGTCTTCCCCATCATAGCCAATTAGAGCATTCACAACATTTCTTCAAGGCTGACAGTGATTGGAAAAGATCATGAGACTCATAAGAGAGAATTCCATGCTTTATGTGGTTAGAACTGTTCTCTCCATCCGCCTGGTTTCCAAGTGTTTTACTGGCAATGGCAGAGCAGCATTTTGCTCAACCCAAACAATTTTTTCCTTGACTGCGAGTACAAAGTGCAGTTTTGCTGATGTCAACAGAAAAGATGGTTTTGCCTCAAAGCAGCAGGGGCATGTCTAGGGTGTGGAACCGTGGCTCTTAGCCCTGTCCCCTACTCCTGTAGAAAACAGCATCCTGGAAATCCTCTGTCCTTCTGCAAAGAAGGACACAGCTGGCTCAGGAAAGAGAACTGCTGGAGAATGGTGCTGAGCAGGAACTGAAATGTTATTTGAACATGAAATGACAGACTATTTCAGCTTTCTTCAAGACTGAAATGGTGAAATGCCAACTCTTGAAAGGAGTGCCCCTCTTACAAAACCTGAGCCTATACACAGAAACTTGAAACACTTTCTAAAATGTTTGTTGGTTGGATCCAGCTCAAAAGGACATCAATGCTCTCAAGGGTAACTCACAATGTCCAGAGGTTCACGGTGCTGACAGATCACAAGAAGATTCACAGCAACACATGTCAATTTAAATAGTGTTTGTTTCATTTTTGTAAGCAGAAGTTTTTCAGCATTTGGGAGAAAGGTGCAGACAGACACTCCTGCTTGTTCACTGCCAAGAGCAAACGCTTTGCTGAGACTGAGCACTGGTTGCAGCACAAAATTGAACAGCAAGATTTTCTCTAGTCACTGAAGCCAAGTTCAAGATTCAAGGGAAAGCAGAAGAAAATAGAAAATTCTGGGCTGCTTGCTTCCCAACCTCCCACTGACACCACAAAACTGTCATTAGAAATGAGTCCCACAGGCAGGCAGAAATCTGTTCCCTCGGCCACACAATCCATCATCTCTATCCAATACGCTGGCTGTAGGTTTACAAATCACAAGGAATTTACCAAGTGGCTTTCATAAGGAAAAGTGGACAATAAATCATCATCACACCAAATCCACTCATGTAACACACAGCTGCGTTTTCATGCCAAATTTCATAATTGGTAACTGTAAAAAAAACCCCACAAAACCAACAAAACTTCCTCATCTGAGCAGATTTCAAAATTAATGATACGGTATTCAGGATGGACATTAATTAAATTATTCACCTGTTCCTTCTTCTCTAATTTCATGCTGAAGCTGAAAGGATAGCAACTCAGCCCTCACCAGAGCCAAGGCTGCACTTTGCCCCAAAGAGCTTTTGAAAACAACTGGTTTTACTTGCATTAAGCTCAGGGGTCTGAAGGACTGGGACAATCCCTCTGGAACTCCTGCCACTGCTGTGCAGTGGCTGCAGCACCTCCTCAAACTTTTGATAAATCCTCCTCTGAAATGGCAATTAACACCTTCTGCAGGTCACTCCACAAGATTAATTTTCCAAGCACAGATTAATGAAAATGCAGGCAGAAGTGTTTAGAAAATATTTTCCCTATTAATCTTCATCAGCAGCAGATTACCAGTGGGGTGGCTAATGAAGACATCGGCTCGTTAAGGTGAGAGCAGGCAGGGAGAAGGACAGGGCTGTTCTCCCAGGCCCCATAAGCAGCTCTGTCACCACCATGTCCCAGTACACTGCCAATTCCACAGAGAAATGACTCCAGCCATCCCAAAACACTGACTGAGTCCTACCCACATGCTGAAGGGCAGCTCAGAGGAGGGAACTGCCCAAGAACACCAATCGTCACAGACTCCCAGAGCCAACAGGTTCCAAGTTCCACAACAGAAGCACAAACACATTTAAGAACCTTCAGTCCCTCCAAATCCACCAACAGCAAATGCTACCTCTGGTTGAAAGTTTACCCTTAGGACTGGGAAGCTCCTTTTTGACAGAACTTTTCTCTGGCACACAGAAATCTCAAAGGAATGTTTAATTGAATTGGATAAAGAGTCTGAAACTAACACAAAGAAGACGATCCTGCAGAGGAAACCTGTCCCTGAAAGGAGCCCATGGTCACGGCAGAGTTCACGGATGATAGCTCTGAAAAGAGGACTGAGTGCACCTACCTTCCTGAGGCTGGACTTTTTGACTCCCAGAACCCCCTGTACTTCTCCAAATTACCAGAGAATGTTTTATGTTTCTTTCTCTAACAACTGTCTCCTGAAGTTGAAGCAAACAACAGCTTCTTTCTTCATTATGTTTTCTTTTCCAGCATTAACCCTCTTTTAAATTGAAAAATGCTACTCTGCCCTTATTTTTCCAAGCTCATCGGTGGCAATGTTGCACTTTGATACAGTCTAGCTTAGAGCCTGGTTTTGGCTTAAAAAGAGTAAACGTGTCGGTTTACGAGCCTTGCCTCGGGGAAGGGAGCACGCTCCTGCCTGGCTCACTACAGAATCAATCAAACCTGCACTTAATGGAAGGACGGGACGGCAGTGGGTGGAGAAGCCGAAACCACATCCCCTGTCCTTTTGTCAGCAGCACAAAGCTGCGCACTCCCGTACCCTTCAAAGCTCCTTGCAGGCGGGTGGTGAAGCACTGCTGAGGCGCTGCGGGTGCTTCCTCCCGGCAGCTCGCTCGTCCTCCTCCTCCGCCGCCCGCACAGCCTTCGGACCGGCACCGAGGGCTCGTGCCAGCTCAGAACTGCAATGAACAGGACAGCTGAACGTAACGTTAGCAAAGGTGACCTTCAAACCTTTTTGGTGTTTAAATTCAGTGTGCACCCCTCACAAATTAGCCATTACCTGTTTAATATGAGGGATGTCACTTCACCATGCCAGAATATGTTTTATAAAATGAAAATATCGTCGCTTTATGTCAAGGTTCGCTTGCAAGTTTAGTTTGTAATAAAAAGGTGTATCTCTAATGACGTCAAGGAAAAGAGAGGGACGGACCCGGGCTAAGCTGGATCTGACTGTGACTGTCAAGACATCAACTCACCTCTCCCTTGCAGAGTAGGGGAGGCCCAGTAAGTATAAAGTTTAATGCTACCCTGTTTAATGATATTTTCACTTCAACCGAACTGTAAAATTAACTGAGAACTTACATTAAAAAAAGGCTTTTATTTTATGCTGATCATTAAGTAAGGAGGTTTCACACTCGAGATCTGTTATATTAAAGGGGACTGAAATAGCTTGTATCAATTACTTTCTTCTAAGTGGACAGACTTCTTACAAAATATTGAAACTGTTTTGAGACTATAGAGGAGAAAACAGCCAAATCCTGGGTGGGAAGGGATCTCTGGTGCATGGGGCAGCACTCAGTTCCCATGTGTCGGGAGCTGCTGCAGACTCCAGGCTTGGCACATGGCATGGTCCCAGGTGACCTCTGGTGGACCACAGGCCTTATTTTCTGCCACTGAAACAATCTTCTTCAGGTTCTACTACCTGAAGTAAATGAAGGTGCACTTCACTGGAGCTTGGTAACTTCACTGTTTACCTTGTCACTAAATACATCTACAATGAGTGCAGTTCAAAAAGTAACAAACTAAGGAACTCAGAGGAACCATCCTCAGCATCACCCAGATGCCAAGAGAGTGGACATATATACAGAATGAAGGAAAAAACTGGTTAAGCAGAAAAGCAGCAAGAGCATAAGCAACTGGGAAGATGCATAGCCCTAAGCGAGTTCTGCACCAAACTGGCTGCTCCAGCAAGCGAGAGTAAAAGACAGCCCCTAAAAACTGATGCACTTCTCTTATCATCTCGCTGTGGCATATCTGATACATCTCGGTGCCACTACAGGTATGCAATTAATTACAGACCAACTGTAATGCTCTTTGCAAATGAAAATTCTATTAAAATGTGATTATTAATTCCACAAAAACGTAATTATTAATTCAATTACTACTATTGCCAACGGCACAAACCCAGTTTGAAATGTGTAACTCCCAGGTAAGTTTAAAGACACACAATAAATGGGGCAAGGAAACAAAGTATTTGAAGGGTCCTCAGGCCATTAAAACTTTCCAAGCACAATGCAACCCACCCAAAGACCTGTGCTTGCACAACGGCACAGGCAGCTTTAGCAAAGCGCTTTTTTCCTGCAGGTTGTGTGTTTTGTTGTGATCATCCTCATCATCCTCTTTTCTCTTAACATACAAAAAGAGGCATTTTCAGTTGCAGAAGGTGCTGACTTTGCAAGACTGGGCTTGCCAGTGAAGTACGTGTTATCCCCATTTATACAACTGCACAGTGTTTATTTAAACACGAGCCAAAGCTCAGCTGTGTGAGGGGGACGAGCACATGGCAGTGCCAGCCATCCAACTCTGCTGCTGGCACCCACGAGCAGAACTGCTTTTTGTCATACACCCACAGCCAGGGAGGCTCCATGAAGCCAAGCCCTAAATTTAGATGTCATCGTCCCAAAGCTGTATGTGAAACGATTCATCACGATAGCAGCAGCAGCATGTGAAATGGGAGTTGTTTGGAGAATAATGCAGACAGGCATTGGCACAGCACGGTGGCGTTTGGAGTTTCCCAAGTATGGATCATGCTGCTTCAGAACGGGGTGGGGCTTTTCCAGGGTCCTATGATGACTATGCCATAAGGCTTAACCTCAAATAACATTTCAGCCCATCCTAACACATAACAAAAATCTAATTGTATTCTGGAGAGGAGAAAAAAAAGAAATACAGTAGGAAGAAAAGGACCTCTCCTGCCCAGAGTGGCCCTGCTGTGTCCATCAGCAGCACCAACGACTCCAGGCCACCGAGCCCAGCGCTCCCACGTGTGGACACCATGGGCATCCTCAGTGCTGGGCTCCTGCCTGCTTCTGTCTTCATGAGCCCTGCAGCTGGCACCTGACTCCTGTGAGAAGGCTTGGACAAAGACTCAAGACTCCAAGACAAGCGGGGACAATCTTGAATGTGCATTTTCCTGCAGCCACTCTTGCTCTGGTCATTCCTGTGCCAATGCCAGCCCTCATTTTATGCGATTTTCACCTCCCCACTTTATTTCTTTGACATTTGTAGATGGAACAACTTCGTCAATTCCCAGCCCTGGTTTTGCCAGATTAAACAAGCTTTTTATTTCTGCTCATAAAACAGCCCATTTTCCTGATCCAACCTGTCATTCTCTGTTCTGCTCTGTACTGATGTCCCCTGCACACTGCCCTCCTCCATTGTATATAGAGTTACAAATGACATGGTGCCACCTTGCTCATGGCCCCACTGTGCCCCACTGCTGCTGTTATTCCCTCTCTGACGCACCCAAAGGACTCACATGCCATAAGAGCCATTAGTACATGCTGTCTGAGGTTAAGGAACTCCAAATAACATTCAACAGTGTGTGCAAGCCATCCTAAATCAACTGATGAGGCATCAGTTTTAGGTGGAAGGATCCTCCAGTGTGCAAAGTGTTGGTAAACACAGGAAATTTAACTGAGCGTGGCCCTATCTGACCTGCAAGCAGGATATCCCCAAGCTGGGCAGAGGGAAATTAGAACACACCTTCAAGAATAAAAGTGATGTAAAGGCTAATCTCTCTCTTTCTCATCACTGTATTCCCAGTCATAAGCTATATGTTCATTATCTTCCATTAACGTATTGTGTCTTCTTCCTTAACTAATAAAACGTTTATCTCCAAGGAAATTCTGCAGAAAAGACTGAATTTGCACATACATAATAGACATGTCAAAATGTAAGATGCGAGGACTTGGTATTCCAGCTAAGAGTGTTATACGTGATTTGTATTAGTTTCCCTAAATTCCAGAACAACTTCACTGAATCCCATCCCTGCCAGTGGCACTGTAGAACTGACTGCAGATCTGTTGCATTTACTGAGGGTACAACGCTGAGCAGGAATTGCACATTTGGGCTACACCTTTTGGGGTAATCACTCCTATAATCTAAATACAGCTGCTTAATTGTGCACTTCATGGAGGAAAAGCCAGGCGACAGTGAAGCATTAGGTGGGATAAAATCTGAAAAACTAATAGTAGGGAACTCGTGTTTCCCAAGGAGAAGGGAAGGTCTGGAGACAGGAGCACCACAAGAGCTGGAGCACTGGTGGAGCTGGCTGCCCCACAGCACCTCACATCACTGCCTTAACCACCACCGCAACAGCTCTATGCATGGGAGAGTCCCAAAGGAGAAGAATCTCTGCAGATAATGATCTGCCACAGTAGCTTTCCACGAGAGCCAGAACAACCTGGAATGCTAAAGGTGAACTTCAGTTACAGATCTGTTGTGCATTTTTCTCCAGACTGTGACAAAAACTTCTTTCCCTGCCAACACAAAGTCTATCATGAATTCTTTTTTTTTGAAAACTCTTTTTGAAAGCCCGCTTAGAAAGCAGATGTGCTCCAGGGGATAGAGAAGGCAGCGCCATATGCACCATGCAATACTGGGAGGCAGAGCTTAGGATATTGACATTATAAAACCCAGGTAGCAATGGGAAATAGTATTTTTACAAAGGTTACAAACAGGAATGCAAGGCCCAAGGGCAATTTTCCAGATGCTGCTCAGTAACGCGGTATTGCGCATTCCCTCTTTTCCTACCAGTGAGGCAAGGAGACCCACACTGACCAGAGCTGTGATGCTCACCAGGCTCCCTGGCCACACTGCTCAGTGTCCTGTCACCAAGAGCAGAACATCCTTCCCTTCCTGGGAAACAACCTCCCAGGGGACAATTCCCCAGCACAAGGAGCATTATCCCAGCTCCACAGTGAAGCTGTACTCCAGTACATCACCCCCATACCAATGGCTCCTGCAGTTCAGTTGCCGTTGTCTCTGCATCCATAAATCAACTTTATGGAATGCACCAATTCAGAAGTAGTGCAATAAAATATACCTGTATTATTGGAATATCAACTATGTTTGCAAAGAAACAGTTTTTTTCCATGAGCTCCCCAGCCACCTCCCCGAGATCTGCAGAGCAGAGCACAGAACAGGACAGAGGCAACTCTGCCCAGCACAGAGAGCTTGTTCACAGGCTCCAGTCAGCTCCTCACATTCTGTGCTGTTCTGGGCATCAGCACTGAGGGGGGAAAACTGTGCACAACCCATGGTAAAATCCTGGATAACAGTGACTTCTCACATCCATATTTAAAAAAAACCCCAAACTATTTCAAGTAGTCGGGCAAACATCACCCAGATGGCAAGTTTGCTGTATTCTTGCTGAAAAATACTATGCAGCCAACAAACCCATATGGCCAACCAGAGGAGCCACATAAAGATAACGATATGCCTATACAGGCAAAATGTTAATGAATTAGGCCCAAAGTACATAAAAATCTGCTACCTGGTTCATTACACCTGTTTATGGAATCAATGCTTGTATTTACCTTAACCTTTGGTAGTTCATAAACACAGGATGGGCAGGCAGGGTCAATGCAAGGGTGCTGGCAAGAGGCCATGCCTGCAGCCCATTCTGCTTCCCACACCCCAGTCTTTGCCCCCTTTCAGCTGGAAATGGGGTCTCACAAGTCTTCAAATTCCCCTGAAGGGGAAAGGGATAAGACATACAAGCAGATGGTCTATAAATAAGATTCTGGAAAAATCTCTCAATGCGTGTGGATTTATCTCCTTTAAGAAGGTCAGCCTGTTCGCTGGAGGGTTATTAAGCTCTCTGCCACGTACAGGCAGTAAAAGAGATGCAGAAAGGGCTACATCACCTGAGCCACTGACTCAAACGAATGCCAAACACTGACGCCTTCAAGGCTCTGCCATCGTCACCACCTTCTGCATGGTTCTCATGCATGCAAGAGCCATTTCTGCTGTCTTCCAAGATGTGGAGGGAGATAACAGCATGAATCTTCTAGATTAGGATTAATCAAGTGGCCATTACAGCAGGAATCAGCACGATGCTCGATGGCCAACAAGGTCTGTATTTATGCCCTCCTGCCTGGAATCCCCCACCAGCGATTTACTTACACACACAGACACACACCGAGGCTTATCCCAAGCAGCCTGCTCTGGAAGGAGGGGTGAGCTGTCTGACAAACCACGGGCACTGGGGACGAAGGGGATTTTGGCCAGCCCCAGCCACATGGCCGTTGCTCCGAGCTCCTGGCCAGATGCAGGTCACGGCAGTGCCTGAGACAAAAGGCTCCCGCCTGGAGGGCTGTGCGTGCCGCTGCCGGCTCTGCGCCGAACTCTCCCGGGTGCCCCCAGCCCGCGGGGAGCCCGCGTGGGAACCGCCGCAGTCGTTTCCAAGGCAACGGCGCGATCGGAGGCAGGATTCCTTTCTCATCACTGAGGTGGCTCAAGTATCCATTACGTTCCGCGGCGGGTTGAATAACAAACATGAACGCCAACAAATCAATGAGACGAGCAGGATTTTAAGCCCTGCAAAATGCTTGTTTTCTTCTGTATTCCCTCGAGCCCGAAGCTCCCCAGCCAAGTTAGAGCAAAGGGATTTCAAATTTGGCAAGAATCTAGGCAACAGATCCTCCTGAAGTGCAAATTGCCACAGTTCCACTGAAGTCAGCAGAGATATGACAATTTACACCCACTTAGGTTCTGCCACTAGGTAATTAGCACATTGCAAATAACTGGAAACAGATTCCCAAATAAGAACACTCTTAAGCTTGAAGCAAGAATGTTTAAATATAAAAAAAAAATCCACAGTTTTTTTCCAGGATTAAGGAAACTTGCAAGCTTCTCTGCTGGCTTCGTCTACTATATTACTGGATAAAGTAAAAAATTATCACTCTTTTTGTTCCCTTGATGACCTAGGTCGAAACCACAGTGATGTTATCAGCCTTGCTCTACCTAACATATTTGGCTGACACATCTCCCACCAGGTCCAGCCCTAATGCCCTTTCACTACCAACTCCCCCAACACCCCTAGGGACCCAGCATCCCAACCACTCATTTCAGTCAAGCCCATGTTTTGTCACCTACCCAATTTTACAGATTTTTTATTTCAAACACAGAGGTAACAATGCACATGTTGATCATTCGCAGGATGTAATACACAAGTTCTGTATAATTCCTCTCTTAATCAATACCCCAAAAGGTCAAGCAGAACAAACCCTTCATTCTTTCACGTTGGGCTGGCTGGTCTAACATCAGTCCTGGGCAAAGCAGTGGAAAAATTGATATGAGATTCAATTAATACGGAATTAAAGGATGTTTTAATGCATTTAATGTTCACCAACCTGGTTCCATGGGAAATAGCTCTTGTCAAGCAAACCTGATTTCATTCCTTCAGGAGGTTCAAATTCTGGTTGACAAAGGCCACATATTTGGAAGGCACTTAAAATCTTGCATGCCATTTGACTCCATACCAGACAGCATTCGAATGTTAAAACCACACACATTTAATGGATTAAAAGCTGTCTAGCAGACAGATCTTGAAGGCAGTGGTCAATTGGGACCTATAATTGAATCGTGAGCTTCCAGAGAGGAGGCTGTACCCCAGGAAGCGATGACCCTGGAAGAGCTCAGGCTTTGGAATGGACAAATGGCTCAGCCCACACGTGCAGGCAGCTGTGAAGCTCAACTGCTGTTGTGTGGGCACTAACAGGGGAGACACATGGTTGGTGAAGGTTCCTGCAGCACAGCTGGACAGATACCCACAGATCTCTTCCTTTGCCTGAGTAGTAACGGCCTGGCTCTGTCACACTGGTTTGCCCGGTTTGAACAGTTTTAAAGAGGGGAAACATCTAAAGTGGCACAGCAAGGATACTCTTCCCTGTCCTTCTCCTGGGCTATGGATTCTCCTTGCACCCATCCATCACACATGAGCTGTTACCTCACAGCAGAAAGTGCAGACCAGCCATGCATGCCTGAGGGCACCTCTGCCCTTACCCGGTAACCACATGCAGGCATGTCATCCCTCAGCCCACATGTGAGCTCGCTGGGGGGAGTCAAAAAGGCAGAGACACCCAGCAGTAAGAGGTCTCCTGGATCTGGTTCCTTCTGCCACCAGCAGCAGACACTCAGGGATTCCTGAGAGCTGGAAGAGCTGTCCTGCCTGCAGCTGAACTGTGGCCTGCCCCATCCCTGCCCTCCCTGCTTAGTGACTCTGACCAACACCCTTTCTTCTCAGCAGGTTACTCTAAATGCCAGAACCGCTGAGTCTGGGAAATTTAATGTGACCTCTACACCTCAACAACAAACAAAGCCACAAAAACGTCCCTATGCTCACCTGCCAGCAAGTCATTGGCTCTCTCATCAGCATGAAGAACCGTCTGAAGGGAACACCGGTGGGGAGGGAGTGCAGGGCAGGGGATCCATGGGAGGAGGTGAGAAGCACTGATGCTCTGAGGCAAGACTTGCCATGTCTGCTCAGGCCCCAGCATCAGTCAAAAGAAAGAAAGAAAAAAAGAGGAAGCTCCAAAGGTCCGAGGAAGGGGTTGTGTGGCCCTAAAGCGCCAGCACTGAGACAGGATCTCCCACCCACAGCCCTGTTCAGGGTGCCAGACTGCTCAGAAATCAAGCGTGCTTTAGTAATGTGTACAGCAGCTGATAACTCACTGTAAGGAACTGCAGCTGTAAGGAACATACGTGTTTTAATGCCATCCGATGGGGAGTGGGAGCTTGTCTTCCCAATGTCTGGTGTGCTGCCTCTCCTCACAGCACATCCATCCCTTCTGTCCCCTCCTCACAGCAGAGCCATCCCTCCCGTGTCCCTCCTCACAGCCAGGCTCGTTATTAGCCAGGGAAGCAGAGGATATCCAACGGCAAGGGGGGAATAAATCATTGTTCCCAGCTAAATGGAGTAGTACGAATCTGCTGGCAATGCTGCCTTTCCCAGCAGTGCAAATAATGGAGATTGCACGCGCCGGGGCCAAGGCAATGAGCCACCACACTATTGATGGGGCATTTGTACAGCTGGAGGAGTTGTGTTTCACAGCCAGCTTTAACAAAGGCAGCATTGCTGTTCAGAGCTGAGGATTAATTCTGCTCCTCACCATGCACAGGTTATCCCAGCCCTTAGAGAAGCTGAAGGACAAGCGGCTCTTGCCTGTGTCTCCCCCTCAGCCACTGATGTGTTTGTGGGGTCCAACATCTGTGTGCATGTGTGAGGGAAGATCCTTAGAATACATTGGTAAACAAATATTCAGAGAATCACATTCTGTATTTAATCTGGGGGAATTATCCACTGGAAGACATGAAATAAGAGCCATTACCATACTGGATCCATCCCCATTTAGCCTCAGTTCCCATTCCTCAGAGCCACCAGCACAAGATGCACTGGAAGAATGTGAAAGGCTTTTGCACAAGACATCAGGAACTCCTGAAGGCATTATCCAAAGTCCTAACAACCTTCCGTGCTGTAGCTACTCCACTGGCAGAGAGAATGAGATCTATGAGAAACATGATTTATCTACACAATTATAATTTACATTTTAATGAATGATGCTGCAACAAACACGCCAAAGTATCTCATCTCTAGCATCTAATTCTGTTGATGCCAGTCAGTATGTTCCACTGTTCACCATTTTTACTCAGAACTCCTGGCACCACTGGCTGTGTAACCTCTTTATTCCGCTCCCCAGGTAGCTGCCATCTGCATCTTTGCCCAAATTAAAAAAGAAAAGCACCCAAGTGGTTGACAGCTACTTCCCAGTAGGAACCACGATGGGGCCAGTGATTGGAGAATTCCCAGAAAGCCATGCATTCAGTAACAGGACAGAAGACCTGAATGAACCTGGCGAGACTTACAGGCTTCACTCTCCGCAGTAGTTTACAGAAAGTGCATAACAACATATTATTAGCGTATAAAGATGAAAGGCCTATAAATCTGTACAAGAAAGCCCAGAACCTCTACAAAAGAAACACGATGAAAACCAAAATTACAGATGAAAAATAGGCATCAGCTGTTACAATGCTTGCTCGAGTCAGTAACAACAACCAGGATGTCAAACTGGTGCAATAACTCACTTCCTCAGGTTTACTGTTTTAACCAAAGAATAGCTTCTCATTGATTTTTTTCAGCATATTTAAAAATAAATTAGTATATTACAGCAATTGTGGTGTGTTTTTTTAAACAGATTAAGCATAATACATTGCAGATACTCCAAACCTTCAAAAATTTTAAAAACGCGACTTGTTAAGTAGTCATATGCCTTAATAGATAATTTTCTACAAAACAGAAAAGTCAAAGAGGCTTTTCCATTAAAAGCATCTCTGCCTTGATCCCACCTGCTCTCCACTGGAACCTTTTATTCCATTCTGTGTGTGTGTGTGTGTGTGAGCCTTTACAGAGATCCTGGAACCTGTGGGTTCAACTGAGCCTTATTACATTTTAAAGCCTTTGGATGGCAGCAGCAAAGTGTTCTGCACTATAAACCAGAACACAGCTGAGCTTTGATGGGTATGCTGCTTCTTTCTACCCCACAAAACACTTTCTAAATGCTATTAAAATTTAGCATACGCCATAATAACCAGGCTGCATTTTTTTCCACATTTAAGTCAATTGACTTTCAAGTTTTATCTTTCTACATCCTTTGAATCAAATAAAGCTGTTTCTGTAGCTTGGGAGGAGGAGGATGTGGCTCATCTTGATGAGCAGCAGTTCCATGAGCAAAATTCTGGATAACCATATAAAACTGCCAGTGGCCAGTGGAGACAAAGTAGGAAAGTTCTACATTTTCTGTCTTTTCCAGCTACTAGATTACCCCAGAGTGCCAGGGAATGCAGAAAGCTCCTGCCAGCACATTCTGAGGGGAGGGAGGCTGCGCAGGGAGGACAGGAGCAGGAGGATGTAGGCAAAGGACACTTTTCACATAAACTGGAGGGGTACTGATGCGAGGTTGGGACCAAAAATAACTCCTGGAAATATGAACCCTGGTGCAGTAAGAGAAGGGAACCAGATAGTGGGGGGTCAGGGACCCGTGTCTCACCCGGCGGGACCCCGTGCTCCCATTTCATCAAGAGAGCTGAGCACCGCCCTCGTCTGGTTTCGAACACTTTTATATTTAACCACACTGTGTTGCCCCAATGGCAAATAATTCTGAAGGAATGTCACTCAGGGAAGACTCTTCAACTGGAGCTGTTGGACTCTGTCTCTAACATTACAAAAATAATTACAACCATCAGCCTGTGCTAATGAGTGGGAAGGGGAAGAATTTGCATCCAAACTGCAGCCACGTTAAAGCAGAAGATGCTTCTGAAATAGGACCCAGCAAGGCACTGAGTAGTAAATCCTTCCATTTAAAGTTTGAGATGATATGTAGGGAGTCATGCTAGAAACTCCTCATTACAGCTGAGTCAGGATGCAGAGGCTAAAATGAGCCAAATCTGAGTTATCTTCAAAATAACCAACATGGAAGATGAAAAAATCCACCCCACCACCCACCCACACCAGGAGCTGGGCTCTGTCCCACTACCCATGTGGGTGGAAGGAGGATGGGGCTGGAAAGCTGCAGAGAAGAAACCATCAGACATTGGGAATAGGAGTAGGACTTATGTAGACTGCAGGAAATTTACAGTAGGTAGAAAGAAGAAAACTCTTCTTCAAGTCAGGCAGAACATCACAGAAGCATCAGTGGCAGGATGATTTATCATGTGTCAGACTCACCTCCTGGCCCAATGATGGAAGTTTCATCATTTGGAACACTGGAGGTTCTGCACAACATTAGGGAACACACCCCAGGGCATAATCCACCTTTGGCTCCAGCAGCGGGAGGAATCATCTGATAGATTTTCCCTGCATCTGGTTTCTATGATTCAAGGCTTTGGAATTACAAAGAAGTGAGGAAGGAAATGTTGCACAGATCACATTTGATTATCATTTCCTTCAGCTGATGGCACTGGTGCCACAGAGGGGGTGGGAGCAAAATGGAACTGCATTGTCCAGTGGGCCACTTACACCCCAGCCTGCATGCTTTTCACAGGTACTTTTTTATTAACAGCCTGAAAACCTGGGGCATTTATCTTCTGGTAATTTCCTCCCAAAGCAGGTGACCAGACAGACACAATGCTTACCCCACAGTGACCAGAGCATGTGCTTGCTGTGACTTATTTGCTCACCCACAGGCAGCCTCCTGCTGTGTGCTGGATTGGCTTCCATAGAGCACACAAGCAAGCCCTTCCTTAAAATACTCAGAAAACTTTCCCTGGATTTTGCCCCCTTTTTTAACTTTCCCATTTCCAGACAATATAGAAAGTGGGAAACACAGCACCTATAAATCCAGGTTATGATCCAGCACCCTAGGGACGCTGTAAGACACTCTTCCACCTCAGGGGATTTGGGGATGTTTCCAAGCAGCTCTCCTTAGCCACACACAGTTGGCTTGAGGAAGGTTGTTTATAGTCATTGGCAGTTCCACAAACATCCATGATTTAGTTCCCCAAATATTTGTCTCCCATGAAAGTCGGGAACCTCTCAATTTTACAAGAGTTGTTACAAGTCAGACAAAAGCTATTAATAAAGTGTGAAACCTACAATATCCCCCAAGGGGGATGGAAAAAGAAATCAGCACTGGAAGGAAAGATCAAGTGCTGCTCCAGTGACAGATGGTGCTCCACAAAAGGTCAACCCTTGGCTCATTCTGCTGCTCATTATTTATTAACAATCTTTCTGACATTGGCATTACTGCAAGAGTCCAGCATTATGCAGATAATAAAATGCTACTTTATAGTCCAAGGTCTCCTGCAGGTACAGCAAAAAGTTTGCAAAGTGATTTCAGTGGTGCAGGGCACTTTTGAGGATGCCTATGCCAGGAGAGCACAGCCAGCCTGCGAAGTGAAGATGAAATGGAAAAGTTTCATGGCTCACCTGCCTGGCCTCTCGCTTGCCCAGACTTTTCACCACTGTTTCCCACATCTCACCCAGAACAAGACTACCAAGGTCACATATGCCACAGTCTTCACCGGCTGTAACAGCTCACAGGTTACATCTGCCAGAGTCTGACAGGAAACCTTCCCTATCCAGCCTCCTGACACTGAGGACATTAACAGGGACACACTGCTCCTTCCACAGCAGCCACGACGGCAGCAGGGAGAGGGAGTCAGTGACCACAGCAGTGCAGCAGCGTGGGAGAACCTCCTCCCACTCTGTACCTGGGGAATAGTCCCTGTCACACGATGGATGCACCAGTAGAGTTCTGTGCTCCCCAGCAACAGTCCCCTCTTTACTGTAGGAAAGAACGTGCACTTGTTTTTTTTTTTTTTCCAGCTTCAGGTGTGAGCACTCAGGAAAATCAGTTCAAACAACAGCCACATGACTGCTACGAACTGCCCAGCCCAAGAGAACCCAGAAAGATCCCACTGGCAAAATAAGAGACAGTTCTGTTGAAGTGAGCCCACTACGGCCTCCAAGGAATGATCAGCATAAGCATGGTTATATCAATAAAAAATAAAAACATCATAAAAAGTAGTCGGGCAGAGATAAGTTTATGACTAATTATGAACAGCATGTCATGCCCTGACTCCTTGTAAAATAAAATATAGCCCATTTATTATCTGCTTCCATGACTTCCAGATAACAGACACGTTTACTTCCAAGGTCGTACCTTTTTTAACACGTCAAGAATTTCAACCCCATACAGAGAAACCACCAAAGGCTCCTGCATCCCACAGAACTGACAGGAGCATGACTCCGTTTGATCCTCCTTAATGTGGCTTATCAGTAAGTATCAACTGAAATTCATTGTAGAGAGAGGTTAAAGTCTACATATACATCCACAGGATTTATGAAGTCCCAAAATATTTAGGATATTTAGGTTTTTAACCAAGAAAAACAGGAGCAGGCACCAGCAAAAACTAAATGCAAATCAGGTATTGATGTTGGCAGCAGTTTGGGAATCAGAGCTACAAGCAGAGTGGGGATTCAAATCAGGGACTCAAGTACCCAACCACTTTACTGTGACAAATTCAAAACAGTGATTTAACATTTGTACTATAGATGCAGACAAAAAACCTGCAGAATTCTCCCACCCAAATGAGAGGGAGCTACTGGCATTGCTTCTGTGGTGTGATACACACAATGTGACTGACTCTGGAACAATGACACGGTGCTGGCAGCCAACACACGTTTTCTGAACCCAGTGCCTCCTAACAGGAACCCTGCTTTGGCCATCCAAGCTGTTTAACTAAAACAAAAGTCAAATCACTTGATTAGGAATGGAATAACCTTCTCCCCACACTAAACTCCAGTAATTTTCAGCACTTTGAATTTATGTCTGTAAAAAGTTTAATGAACTTTTAAAGGATTCCTGGGAAGGAGGAAGTAGTGGCAGGCATTATCTCTGGTCCTCCTGTAGTGCACGGGTGAACCAAGAAATAAAAAGGAACAGGGTCCCTTGGGCAACTCAGGAAATGGCCCAAGGTATAAAGAGATGAATGACAATCCTTGCAGCCTCCTGATGGAGCGATAGCCATGAGACATTCCTCTTACTGTGAGCTTTTTAGAGCCCGGGTTCTGCTGACTGTGAACACAAATGTGTATAAATAAACAAAGAGCACACTGGCAATGATGTTAAATGATGCTTCATATAATTATCACTATTCTGTGGTACCATTAACAGGCAAAAGCACAGAATCTTAATGACCAGGTTCGCATGGCAGCCTGGATTTGTTGTCTGACACCACGTGCCGTAAAACCTCCCCATGAACGCAGCTGCTGATGGCACAAGACTCACAGACAGACGGCAAGAGTCTGTTTTAGCAACAAACAACCCATTTTGTGCATGAAACCAGCAGAGTCTTACTGCTGGAACCTGAAGTGAGGCTTTCTCCATTTACCCAACAACCTGACAAGACCCAGGCTCTGGTCCAGTAGCTCTGAATTCCCTGCCCTGTGTGGGAATTCCCTGTCCAGTGCGGACCAGGATGCTCATGGACCAGGATGTTTGTGGTCAGAGCCTGCATGATCAAGCTGGGTCCTGCTGACCAGGGGCTCTCCAGTGCCTCTGCCCTTACTTCAACTCTAATAACAAATCCAGGCATTTTAGAGTTCTTAAGATTCATTGTGAGTGACTTGAAAGCTTCTCCACTGAGGCCAAGAGCTTCAGGCCAAATGTTTGAAGGTTTTTGTGGGTAGACTGCACACCACTTCTTGTTACAAGAGAAGCAGCAGCAGGACTGGACTAAGTCAGTGCTGAAGCACCTTCCTCAGAACAGAGGACACTCTTTACATCATGTAACTCTTAATGAAACCGAGCCACAACCACAACATAAACCCTACACAGCTCCAAGGCACAAAGCCTTGGTATTTTATTTCTCAGCTGTGTACCTACCACTTAACTCTGAAAAATATTACTTATAAAAGATGATTCCTAAAAGCAAAGTTTGGAATTTTATTACGCCTCTGGGCTAGACTGGCTGATCTTTGAAGAAATAGGGTTGTACCCTTTTCATCTGATATCCACAGGACAATATTTTAGCAGTGAGAGAGGTCAAAAGAAATAGATCCACAGGGCTGTTGGCATGTGATGCACGTTTAGCCAGCAAGGCCAGCACTGCCAGGCTCAAAGGGCACCACACAGCCTTAATAACACCACACTCTGGAATAGTGCAAGAAGGAATCCCTGTGACACCACACTCATTAGCAGTGACGCAGAGACTTCGTAACCTCAATAATCAAACGCCCCTTCCCATTTTACAGAGCATGCAGATTATAATAATCACTTCTGTTATCACTATTGCATTTTATCTTCACTGTGCTATGTGAGCCACCACAGTTATCCCTTTCGGAGTTTTATTTACTCCTTAGAGAAGGCAGGACACCCAGGCAGAGACAGCCATGATGGATCATGGTGTAGAGGAGCTGCTGGACACTGACCAAACTGCCCCAGTGCCAGCAGGTAACACCTTTGAATCATGCTGGTGGAGGGCAGAAGGATCCCTCAGCTGGTCTGAGCCCATCCCAGTTGGCTGCTGCCAAGTCCCCATCTTTAAAGCCCTACAGCCTTGAAAATGTCATTGTGTCTTCAAGGAGAAAATGGTTTATTGAGAGGTCATTTAGCTGAGGTCAAAACAAACTGCTGTTTTAAACCCCCATTAAGTTACCCTTTTATTTCCCTACCATTCCCTAATTTCATGTCTTTCCAATTCTAGGTCTCTGCAGGCAGCACTTCAGTCCAAGGGCAGGTGGTGAGCCATCCACGCAAAGTGCTGGAACTGCAGCAGGAACCGGCCAGGAACACCAAGGGAGCTGCATGCTGGGCCTCTTTCCCTTCCCTTCTCCCTCTGTCACAGCCAGCCGTGGCTTCGGAGCTGCCTTCCTCCTCTGCCAGAGGACCTTGTCTGCATTTGGAACAGTAGAAATGCTCCCACAGGCAACAAGAGGGGAAAATCAACATGGATGACTGAAACAGCTTGGAATTACTATGTATTGAAAATGAACTTCTATTTTAACTACACTTTAATCCATACTTTTCTTTGGTAAATGTGCCAATAGGTGGTCACTGCTTGCAGATTGCCATACTAAGCAAAACATCAAGTCAATTTGTTTTAAAAGAAATTATTTGAGAGCATTAGATTCATCAGCATTCCCTTTTTCCAACTGAAAACAGGGTCTGAGTAATAACTCAGTATTCTACCCCAAAACAAATCTTTAGTTTAACTTTTTAAAGTACCTGAATGACTTTTTAAAGCAACTCATGGCTGGTGGGACACTGCCCATCCATCACCACTGCACTTCCCATCAAACCACTGCCGAAATGGTCCCAAGCAGGAGCTCTACAGACAAAGCTGTTTGTCCTGAGCAGACCTGCCTCAGCTCCAGTGAGCAGATCCATCAGCCCAAATTGCCTGCAGATTGCAAAAGCTGAGCTTCCTCCTAAATCATGCCACGCCATGTCCTGGTTGGAGAGCCAGCTCTCACCAGCACTCCAGATGCCAGGTGATGAGAAATGCCGACGTGTCACTGCCTCCAGAGCCATTTGCTACAGCCTGCAAGGAAGGCAGCTCTGAAATTCAGCTGTGCCCCTCCAGCACCAGGAGCCTGTGGAGTGGGGAAGGTACGGCATCCCCACCCTCGGCCTGTGCTGCTGCTCCCACCAGCAGTAGCTGTTTTCCAACAAACACCTGGCAAGCGTATTTTTAAACTGCATCCAAGGTTTGAAGGAGCTGCCTCCTGGGAAGGTCAGGACGGGATGGAGAGGCTTCCCTGGGGAATCTGGCTGTGCACTCTGTACCATGTGGCTGTGCACTCTGTACCGTCACCTGTGCCGCACATCCTGTCCCAGGGCGGGGATTGGCAGCTCCCACAGCTCACTCTACAGCTGCACGGGCACGGCACAGGAACTGCCCTCTGACTGCAAACCACCTCTTCAGCTATGGAACCAGGCAGGTGCTCCCACCACAAGGGATGAATGACACCAAAACCACTTCACTGGGCACCACTGCCTCCTCTGCCAGACACCCCAGTACCAAACTGCCATGAGGGGGCTCATGGAGGGGAACCAGCCTTCCACTGTAAATGTTTGGACAAATACTCTCAAAGCTTACATACTTTTCTTAATTTTGCTTTTTAAAGCAACAGTATTAGAGGTCTCCCTTTCAGCATGAAACAAAGAAATGTGACTTTCCACTTCCCACTCATTTTATTCCATGCTGACATTGCTGAAAATTCTATTTTTAAACAGAATTTCTTTCCGATGATGTATATTGGCAATCAAATGCAGGCACAGCATGGTTTTCTGACAAGTTAAAATTCTATGGTATTTTCTCCTAAATAGTCTTATGTACTGATTACTTAGAAGAGTGAATTCCCTGCAAAGCTGTACCCAGGCACTCAGCTTTTGCTCCAGCTGATAAATGTAAGCAATAAAAATATGTTCCATTCTACAGCAGTGCCTATTAAAATGTAAACACTGGAAGATTTTGAGCAGGCTACAGAAATGCTTTATTCAAAAGCAAAAGGCTGTCTGAGGCTGCCAAAACCTGGCACGGCATGTCCATTCGTCAGACAGTGCCTTCCACCAGTCAGTGGGACAGTGCCACAGGGATCAGACTGGGAGCACTGGTGCTGGGACTTTCCCTACTCAGGCTCCAGAAATCAGGAGTCGCCATGGGAGCTGGACATCAGTTCAATGGGTGCACAGCACCCCGTGTTCTGCTGGGCTGATGGGAGAATGATGGCATCAGGTGATTCCCCTTGGCCAGGCTCAAAAGAAGCCCCTGCCAGAGCTATGGGGAAGCAAATGTGTCCCATGTTGTGACAAACTTTCCCACCTCTGAGGTCAGAGGTGCATCTACAGCCTACATGAAGCAAGATGCTGATGAATCAAAATTCAAAATGTCCCTCATGAATAATTCACTGAATGTGTGCAAGTAAGCTATAGCAGTGTAAATATATGTAAGGCTACGCAAATTATGTATATACGCAAATTAACACAGGAATGGCTCAAGTTACCTACAATGAAAAATACCAGTGACCTGAGGATGTTTGCTTCATATGGCTCAGACATGTCAAACTGTAACTAAAGAAACAACTTGAAATTTATCAAACCATGGCATGAAGCTGTCTTCATACCCGTTCACTCGTTACATTACAAATCCTCCTCATTTATTTATGTTTGGGTGTTTTTTCAACTCAAGTTTTATTCTCCTAACCCATCACCTCTGCCATGCCAGCTGCAGTCCCCCACGGCCCACGTCACCACGAGCCATCAGCTCAGCACCACCTTGTCCATACTTGGCAGTGAAATTACATGAATAACCATTACCATGGTAGGCCAGCAAGTGCATTAAAACCCTGGAATTCATATAAACAACAGAAGAACATAAATGACAGACATAGGTGCAGGGTCCATCGATCATCCCCTTCTCCCTCACAGCAAGAAAGGTAAGATCACATTAAAAATAGAACAGACACTTGCAAATAGACGGGTATTTATACGGAATATTGTGACAACTGTCATTTCACATTAGTCAGCAAAATCCCACAGGACTTGGAGAAGTATTAACTGTGCTGCATTTTTTTTACTGGCAAAATATAATAAAATCCACTTTCTTGATGGCTTCCTGGCGAGGATTGCTCCTCTCCCTGAAGTCATTCATGAAATAAGGATGCTCCTTCAAGAGCCTGGATAGAAAACACTTTACCTGGGCACCGAAGTATGGAGAGGGGGAGAGTTTTTGTGGTTCTTTACTTGGGACTCGTCCATACTTTTTCATGATGTTTTGATGATGCCAAACTCAAAAAGTGACCATAAATGACCCAAAGTCAAGGCAGACATAATGCGTGATGGTTATCGAATTAATAATTCAAATTATGACCCCCAAATTGTGAAGATCAGAGAGGACTGTGCACTCCTGAGAGGCCATTTCTTGAACAAGTTCCTCAAAGATCTTGAGGAAGAAAATTCCAAATTCCAGATCAGAGGTACAGAGGCACTTCTGTTTACCTACAATAACAAAAACCCTTTGCCCATACAGATGAGGCATTTCAAGGTCTTGCTTGTTACCCTGAGCCTCATGAAATAAAAAATAGGACTTTTGTGAACGTCCTAGACACTCCTTTTATTTGGTGAAAGACATTTACATCACTGGAAGCAAAATGTATCCTCAACAGCAATGTAGTTCCTGTCAAAAAACACACCATGCCCTACATTTTACCATCATCGCAGTTAATCATTTATACACCATGCAGAGGCACGTGGTACTCACTGAGAAACACCAAAGCCCACTGTGTGTCCCAAAGAACATGCAGCAAGTACAGGCAAGGTGAACAAGGACAGAGGAAGAAATACCTTGGATACAACCTCTGATGGACAGGGCTGGAGAGACAAGAGATGATGGACAAGGAGACGAGAATTGGAGGGGACGAAGGGAACTAGAGAAACAAGGATGCAATCAGGACAAGAACACGTCAACAAGGCAAAACTCAAAAAACTTTATGGTGAAGAAAAGGGTCTTAAAACAGATGTGGAAAGAGCCAATGTGCCAGCAATGGGTTCCAAAGAAAAGGTGACAGAATTGGGATGGCAGGCAAAGAGACTGCTGAGCGCATCAGTGGTTCAAGGGGAGCCACTGGAAGGAGAAGGGCATTATCAGAGCATGGGAAGGCCTTCAGCAGCAACAGTTGAAGGAAACAGGGGAATATCTGTAGTCTTCTGGAAAGAGCCACAAAAATGTTGTTTTAAAACAACTCACACAAGAGAGGAGGCAGAACTGTCCTGATCAGAAATACAAGGTAAAAAGTAATGTGGCACAGTGGAAAGCAGAGAACTGATCTGCCTGTCATATGATGCCATGAGAAGCATTTTATAAACACACATTAAAATTCAGGTTCTGTTTCTGAGTGCCTCTCACTGAGGGAACTGGAGAGGGCACGGCTTTGACTCATGTCCTGGCTGGCACCGAGGTCCCCAGCTGTGCCGACTCAGACCTGTGCTCTTGACGAAGGCCATCTGTCAGCGGCCTCTGACATCCCAGTTTTCCGCCTGCCTTGTCCCTGTGTCCGGGGCATCTTGGCTTGTTTGTACCAACCATGCTCATGTTGAAGCACAGCCTGTAATACAACTCCTTGTCATCTGGGCTGGGAATTGGCTCAATAATTCAACCACACTTCCCTCACATCCCATCAGTGGTTGGTCCAACTCCAGTCGTCACCTCCCCAGCAGAGAGCGACAGGCCACCTGTCCCAGACTCTGCAGGGCTTGGAGGAACCTGTCATGGCACTCTCAGCCAGGTGGAAGAGATGCAGCTGTGGGCTCCTAAAAGAGAGGGGATAGAACCAGCATGGCCATACACAAAGTGTTTGACCAGTACAAGTTATCACCCCCTTTGGAGCATCGTTCCCAAGCATGCAGCAAGCTCTCCACCGCTGCCCATATTTACATCATGACCAACATCTTTTTGGAAGATAAAGGCACAGCAACTGAATTCAGGCATCAGTAGGTGGAATTTTCCAATGTGTGCTGTGCAGGCCAGATGATCCCAGCTGTTCCTCTTGACCTTGCAATCTGTATTTTAATTATTGTGTCCTCCTGGTTACAGGACATCAAGGATATCAAGGAACATTACAGCTAACGATCTTGTGCTTGGGGGTTTTCCTCCTACCATGGACTGTTACACGTTTTTCTTTGATTTTGATAATCTAATGTTAAAATCATGACTATCCCCAATCCACTTCAGATTTTGTTTGTTTAATCAAGAGTTGAGCGATTTCAAAGGTGTGTTTACAATTCAAATACTGGGTGTTTGCACGCTGAGCTGACCCTTTGATACCTGAAAAGTTCTCCAGTGCCAACCTCATAGTTTTAATCTTTCTCATATTGCAGGCAATCTAGTTGATCTTACAGATGATTGTGATTAAATGAGCTTTTTTCTCTCTCCAGTTCTCACAAAAATATATAAAATATTTACAAATGTGATACAATGAACTTTATGTTCTTCTTCTGCTTAGAGCAACACTTGGTGCACAGGTGCTGACATTTCTTAGTCATTAAAGAAACTAAACCTAAAATTCTTTAAAACTATTTTATTCAATACTCTATTGGGGTTTTCCTCTGACAGCAGTCACTGCACAGCTCTCCTAGGTTATATATAAGAAGAGTTATTTTTGCGGATAAAAGACAACAAGAAGTCAATAATGTTTGGCAGACAGCCTTCACTGTTCTGCTAGCACAAGCGCATCCAACTGCTGATGAGCCTTAATGTTTCCCTGATACTGTTTTCTGCTATAAAATGGAAGATCTAATCTATGCTGAAGGTCAGTCGCCACCTAAGACTGCAATCAGTGATAGCCTTCATAAACTTACTGAAATTTGTAATATTGTGCAACATCCTCTGCCCTGTCACAGCAGTGGCTGTATCGATACATCCTCCGCCCAGGACATTGCAGAGCTGGAAGTGCCCCCACTTCTGCACTGCTCCTTGTGCATGAGGAAAAGCTGATCCACAGATGCAACCAGAGCACGTGGAAGCTGCTGGCACATCCAATATAACCCTATACACACTTCATGAAGAAGGATAAAGCTCTGGCCACATTCCTCAGTGGCCCCCACCTCTGCTAGGGACACACATTTGCACTTAGGGCAATAGCAGGAGAAAATCCATCCTTTCAGTGATCAACTCTAAATGCACAATATCTTTTAGAAAAAATCACAACTAAAACCTAGACTTCTCACCATACCTTGGAGTCAGGCAATTATGAGGCACTTTTAATGAGTAATTTAGGTAACTAAGAAGTCAAATGTACAATATGGAGGAAGCAGCATCAGTGCGTCACTGCTCCACGGCATGGTGCTCCTGACCCTGGCCAGTGCTCATGATGGCACCAGTGCCATCTCCTGCCAACAAATCATGGTGGCTCCATGATGGCTGCAAAGGGTTTTCCATACAAACCTCAGCTTGCCTCATGTTGGAGCATGTTTGACACCAACATGTATAAAGTATGTCAGGTAATTGCTGCTGGAATTCAACATATGCTGTATCTCGTCTAGGAGATTTACTGGCTATATTCCAGTAAAATAACTTTATGGCTTTCTGTCATGATAAATAACAGTTTATAGCATAATGGAATTAATATTTACTTTGAAGCTATACTGTCTATTCAAATAAGTTGCTATATATAGAATCATCCCCATGCCGCTGGGCTTCTAAATGCTGAGAATTGACAAGACAACAGGCAAATATTAAATTCCAGTTCCCTCCAGCCATTAATAAACCTTTAGATTTTGGGTTTGTGATTGAAACCCTTCTGTGTATTTTACACAGCTATAATAGTTCAAGAAGTGTTAATTCAAATATGGGACAGACAAGGCAGCAAGGGCTTTTGGGGTCTGGGAGCTCCCTCTGCCTGCCCTAAGAATGGAGACAGCAGAGGATGGTGGGTCTGGACCACCAGGCTTGGAGGCAGTGGCAGAAACCTCAGCAAGTGTTCACAGGAAAGTTCATGATTTAACACACAAAAATTGATCATGTTTTTTGTAACTGTACTTTTTATAATTCCAACAAGAAGAGCTTAAAGAGACACTGAAGTCTAACCATGTCTCTTCTTCACAGGCGTGAAGTACACAGAAGGCAGGAAAGGAGACGGCATTTCACCTTTTTAAGCTCAAAAACATGCTTCCTTTTAGTAGGAGAATGCTAAAATAAGTTACACACGCAATGGAAACCTGCCCCCAAGGACTACCGTGAGCCTGACCAACAAAAGGACAAGGAAGGGCCAAGCCTTTGCTCCCATCATGCATGCTCAGAAGGAAATGCAGCAGGAGGATTAGGCAGTGCAGCAGAGTAACAGGCATTGCAAATCCCCCTTACAGTGTTCCAGCACGCTGGTGTTGCCTCACCCTGCTTTTATTCAAAATTTCTTCATGGCAACAAGCACACAGAAACTGCAGGCAAAGTGTAACACCCACGCAGTATCAGAGGGTGTCTGGGGTCAGACAGAAGGCAGAATCTTCACAAACATATTTATAGTGCTCTAAGATGCTGCAGTCCTCTGGAGCACGGGGCCTTTCAATGGAAAAACATCACATATTTGTTGTGGCAAGTGACAAGGAGCCACTCCAGCAGCATGGTGCTGTCCAGCGAGAAGTGCAGAGGGAATGCCGTGGTGGGGGCTGCAGCAGGTCAGTGCTGGCCGGAGCAAAGAGGTGCTGGGGCACCCAGCCCTGCCACCACCAACACATCCCCCTGCAGAGGCACCAGGACATGCCCCAACAGCCTTCAGGCTTTGCACTGGGAGATCAGAATCTTTATTTATTGATTTGAATGCCTGAGCTCTTCACCTTAGAAAAGTTCAGAGCTACTGTACCTTATCCTGAGAACTCAGCCAAACATTAAACCAAGTGCAGCTCTGCCAAGCGCTGCAGTTACAGATGGACATCGAGCCCTCCCTGGTGCATGGAGCTATGTCCAGCTCCTGTCCATGGAGGACGCAGGGACTCCAGCTGCGGGGGGAGCATCACCGTAACACTGAGCAGTGGGGCAGCAGAGGGTTGGGGGTCCGGGGTCGGGCTGCAGCTGTGCCGCCGGCAGCCCCCCGGGACGGCAGCGGGGTCTCTCCCGCACGGAGCACGCTGCTGATCCCCGGCAGCCACGCGATGGCAGCAGAAATATGGGAACACCGGAGCGGACGAACGCGTTATCCCACCGCTCCAAGGAAAAGGTATTCTGCAAAGACGAGGCAACTGCTATATGTAAGCCAACCTCTGTGATGGTTTTAGGACAAGCACAGAGTAGAAAAACAGTTTTCTTTGCCGAAACACAACTATACACACTTTCTGCTTTCCTGGTATTGCCAACAGGATCACTCGGGCTTCCCTGCTGTATCACCGACACAGTACAGCCGTCTCCCCCGGCAACTGCAACCTGACCTACAGCAGACACAGCAAGATTCAGAGCGCAGCTCGTTTCACACTAATTCCTGGGTCAGATCCCGGCTGGGAACCAAGAGAACCCCTTGCTGCTGGCGCTGCCAAGCCCGTCCCTGCTTCCCTCCATCACGTCTCCCTTTCACTTCACCCCAGGGTAACTAGTGGGCAATTAATGCTTTTTATGTCCAAAAAGTGTCCAAACACCATCTAATTAATCCTTATCCCTTGCCTATAAAAAAACCGAAGTAAATAACATCCTACGAAGGGGTGGCCATCCAAACATGCCCGATATGTCCACACTCTAAAATCCCCTTTTGCCACGTTCTGTGTCTGTGTTGCTTGTTGGGGGACAGCACCGCATTGTGTTTAGGAACTCCAGCACCTTCAAACAAGACTGCTCTCCCTGCTCCCCTCCCCACACACACCTTGGCAAGCAATATCCCACTTTCCAATAGGAACTCAGGAAATTAAAATGTTTAATGCACCCCTGACGCATACAGAATTAGCAGCAATACAGCAAACGAGGTTTGCCTTCCTGCCCAACACACGGTGAAATAAATAAATAAAGAGGAGCTCACTAAAAGCCAGGCAGGGAAGGCAGAGCCACCGAGGCTCCTCGCTTCCCGCAGAAGCCCTTATCTCCGTCACAGCCCACAATGCAATTACAAGATTACAAGGCACATGCTGCTCCAGCATCTGGATCCTCCGTGCAATCACAGGGATCCCTACAGAACCAGGAAACCTCTTAATCTTGTGAGGAACGTCACGGATTCTCCTCGCAGCATGGCTCCCACTGACCCCTCTCGAGGCGCCACGTCCAGGGACAGACATTGTCTGGAGTTCGTATTTTTCCACACAGGCACAGAAAGGAACTGTGTGGTCAAAAAGGTAAATGCTGACCCCCAACTCCAGTCCAAAAAGCACTGATGTTTATTTTGTTTTGCTGTAAACTGTCTCACCTACACTGCAAACCCAGGGATAAAGTCTGTACCAGTACCCCTCCATTCCCATCCCAGTCCCTAGCATGTTAAACCTGGACCACAGAGCCAGCAATCCAATCTCCATATATTTTATTCTCAATATATTTCATTTCTGGCCACCGATCTTAGATCTCCTATTGGATTTTGCTTTTGTAAATGGATTTTCCCACAGAGCTGGCAGAAAATAGATTTAATTTCGAATTTCTTTAAACTGAAATAGTCAATATAAATGTCAATGTGCGTTTGTGCCATGCAGCCTGTGAGGTGACACAAGCCTCACATTTCAGAGGGGTGTGTCTGTATACTTGTTCTAATGCTTTTTTTCATAAGGAGGACTAAAAGTGTATCTATAGCTATTAAAATTTTTGTTTTGCTGTTTTGTTTTGGGGGTGCAAAAAGCAGTATGCTATCTAGCACTGCTTTGCAGGCAAGTCAAGAGGCAAGGTTCCCTATCAGCAGAGGATTCTGCAAACTGATGCATCCCCACAGACCCACCACAGAATGGTCTGGATTGCAAGGGACCTCAAGGACACCCTGCCATGGGTGCCAAGGACACTTCCACTACTGTAGGATGCTGGTTCCCTCTCTACCCCCAGCACAGGGTGTAGCTGCAGCAGCAATTACTCAATAATTCCAATCTAACCTAATGTTAATGTCATTAGTCCACAGAGATCCTTTTGGAATCATTTACATTGAAACTGTCTTTTTACATGCTAAATAAAAAATGCTCAGACTTTAGTGAATGGGATTTGAATTACAACCCTACCACATGTGGCTCAGCTTTATTCACGCTATTTATTAAAACAGAGGGGAAAATGGTGATGCAGTCAATTACAGAGCAATTACCTGAGCACTGCTGCAAACCTGTTGCCTTGCACTGCAGGGATGGGGGCTGCCCTTGACTTGGGCAGAACTTGCCTACGGGGCACCTGCCAGGCAGAGCATCCCCCAAGGCCCTGATCTCAGCTGAACCTTCATTCTGAGACACCCAGATACTAGGAAAACTTTTACTGATGAAGTTAAATAAGCCATGACAATTAAAGGATGAGGAATGCTATGGTCTCATGAAGAGTAAAATCTTCCGGACATGTATAGGGTGTTAGGAAAAGAAGCCAAAACTCCAGACAATTTGCAGTGACTTTATGTTACTGCAGGAGAATACATCAGGACCCTGATATACAAAAGGATTATTGATATGTATGTTCCTTTCTGAAGAGACTCCCAGGAGATCCATTCTAAATTTAACAATAATCCATACTCCCCTTCAGAAATGGCAAAACAATGCTCCCATTTCCCAGGACTGCCTCCAACACAGGAATCATTAAGATGCCATCACAATCCTGCATTCCAGGTGCCATAAACACCAACTGGAACAGGAATAAATCCCAACCACAGCTCATGAGCAGTCAACACCTCCACATTTCTGCACCAACATCTTACCTGTGGTGCCCATTGAGGAGACGTGCACACTGCAAAGGTGAGTGTGCCACAGCAAAGTTGCCAGTGCCACAGCAAAAGTGGGGAGATGCTGTTGAACCCCACGGTCTCTCATGAGCAACAGGGGATTAACGGAGAGGCTGGTTATAAAGGGGATCAGTCAAATCTCAAGAGAGGTTTCAGGACAATGCTATTTGCAGCAATCATGAACAGAAATCTGCCCCCTCCTTGCGAGCAGTTTCTCCCTCGTTCAGGGCTACTTGTTTGTGTTAATGTATGCACACGTGTGTGGTATTTCTAGAAAGCCTCTCACATAAACTCTCCTTTCTCCTCCGAAGCCATTCCACAGTATTCCTCTGGAATGCATTAAGCAGACTGACTGAACAATGTGATCCTAATTAGTTTGCAAACTACACAGCTCACCTTTGAGGGTGAGCAAAGTCCATGTAAATTAAAGCAAATTGGAGCGAATTGGCTCAGGCTGCCCAAGGAATCACTCTCCAGATTAGGGCTGCTCCAACGTGCCACCTCCAAGGCTGCTCCCACCCTCCTGTGACAACTGAGTAGATTTCACCCACAACTGCAGGGAATGGAGAGATGTAAAACCACTTTGCAGTTCAATATTCCAAGGTGGGTTATTCTGCACAATGCAGAGGAGCTCATGTGGTCATTTACCAAAAGCAAAAGCCTGGTCCTTCACAAGTGCCTGCAGCCCCAGGCTGCAGAGGCCACTGACGCCATCGCCACTCCAGTGACCCGCACAGGTCACAGGGACAGGCACAGGGACACTGCCAAAACCCAAATGCTACAGAAACCTGTGCCAGGTTTTGATGGTGATGTCCCAGGGATTATGCAGCAATTGAATAATCTAAAATTTTCATTCCTGTCCTCATGGACTAATCTGCAATAGTGTTAAGGGACTGTTATGATATTAATTAAATACAAGTCCTGCATACAAAATTGATACTTCGCATCTCCATCTCCACAAGGGAGTTTCTCTCTTAATAAGACTGAAATCAAGTTTTACTTTTTTGTTGTTTTGTTTTTAAAGGAATTCATAAAGATTATCATATTGTACCAAGATAACATACACCCAATCTACAAGAGACCAAGGTATTTCAAATACAGAAGCTCTGGTGCTTGGAGTGGGACTGGGGGCACAGCTCTGCCCCAGCCTTGGGACAGCCCTTCTCCATAACCACTTTTCAGGCACTTGGGTTTGGAAAGACTAAAATATCCTCAACACAGGATAAAGAGCAGCAGGATCAGTGCCGACCTTCCAAAATGCAGATGACGAGAGGGAAATTCACTATAAAAACATGACCTCGTTTTAATTTTAGCAGCAGTTTACTATGAATTCACGTGAAGGCGCAGTTACACTCTCCTGGAAAAGTTCATGCACAAGGAAAGGCAGAAACGCATCCACTGAGCCAGTTACCTGTGACACGGAGCAGCACCATCCGGAATCATGGCAAAGCTATTCCAACACTCCCCTTACTATTATTTATTAGTTAAAATTTTTAATTATGTGAATTGATTAGGAACACATCACCAGGGATCCTAATTAATTAGAATTTTAAAAAGGATCACAGACCAGAGATTCCACAAAGAATTGCACAAAGAGATGAATTAAGGGAAAGGCCAAATTAACTTTTCCTTTCTGGTTTATCCAGCCTTTTCTAACAGGACTGTGATCAGATTAACCAATACCCAAAACCCTCCTGCATAGCAATGCTAACCAAGGCAACAGCTTGAGGATATCAGGCCGTTTTCATTTAACAATCGCTTGGTTAAGTAGTTTATTCCTCCTAATCCATATTTATTTAAATGAGTGTATTCTTAGTCAAATTAGTTTATTCCTTATTTATGTGCTAAATTTGCTTTAGCTGCCTCACCCATACTCACCAAATCCTTCCATATGGTTCTGATAGACATCAACATCCTTTAGAATCTGGTGCACACTTTTTGTTTTAAAATGCATTTTTCTCTTTACCCAAAACTTTGAAACACAAAGGAGCCATCACATTGACAGCACTCGGGAAGGAATTACTTATTAAATCTTCTAACACAAATCCCTGTTCAGAAGTGGCTGGTCAGTAGTTTCATAGGCCAGCGTGTTCCTCCGAGCTGCCTCCAAGCTGCCATTTCCAGAGCAATGTTTGGATGCTATTGATGCTCTTGGCTGTCGGCTCTGCAAGTACTTTTCCATCAGTGCGACAATGATCCCTATTTATCTTCTGGCTGCAAGAGTCGCTGAGATGATCTGGCAGTGCCACAAGGCAGACAGTTATTTCATGCCCTGTTAAACCCTAATGCAGCTAACTATGGTATCACTCCAAATTTGAAAAAAGCCTTTTTTTTGTTATTTTAAATCTGCTGCCTACGTGTCCAAGTTGGGAACGTTGCTTCCTTTTAGAACGGTATCAGAAACGTAAATGCAAAACACTGTCTGTGAAGTACCGTGGTGTACTGATTGAGTAATTAATTAATAAGGTTGAAACTACACCATTCTGCCCAAGAAACACCTGGAAGTCAAGAAAACAGACTTTTCTGGATCATTCAGAACAGAGACTGGCAGTGACCACCCACGTGCTGCCTGTGGATGCAAGGGTGCAAGTACCTTCTTGAAGACAGAAAATCAGGTACTAAAGAGCTCTCAAGCTGGAGAAGGATGTAGGAATAAATGGCCAAACCCTTATACATCCAAATCTCAAAGCAAATAGTTTAACACTATTTTCCTGAGTGGCGAAGGTGATCAGCCACAAGGAGAAACCCTAAAAGCTGTGCTTCCTCCAGCTCCCATGATCTGCCCATCTGTATTTGTTACTTTCCAGAAGACACACTTCAGTAAAACAGAAATTAATGGGTTCAGTGCAGGGCACTTTGAGCTAAACACCATCACCACCACATCCATGCAGTCAGGCACTAAAGGGCTAGATGGCTCCAGCTTTGAAATAACCCTCCACAAAGTCCCACTTATTTTCTTGTGTGCTCATGTGGCAGCCAAGGGCCATCAACAACCTTTTGCTACAGGTAAAGGGACAGCACAAGGTCTGGTGTTCTGCATCGTGAAAGTTTACAGAAGTTAATTAAATCACACTCTGCAAACCCAAAACCAAAACAAGGCACCATTTCTGTGATGATTTTTTTTTTTTGTGCTTGTCATAATAAAACATTGTTATTGGATGTAAAAATTATGGAACAAAGTTATGCCTCTCTGGTGTAATATAATGCAATCCATTTAATACTATTTTAAACCCCAAAACCTCATTAGAGCAGACAGAATGCAAGAATGACAAATGGGCTAGGAGGAAGCTGGAGCACGAGATGAATTCTGGGCACTCTTCCCCTTCCCGTTGCTGGCGCTGACTTCAGGGATGCCAGGGGAGCGTCAACCACCAGCACCACGCGGGGAATGCGGGGTGCCCGTCAGCCCAACAGGAGGGAGGTTCATGCCTTGCAAAGCATCTGCCCAGGCAGGCCTGGGGGTAAAGCTGGAAAGCTCATCTTAACCTCCAGTCTGGCAGCTGCCAGACAGGCCTGGAGACACAGGTGAAGCTCTGCCTGTCATGGACACCCCAATTACCCCAACCCCGGCCAGGCTCACGGGCTATCAGCTGTAAAATCAACCCAGCCTACACAAACACACACCCGGCAGCCTCACGCTCCTTGGCCAAAATGACACACATGAAGACTGCAATCATACATTTTAACAGCCTCTGACCACTTTGGCCCCAAGTTTGGTATCCAGTGTTAGAAATATAGCCCTTCTGCTTTAGGAATGAGCTGGGCACAGCTCTGCGGTGGCCTTCTGCTACCAGAACAAGTAATTGCCATTTAATAAATATAAAACTTGGATAAATGTACTTGTTATCCACACCTGTGCAAACCTTTAACATCAGAAATGACCAGGGTGATCAAAATAGCTCTCTCCTCATGCAGATGGAGATTAAGAAAGAAAAGTGGTGTCAAACAATGACATATTTTAGAATAAACGGGCTTGTTCCAGAAATAATGCCTCAGGTAAAATCACTTGCCTGAATGTGTCTGAGTGGCTGAATACCATCAGCAGAGCAAAGATTCTCTTAAAAGACATATGGATTTTGGGCTGAATTCGACAGAAATTCTAGCCCTGCATACTGCAAGACCAACACACCATCAGCACACAGAAATTACAGCAATTGCTACCAAAACCTAGCCGAGATTTGTGAGAATCAAACCGGACTCATTTCAGCTACCATGGTTACAGAGAGCTGTGCAGCCCACTCTGAGGTATCAGGTTGCCCTTGAGCAGTGCCTGTTACAAAAACCACAGAGTCTACCAGAACATGCTCAGTGCGGAGACACTCTATAGTCACACAGCCCAGCCAGCAGCCACACAGGCAGATGGTGAAGCTGTACTCACAGTTTGCTCAAAGGAGTGATAAAGAACAAGTATATTTTCTAGGGCTGGGGCGACTTGTGGTTTAACTCCAGCCACCAACTAAGCCCCAGGCCAGGGGAGCAGATGGAATTCAGCAAATAGGAGTATTTTTCTGAAGGTGTGGACAGCCTTAGTTGGGTTGAGATGTCTTGGGAAGCTGTCACCTCCTGGCCCAGTACATCCCACAGCCACCCCTGCCACACTCCTACCTCCACTCCTTGCACCTTCAGTTTCATGTGATCCTCTCTGGTGGTCTTCCCGTCTTTCCTTTTTTTCCAGCAATATCCATCTTTCCTGTATTTCACTTTCTTTCTGTTGTACAGGATCATAGAACCATTCTGTGGTCTGAAAGCAAGAAACAAGTTTGGGTTACATGAAGCAACAAAACCAGACTGAAAGTGTCTACGGAACAATGTCCCACAGACCAGCAAAAGGCTCCACAGAACAGCAACAGTCAGGATTTGGCATCAAATAAATGTTCCCTTTTTGCTGCTGTTACCTGGCTGAAGTGACATCTGCAATCTGCAAACTTTTCCATGAGGATCTTGTACCTAATGCAGGAAGTGCCAGTGATAGGTTAAAATAAAAAAAAGGGAAGTCTGATAAAACAGCCAACATTTTCACTGGATGTATTTTGACTGCTACAGGCTGAAAATTAGAAGGAAAGAAAATTTAGAAAAAAAAGGTTTGTTGTTATTTAATTACAGAAAATTTCTCTCTCTCTTGCTAACACATCAGCAGAATGAGATTCCAACCACCTCTAAGGCTGCACCAGGACATAGATGTTGGCTTAAAATGACAACAAACAAGCAAAAAAGAAGGGAAGGATAAAAGCATGAGCTGTATACATTGGTTTCACTGTTCTGCTTAGATCAGTGCTAGACAGGGAGTAACCTGCTCCCTTCTGAGCACCTTCTCAACTTCAAAGACACAGTAAAACGTTTTCCACTTAAAAAACTATGGCAGTTTGAAATGTCCTTAAAGGTGACGCCCAGCAGACAGGAGACAGTGCAGTTTGGGTGTAGAGAGATTCTGCCGTTTGCTAAGCTGAATCACAACCGAGGCAAGTCTGTTGCAACACTGAGAAAAAAAAAATGCCCTCCAAGCTGGGAGGCGCTGAGCATCCCGTGCCGGCAGCAGGGGCAGTGAACATTTTTTCCACATACGCATAAATATTTGTTGCTTGTGACCAGAAACCTAAGCCCCATCCTCCCAAACTACACCTCCTCCTATGCCCCAGGTCCCAGCAGCCTGGACCCAGAGGCTCAGGGAGGCTGCTCCTCCTCTATTCCTCCTACGCATGACCCTGAAAGTAAACACTCGGGTGTCAGTGCAGCCACAGTATCTGTTTGACAGCACTGCAGACAGTGCATTAATGCAGTGGAGGTATTAGGTATCTCATTTCGATATTTATTCTGTAAACCCCCAGTCAATGCACGTGTCAGCTCAAACCCTTCTCGCAACGCCGGAGATCCCCCAAGCACTGTCGGGCTGTGTCCGGTGGCTGACGAGTCACCCTCGTGGTCAGGGCAGGCGATGAAAAGCCAGCACGAGCTGATCTCCCGCCTGGTGCTTCTGCACTCACACACTTCACAAAACACGCGCTCAAAGGACCTGGAGGTTTCTGACGCCAAGGAAATCCTGCTTCCCTCACCCCCAGGGCCATGCGGGCACAGGGAGGGCAGAGCCGAGTCCGCAGCCTCGCGGCTGCTCTGTAGGGCTGGAACCCGGCTTGTTGGTTCATTTCTGCATTGAAAAAGGAACACAGCGAGAGGGCACCGGCAAAGCAGTTAACGAGATTTAGAGAAAATAGAGCCCAATGAAACAAAATCTCTTAAGGATCTCTGGAGCGGTTTTCGATTTTGATAAGACTGTATCGAGCTGCTTTAAGGCTCACAGAAAGCAGCTGGTTTTTAAAGATAACTTCATGAGATGAGATGCAATTTTAACCTGACTTACACTGCTGCTGTATTTCACCCGCTGTAAGGAAGAAGAGAGGAAAGCTCTGCCCTGCTCAGCATTCAGACATAGCCCAGAGCAGCCAACTGATGGTGTGGGAAGACGCAGCAGGTGAGGCCTGCCGGGGATTCCCAGGGCATGTGACAGATGCGACTCCAGCCCGAATCTCTGGGGGTTTTGCCACTCAGCCTGAATTCGGGGATTTCCTTTTTCCCTTTGCAGATCAGAGGGACAAAGTCACAAGCCTGAGTACAGGCTGCAATTCTCGATTGACTCTGGATTTCCTCTCCTTTATGAGCCTGTGGCATTTAAAAGTTGCGTAATCTCTATTTTGGTTTCTTGCCGGTGGCCTGAGGGATGAAGGGGGAAGGACAGGAAGAGCAACTGCAAAGCAGAAAGACTTTTGTCTCAAGTATTTATGAGATCTGGGATGCTTTCCTCCTTCTCACCCCGCTATCCACCACCACAAATTGCCACAACAGCCTAAGAGCTACTTCTACCCAAATTGTTCCTGCTACAGCCAGGAGGAAGATTCTAAATTCTATTTTCCTGCTTATTTTTAACATGAATAATCATCCCCTGTGGCTGATGGGTCTGGAAACCTGTTCATTGCTTGAGGCAACCCAGAGCTCCTGACAGTGCTCAGGAGGAATCCAGACCACTGGATAAACCAGAGTTTCCCTCAGTAAGACAAGGAGAGGGAAGAACAGAGGAAATGTGAATTTCAGGGAAGATTTTCCAGAGATGCCATTTTGTATTTGACACCCAACTCAGCTGCGCATACTGACCTCTGGCTCTAAGTCCTGCTCTGAGGCGATTTTGTTTCTTTTTGGATTAAGTCCCTTACCTGTGTCACAGGAATCTAAACCTACTTATCTTCTGTTAACAGGAACCAGATGCAAAGAGGGAATAAACAGAAAGCAAGTTAAGATTAGGATATTTTGGTCAACTGATGCTTCATATCTACCTCTCCATTAGTGCTCAAATTTAGGTCCCTCTGGCCTGAAGGACCGAGATTTCCCCCTAATCACATTACTGCAATATTAAAAATGCCATTCAGTTTAACCAGTTCCCTCTAAATTGTCACATTGAGATATGGTAAATGTCAGACATATCAGTTAATGAAAACTACGTTTAACTGCCTCAGGAGCTGGGGGTGCCAAAAGGGAATTGCAAATACTGCCAATCCAAAAGAGCCTCTTTTTCAAGATAACAGAGCAAGATCAGCCAGAACCATTCCTTGAGAAGGTCCGTGCCTCTAAGAGTTACTTTTTATTTTATCATCTGCATTTATTCCAGTACCAATTCAAGGAGGATATTTAAAGGACGAATATGGATGTTTAATGCAGCTGCCATAAAGCAGAGGTACCACACACCAGACCCTTCCTGTACCTCACCAGTCCACAAGCAGAAGCTGCCCCTAGTGCCTGGGTGACAAGGCCCCTCCATCCCTGCCATCCACTACACTGAGAAATTGCTCCTGCAAACAGCCTGGATGATGCTATTTTTCACCTGCATGGTATTTTCTCTGGCTATGAAGTTATCATGGAGCCAAGGGACAACAGGAGGGGACTATCTTCCACCTTCTGCATCTATGCATGATAATAATGAGAAATTAACTTCCACTTTCCCACAGGAGCAACCTACTAATGCAGAAACTGGCTGGGAAAAGCTGGAGTCCTGGAGGAAGCCTTGAAAAGAGACAGCCTTTCAAGAAAATATTGCACTGAATCCTTGTCCTCGTTTCCTTAGGAATGCAAAGAAGACCAAGTCCTTGAACCTGTCTTCATCCAGGCCAGTTTGGGAATGGGGAGAAGTGCCAAGAGTGAGTGTGACAAGGTGCCTCCCATTCAGCTAATGCCCTGCCATGCAGCAGAGCAGGCAGAGCTCTGGGGCTAGCAAACACAGAAGGTGATGAACTCCAAGTAACCATCTACTCCCTTCTCCTTCTTCTCTGCGCTGCGTGCTGCTGTGCAGCCCTCGCACTGCAGCAGTGACGGACAGGGACTGTCAGTCAGGAGTGCTTCCTGACTGACATCATGCTCTCAGAAACACCTCATCTCTTATTTCTTGTTTCTACCCAAGAAAAAAATCTGATAAATGAAGTTATTTCTCCTCAGAGGAATGCTGCTCTTCAAGTCTTCATTTACCTTGACATCTCCCCCCACTGTACCTGTGGCTTATCAGAAGATTAAAGCCCAGATGGAAAATTGAAAGAGGAATCTCAAGCAGTTGCAGCCCTGGACATCTCAGCTGCCCTTGGCCACACAGATACGTGGACACTCACTGCTGGTTTAGGAGGTCACCCAGACTCATTTAGGATGGAGGCACCCAAGGCCAAGGCAGAGCCATAACCCCTGTGTCAAGGGCATCACCCCACCAGTCCAGGGACACACCTGGAGGATGCTGTAACAGGTAGCTCTCTTCCACACTGACAGAAAGCTTTAAAATTATATTTACATGGGCAAATATTTTCACTGTAGGGACTTTGTCCGTCACAGCTGTAAAACTGGCAGATCACACAAAAATTTGTTTGACAAACACTTTTTCCCCCCCTCCTAAATAAATGTTTGGCTTTGACCCTCAGGCAATGATTCACACTTGCCCTGAAAGAAAAAAAAACCCAGCATGTGCCCATCCTGCACCAGTGGGACCAGAAACCAAAGAAAAGCCCCTCATGAACTTAATGTAGATGTTCAGACTTCACCATAGTTGCAGGAAAGCCAGCACGATGGCATCTCATGGGGCTGCTGCCATTACAACATCCGCTCTCCTCAATGCAAGTTGGGATTATTGGCACAGCAACTGAAGGAATCACAGATTATGTGTTTGAAATTTGTCTGATCTTTGAACTCTACAGGGATGAAATAAAGACTTCAGAAAAGTCTTCTTATCCATGTACTAGGAGGTATAAATCATAAGGAAATGTAAATACATGCAAGTTTTTTGTATCTAGAATTAAATGTCATTTGCATTTAAGATGTAAGCGAACTTCCTTCATATCTACAATATTTAAGAAGTTAAAGGCTAAAGTCAGACTTAGCAATTTTATCCAGAGCTGCGGTTAACACAATGGCTAATCCCATCAAGGGGGCATTAATTGATGTCTAGATGCTCCTTCTCATAGCAGCAGTAGGCCATAAAACTTAATCCTTACCTCCTCTTTCCAGCATGTAGCCTCCATGTTCTTCAATAAAAGTAATGTGATTCATTAAGTATGGGAGTAATTACCTGCAGCTCCAACAAACAGGACTGAACGAGCCATGCCAGTGCCAAGTTGGCTTTTGTGCCATCGCACAGAACTGCCAGGGGCTGCCAAGGAAAGCCTTTCTGCAAGATCAGGATAAATGCTGATGGCTGCAACACAAGCTGCAGACCACTACACAGCTGCTGGGCATCTCTTTGGTGTGGGCTGGGATATCCATCAACAAGTCCTACCCCAAAAGCAGTTCCTTGAAGCTATTTAAGGAGTGATCAGAATGCTAGTGCCACAAAAACACATTGTGAGGATATTCTGTTTGCATGGTGCACTGGTACAGAAGTTAATCCCTGGAACATCTGGGGCTCTGCTGATGGAGGCAGGACCCGACTACACTCCCAGCAGCAATGTCCCTGCAGGTGCCAAGCACAGCAGCTTCAGCTGCGAGTGACGGGGAAGCAGAGCCTTGCCTGTGTCCCCGTGGGTGTCCCTGTCAGGCTGCAGAGGCTGAGGGCAACAAGGCAGCTCCAGGCACCTCTGTACAACAACTCCAACCAGCACTGCACCTCCTGTGCTAAGACCTGTACTCATGAATGCGTTGGAAATGAATGTCTTTGCTCTGTGTCCTTGCTCTTGACACAACTACAAAATAGGTAACAGTGCTACCAGCACTAAGAACAGTGATACAACTAACAACAGGATCTGACTTCTCAGTAGCCATTTACTCTGCTGTCATTTATGTTTAAGTGTATTGCAGCCGTCCCCAAAGTGTGAACTCCACGGATGACTCACACAGCACCTCTGCCTATCGTGGCTACTCAGCCTGATGAACTCCACCATCACAATTTTCTTTTTAGACCCAATTAAAAAAAACCCCAACAGGTTAAAAACAAAGTAGGTAAGTGTCATTCATTCGCACAACCAGGTGGGTGAGCTCTGCTCTCCCAGTGACATAGCTGGTCAGAACTCAGTTCAGCACCTTGTCTGGACATCCCTAGGCTGGGAAATCCTTCTGGAAACAGCACTGTCCCAAAGCTGCATATTTAGTTCAAGCAGTTAACAACAGTTTTCCCCACATTTTACTCAGCAACATGATAATTCACGTGTTGATGGCTCTAACTCTGTAACAGACTTGAGAAAGAAATTAGAAACAATCTTTATGAACTCCTCAGCACACCAAGCAATTGAAGCCTCCTCCTAACGATGTAGGACCAAAGACAGAATATTAAAATTGTCATTAAGTGGAATGCACATGAAATGCTAAAAAGTCTTCCTGCAAATTATTTCTTGATATAATGTCATGCTGTAGAACTAAATCTTAGTACAAGGTATGAAAGAAGACAGTTAAATCAACTTTGTTCATTTAAATATAATTTTAAAAGAACTGGCATTCATCTCTTTATTGCTCAAGGATTTTTATCAATTTCTTTAGCCCTCATTTATTTCTCTTCCCTACTCCCATAGGGATACCATTTGATTTACTGGGAATTAATTCTTACAGTTCATGAATGCTTTAGACTATTTTCAGACTAATCACCACCATCTCCACTGGTGCACCAAGGAGAGCCCTGTTCCCACTCTATGCTCACCAAGACCAAAGGGCTCCAGCCCCCAGGTGTCAGCAGCCATTCTGCCTTATCAACTGCTCTCTCCATGGACATAAATTGTTATGGTGACAGCCAAGGGCTCAAATTAACTTTTAAAAGACTTATTTGGAGATGGCCTCCTCCTGCGGCTGGTACTTCAGTTCTGAATCTGGTCACTTCCCAGCACAGCAGCAACACACGTGTGTGCAAACACTGCTGCATTCTTATAGGGAAGGAAGAAAATGGAAGAAAAATTCTATTTATTTAGTTAACTTACTTCCTGTTCAATTTCCCTGTTTGTAACAATCACCAGCTCCAGGCTAACAAGATTTTTGCAACTGTGTCAAAACAGGGCCATACCTTGGTTTTGTCCAAAACACCATGTACCAGGGAAATTTGCCAGGATGCTCATGAACCATGTCCTTGGGCTCTAGCAGGTGTCACCTCCCCAGCACAAAGGCTGGTGGGAGCCACGAGAGCTTTGCGAGGTATTGGGAAAAATCTAACTGGGGATGGGAGGAAAGCAGAGGTGTTAGGAAGAAAAAGGGTCCTCCCTCTGCTAGCAGCATGCAGCTTGACTCATGACTCGAGACATGACAAAAATCGGTAAATATTTGAAAATCAAATAATAATAAATTAATTACAAATTTTAATTGAGAACCACTTCAAATCGTAAACACAGTTCAACAGCTGATGAACTTCCAACTCTGCAGGCAGCAAAACAGGAAAGGCTGGAGGAACTGGCGATGCTGGTATGGGAGAAAGCAACTCCCCAGCTGTGCTCCAGCATCACATCTGTCCTACATCAGCAGAGTCAGGCCCAGCAGAAGATGGGCAGAGCACTATGGAAAGGGCTGGAGAGGAGACACAGTGCTGCTCAACAGCCACCACTGGCTCACTCTGTCCAGGCAAAAGCATTGTTTGCAATATTGCAACTGAATTTAAAATGTCATTATGCCTTGGACTCTATTGATTGCTGGGACTCCAATGATTCCTGATTAATAGTAACTATGTAAATACATCTGGATTAACCTGGAAACCAGAGATGCTCAAACTCAGTCCCAAAAACTGGCCTGTCCTAAGCCCTCAGCCAGGACCATCAGCTCTTTGTAGGCCTGAAGCTTAGGACTGAGCCAGTTGTTGAGGTCAGTTTTAAGGTTGGGCAACACAAGCAACCCCAGCCCTGTCCAGGCAAAGTGAGTGCTCCCAAGACAGGAGGGCCGAGCTCACTGTGCATCCTCCAAATGGGTTCACAACTGGTGGCATTGACCAAGCCTGAGCTCTCTTCAACAGCCACCAACAAGGCACGTGCTAGAATGCCCTGTGGCAGCCTGTTCTCAGCCCTTCCTCTCTTTCAAATGAACCTCACAAATATAATCTGTTTATTTATATCAATTTAGTCCCATCAATTAATGATGACAAGGCAATTAACTAGAATGCCAGACAGTAAAAAATAACCACATAATGCCTTCTTTAGAGGAAATCTATTATGTAATTCCAATCGGTCTTCATTAACACAAAGTATTCCAGTAAAAGGTAGTAATCTAGTTATAGTCTGTGAAATATGAAGATCCTCAAAGTAATTTTTCAGAATTAAGGGTATTTTTAGTCAATAAGAAGAAAACCTGTCTGAATTTTTTCTGCAAAAAAAATGTGGTTTTTTGTAGAAAACTACACAACTCTGTAACATTAGGTACCGGTACCGAGCAGGCTGTGCAGTATCACTGAAGAGGCACTAAATTCCCATCATCACCTCCCTTCCCCACAGTGTTTGGGGTCTGGATCAAGCTGAAAGCACAGCAGCACCCATTTTCTCCATCCCTCATCCAACACTCACTGAACAGGTGCTGGCACCAGAGAAAGGAGTCTCAAACCTCCAACTGTAGTGGTTTTCAAACACCCTGACAAGCAGGTATTGGGATGATTAGTGTTCAAATCAGTGTTTACAGCTCTATTTAAATGATGAAGCAATACCCACTCATCCTAGCCATGAACTCTCCTTCACACACTGGCTCCAAAACTGCCATGAGTAACAGGAGAATGGCACAGCATGACCTGACCTGGCTCATTCCTACCTGATGAACTGAGCAAGTAACTTGTGCATAGAACAAAGGCAACATATTTGCTTCAGTATTTCATATGAGGCACTTCAGAATTACCAGTGTTTTAATGGTACTAACCTAATTTATCAATTGTATATATTAAAGAATCCATTTGCAGGGAAAATGAGATGAAAAACACGAGTCCACAAAACAATCATCTTCACATGGAAATACACGTTTTCTAATTTTAAGCCTTATTCCCCTTCAAACTTATTAATAAACTAGTAGTTGATAAGAGAGAATTAACCCCAAATATAGAAAATCCTTCAAAAAAAGAACACAGACAAATATAAAAGCAGTCAACCACTTCTCCAAACATGCCCAAGCTGTTAAGTACTCTCGACTGAAAATTTCTAATGAAGCAGCTTAAAAATCCCAAATTCCTACAAGAATGTGTTTACAATACAAACTCAGTTATTGTCTTATTCTGATGCTTATCTTTTCCTACACCCACTCAGCTCATCCTACTCTGGAATTTAATTACATTCCAGTATTTTGAGTTCAGATGAAATTACACATTTTCAGATTAATTTAGCCTGAACCAACTTTTGATAACAGCCAATCCTTTTTCTATCATGCCCTAATTTGTGACCCTACAAGTCAGCATGAATTGCTCTTTTAAACCTCATGTCACCCCACCATAAAGCCACACTCAGTGCCCCCAAATCCAGCACAGCACCCAGCATCGCTGGGTCAATGTTTGCCCAACTTCCTTTGATCAAAACCCTCCTTTTCCTCTTACCTCTGTCATTTTCCGAGCTCGATTGACAGAGAAAAGTCAAGGGGTGACCGTTCCCTACACACTGGTGCAGGGAAGACGAGACCTTTTCTGTTTAGTTAAAATCCAAGGGCAATGTTCTCACAAGGACGTTTCAGCTCAGCCATCACAGGAGAAGCACAAGATGGGAACACAGGCCCGAAGCAGGCCCAGCACTCAGCTTCCCCCAAACCAAATCCCAAGATGTGAAGCATTCCCTGATGGACACCTGATGCTTCCCATGGAACGCCCTGCCAGCATCGTGCTGGGAATCCCGGCCTCTCCCCAGGCTGCCTGAATCCAAGCACGGCCTCCACAGCTTTCCTCTCACCTCCCTCCCACCAGTTGTGATCTGATGCAACTGTCAAATCCTCAGCATGTTTGAAACCTACTTGTTCAGGCGCCAAGTGGAGACTCATCTAATCCCTGCAACGAGTCTGATGCTGTAATTGTGTTAGTGCCATGCAAGACTTTCACTTTCCAGAACTTCACCAAATTTTCAATATCTGCAAGAAACTAAGGTTAAATGTTAGCTCCCCTATGAACTATATAACCTGAAGAAAAAAACCCAAAGCCCTATTCATTTGATCCTTCTCATAAATTACCTAGAGTGCCTTCATGTCCTTCCTAAGGGCAGAATCCCATCTCTAACCACTGCCCACTCTGGCACATCAACACTACAACAGTGGGACTGTGCCCTCACATCACCTGCTTTGGTTGGTTTCCCACCTGCACATGCCTCTGGCTGCGACCCAATACCATCTCACCCGATACTAGGGATTTTGGTAAAGGCAGGTGGGCAGACTAAAGGAAGCTGTAATAGATAGAACAGTCCCTCCAGATCTGGGATCTGTGCAGGATTAGAAGTGGCTTTTTTATGAATTTCAGGAGTTGAAGAGATGAGAGGAAGGATTGAAGAGGAAAAGAAACCACACAAGAGCAGCAGTTTGAAAAGCCTGGGAGTAAAACCAGAGGGAGAAGAGGAGGCAGAGCAAGCACGCAAAGCTGCGATTATAAAATCCTCCAAATATTTCATATCCTAAATTTAAAGCAGACCACGAAATACTGCCCTGCTCTTGGCTAGCGCTGTTCTCAAAGGGCACGGTTTATCAAAAAAAGGTTGCTGCACAATTAAGTACTGGTTGGGTCTTCTAAAGCTGTCTGGGATTACAAATGCCATTGAGCAGGGAGACAGGTCCCCACGTCATGCCACCACCAGCGTCACCATCCCTGGCCTTAGGCATCCTGCCCGAATCCTGCAAAGTAGAAATAAGAAGCTGAACAGTAGAAGAGCCGTATTTCACCTTGGCATTGAGAGTTGGGACTGTGCACTACTCAGTGAACCTAACGTCCCCTTACACACGGAGTATATTCTTGGCAACTGGTCCAAGAGTGTCACCCTTTCTTAGCTGTTGACAAATCCTGTTACACAGCAAAGACTTGCACTAGAGCTTTAATTTAATTACTGTAAATAAACCCAGTGACTTGGCCGAAGGGTTTCATGAGTTACCGGCCCAGCCGAGGGCCAGGAGCTGTAATCCTCCTGCAGTGCTGCTCTGTGCGATATCCCTGGTAACGCACTGCTACAGCATCCACCACTTCCAAAGATCCAGGCAAAGCCTTCAAAACAACTCGGGGTTACTGCCACAGAGATGGCTGTCCCCAGCCCTGCACCAGCCCACTTCAGCTCCTCACTGTACTGTGGTTCCAGGAGCAGCCCCATCAGCGCCCTGCCGTGCTGGTGCTTCCAAAGCCCTTGCAAGTGTGTGCAGGTCATGGTCCCAGCCCGTGCTGCGCTGCCATGCTGCTGTGAATGAACTTTGTGAGGCTGCAGAGAGAACTGATGGCACCCCCAAGAAACAGGTCAAACAGAGGCTCTTGAATACGCTCCTAAAAGAGGTTTTGTCTCTTTTAAGGAAAGGTTCCCACAATTATCACTTTGCTTCCTTTGCTTGTAACTGTGTAAATCAACCCCTAATACCCTGTTTACTCCCAGCAGCAGCATAAGAGCAGGGGGAAACACAGGAGCCCGTTAGACAGAGAGAATTAAATAAAATAGTGGGAACATCCCACAAATACCAAAGTCAATTAATTCATTTGTTACAGGGCAAGAGTCCTGCATAATTTGTCCTCTGAGTAGTTTATTTTAGCTAATTGCTTATCCAGCAAGATCTCCCCTGCATGACCCATTTGCTGTGCAAGAGGCTCGACTGATGAGAAATAAATGGTCACCTTCCAGAGGGCACGGAGTGACAGCAGGGAAGCTCCATATGCTGCTCTGGTCCTCAGACCCACATACAAGGAGAGGAATGCACCCATAACCTGACACCACATAAGCAGGGTGACCATTGGTGTCCAGGTTCTCCAGAGGAAAACAGGAGACCACAGTTCCCCTTTCCAGGACAAGCAGGAGAAGGGAAGGCTGCAGATAAGGCACCTCCACTAAGGCTTTACTTCCATCCAGCTGCATTGCTGCAACTCACAGCAATGTGTTCACCCATCACTCGCCTTTTACAACAGCACCTAACACAACAATTCCAGCTGAGAGGGTGGAGCTCTTTGTCAGCCACATCACCCTCTCAGCTTCTCCACCGGAGTCAGACAGAGCAGAGGCAGAACCAAATGACTTAATGCCTCACTTGTACATCCTCTGTCTGTACACATTGCTGGGGAACAGGCGGAGCAGAGCTGTCAGACCCGCAGCCACCGTCAGCTAGCCAAAAGATTAAACCAAGACAGATGTTATTGGTCTCATCAAAATTTTGTAAATTGAACAGTGAAACAGAACAGCCTTATTTATCTTAATTTAATTCATCCTTGACATTTACAAAATAAATACAGGAATAATACTATGGGCACAATTCACTCTCACTGATGGCAGCAGGAATCACACGTGCTCTGACAAAGGACAGGGAGTGACATGGCTGCTGCCTGTTGGAAGCAGAGCAGAGGGTGCCAGAAGATCCTCAAGGCATTCACTAGTAGCTCTCAGCTCAACACCTCCTTGCAGCACCCAAGCACATCCTCGCTGGACAGAGACAGGCAATACTGAAAGGAGAAAAGGGAGGACTGCAAGGTGATGCTTTGAGATTGGCTGGGCAGTGGGTTTTGAGTCACCACCAAAGAGGCAACAGGATTTCTGTCAGGAAAGCTTCAAGCTTTCACATTCCACCGGGAGGCTTCTGATGGGCTTTTACTGATGCTTCATCTCCCTCAGAATCAATAGAAAACAATAATCCCATGGCTAGGCATAAATCATGCTGCACAACTCAGCAAATCATCATGTGGGATGCCTCAGGATGAGGCCACTTTTTTATTTCCAGAAACAGCACCATTAATGGTTTCTGCCTGCCAAGCAACAAGATTCACACTTCACAGCACTGGAAATCTCCATCCTGCACTGAGGCCAGCCACTGGCTCTGCTTACTGGGGAGCAAATGTGGGCAAAGCTCATCTCAGCTGGTGGGTAGCTGGTGGGTATTGGTGCTGGGGACGGGCCATGGAGGCAGAAGGACTGTGGAGGGATAGATGCTCAACTGCCCCGACACCAGCCCTGACATGTGCCCGTCTGCCTGGAGCCACAAAGCCACTCCTCACACCAGTCCCAACACATACTCACCTGCCCAGGGCTGCAAAGCGGCTCCTAAAACCCCTTTCACCACCTGTCATACTGGTGATGCCACTTCAGGTGCAGCAACCCCGGGCAGGAGACTGTGCTGTCTATGGGAAACAAAGCTGCTGCGGCATGAGTCAGAAACTCAACGCTCCCACAAACAGCAGCTCTGGAAAACCCCGGCAGCACCTTCCCTCATGTCACTTTACATCCTGTAACTTACAGGAAACAAAACGGCCCGGCAGAGTTATCCGAGGGTGTGAGACTTTAGGTACATCTGTAATTAAAACACAGACACCAAAGCTGCAAAGCAGTGCCATAAAGCAGATCATTTTACAGCTGGCTGGGCTCCCTCTGATGTACTTGAGAACCATTTTTAAGTGACATAAAGTTTAACATACCAGTACATCTGCCTACCCACCAGATTCTACACGGAATTTAAAATTTAATTATATTAAAGTATTGTTACAGTGCGCATAGCAAGAACGCCAACGAAGTGTAACTTGAGGAGCATCTTTGCCAGATTGTTGTAAATCTGTGTTTTCAGGACTAGGAAGAAAAAAAAAGAAAAATTCAAACCTGAACACCTGTATCAGTGCTCTCAGCTTCATTAATGCTCATCTGCCAACTGCTCCACATTTGGGCTGAACAGGATCACACACTTGTCCAGTGTTTCACTACAGTGTCAGTGCACACCTACAACACCTGTGCCTGCCAAGCAATTACTCCTCACACCACAGCAAAAGCAAAGCCTGCTTACTGCCTACACACACTTATTCAGCACCAAAAGGAAAACCTCAACATCTGCAGGCAGCTCCTCATCTTCCAACAACCACAACACAAACCAATCAGTCCTCTCCTGGCTGAGCAGCAGGTCCTCTGGGATGCTTCCAGCTGCTCTGCATACACAGGCACAAACATCCTCCCCCCAATTCCATGTTACCAGCACATGCTGGCTAATGTTCCAATGGGCAACTTAAATAACACTGTCCTTGTCATATAAGACATTGTCCCCACCTGAAAATCGAAGTATCCACCCCCTGGACACAGGGCACCCTCTGCTCCAGGCTCAGGGGGCCCAATACCTGCCAGCCCAAGATGGTCATGGTGCCTTGCTTCAACCCTGCACTCCAACCTCAGGGCCAGGTCTCCTGGAGGCAAAAAACCTTGTCAATAAATAAAAAGCCCAAATAAATAGTTTACTTTTCATCAATTGCTATTTGCAGCCATTAAGATGCAACAAGCAGTTGCTGGATGGTGTTTTTGACACAGAGAATGTATTGGAAGAAACAAGAGAATATCATTAAGGGTCAATTAGGAGCAACTTAAAGGTTATTTTTGCATATCTCACCTCTTGGACAAAAGAAGGTTCTTCAGTGCCAAACAAGAATATAAATTAAGTTGCAAAAGTCTTTAAAATGCGACAAGGACTTTCACTTTGTTGCCGATTAAAATAGCCTGAGGAACAAATAGCAGGTCTCCTGCCCCTCTGCAGCCTGCACGTATGATGCAGGAAAGGGCAGGTCCAAGGTGGTTCCACAACAGCCATCAAGCCATGTCCTTCACAGTCCCCTTTGATGGGAAGTACAGAATGCTGGACAATATAGAATTGTTTGCCAGGTCTGTGTGTGACCATCAGAAGCCCCAGCCCAACACCTATCTAGTACACTCTCCCCGTCCCTCTGTTTCTACCCAGGGCAAGGGCAGCTCCTCACTGATCTGCCTTGCAGCCTGTGAACCCCCAATCACAGGCGCAGTACAGGGAGCTCACACACACTGAGCAGCCTCCTCAACCCTGAGCATCCTCCCACATGGGATCAAGAACAGTCAAAGCCTGCCAAACACTGAATGTCAGTGTTGTCCAAAGCCACCTTGTTTTCCTTGACCATATCCATTGACAGAAAAACCTCCCAAGCCTTGCTGCAGGCAGATGGGTTTGCTGAATGATTTCACTGCTTTGTTATCAGATAATTGCTTTTTCTGACAATTCCATGTTTTCCAGAGTTCTCTTCTCCTCCAAGGGGCAGTGCTCTTATGAGTCCACATGAAGGGAGAGGAGCCTTTGCACCCCAGCCCTGTGTGCCTGCAAAGCCATGCAGTGAGGGCAAGTGTTTGTGTGCATGGACCAGGTGTGGAGCCACCATCTCTGACACATGGGAAAGCCCAAGCCTGGTAATCATGCACAGGGGCTGCAGAGACATTGGTGGGCTGGAAGAGCCAACCTTTAGCCTCTGTGCCAGGTGAATCCACAATAGAAACACAGACCTCTTGCCTTGGTTGTCCAAGTTGGCCAGTGACAGCTTCTGCTGCAACACAGCTCTTCTGAGCTGCCAGCTAAATACAGAGGGAAACCAGCTCTCCCAGAGCACCAGCACACATCAGGCTGGATTTGTCATACGAAAAATTCGGAAGGAATACCAGCAGACCACCACCTGAATCAGGCCAGGCATCTGGACGCCTCCCAGCAACTCTGCCCTTAGGTCACTTTACAATCAACACGGTGAGCTGTTAAAAGAAATCATTATTGGTGTCTCAATACCCCTGGACCACAGCAGCTAAAAATCTATATGAACTAAGGACTCTTAAAACCATCTGTGCACTGTTTATTCTCTGCAGGGAAAATAAAGAGAAGGAAATACTGAAAGCAATGAGAGGAAAGTGTTGAAAGTCATGAAATCTATAAAGTGTAAAGAGAGATGTGCCACATTTAGCAGGGATTATGTCAAGCAGCATCCTGAGCCAGGAGTGCTGACAGCACATGCACACTGCCTTCGACAAAGGAAAATAGGTCGTACGCAACCCCAAACATGCCAGCAGAGCTTCCAGCAGTATGAGCAGAAAACCCAAATTTCAGCACTGCCCATGGATAAGGTTAATGGTCCTGGATCCTATGGAGAGTATGAGCCCCGTGAGAGAGCAGGACCTTTAAAACGTGCCTTGAAAGTCTAAACAAGGTCTCGACAGGACTTTTATTTGCAACAAGCACAAGGGGAGATGGACAGAACTTTTGCCACTAATCACAGCTCTGGGCAGTTGCTTTTTCACAGCCTCCAGCTCCCTTGATCTTCTCCTTCATGGAGAGCCTCTGTCTCATTTCCCAGCAGCCAGGACATCCTGGCAGCAGCATCCACCCCATGCAGTGGGACAGCTCTCACACAGAGCACACTGGAAAGAAGGCTTGCAAGGTAACGGCCTAACGCAGTGAATTAATTCCAAAGCACAATTGTTTTCAATCTTCATTTAAAACCAACCTTTACCTAATTTCACTTTAACGATTTAGGAAATGGAAATTCCCTTAACAATATAAGCTATGAATATTTATTACCCTATTTTTTACCTGAAAACAGAGTAATTAAATTAATTTTACTATTAATTATTTAATACAGAATTAATATACTGCAAGATCCTAACTTTTCTTTATGATGCCAGTGATAAAGATATCACAGATAGGGGACATTCCTTATGCTGGACTAATGGACAGGTGAGGCACAGGGTGTGCTTTCTGGGAAACAGGTACCTGGACATGAGGTGGGGAGTCTCCAGGGACTGTACCCATCCTGCTCTCACCATGGAATAGGGCTGGTCTCCCCAGCAATCCCTGTGTCCTTTCCAAGACGTGAAGCAGGAAGGGGCAGAACTGAACTGCATTCCAAGATGGAAAACTGACCTTGTAGCTTCTGGGCACAGCCAAGGCTTTTCCATAGCCTGGGGCCCACTTGTGAAACAGTGAAGTCACCTTGGATCACTCAATATTTTTAAAATACTGTACAAATGCTAATGGCAGAAGGCACCTGGAAACAGAGAAGCAAAGTATCTTCCTCTAGCAGAATGTTTCTGGACTCAGAAAATTGACTTTGTCATTGAAATTCCAAAGTAAATAACAATTAAGTTCTACTTGATATATAAATGTCAAGTAATTTTTTTTTGTCATCGTGATTTGCATTTAAACTTGGAAATGTCAGACACTTGGCCCTGCTGCATTAGCAGAACGCTTTCCCCGCCCCACTGACGGAACACCCGCTGCGAATTACCCAGCACATCATCAAGTAACCAAACACCATTCCAAGGGAGCCTCAAGGTCGATGCTTGCGAGGTGTACTCGCTAATTTATGTTGATCAACTGGAGTGCTCAAAAGACTATTGTAATAATGCTCCAGTACATTTGTATCAGCGTATTCAATCAATTGGAGTCATTCCACAAGAAATTTAATAAAAAAATAATTTTAGGGACCTTCCAAAGGTTTGTCATAGCTCCTTCAGTGCTACCACAATGGCAAGAGGGCTTCCCCTCCATGTCCATGTCCATGACTGAAGCAATACCCAACTCTGCTGTAAACATGGGAACCTCTGTTCAGGAAAGAGATGAAAACATTCAGAACAGCAAGCTGGGCTCCAAACCAGCTCGTCCCTCATTGCCACTCTCCACCTTAGCTCAGCGACCTGAGAGGCATCACAGCCCAGCATGGCCTGACCCTCTGCAGTAGTTCCTTTGCCAGTAGCTGAGCTGGACAGCACCAAAACCCCATCAGCAATATCAACCCTCTGCCGATAGCTGCAGCAGCACCAGCTCCCGGCCAGCCATGCCCGGAGCCCCCACAGCATCCATCCAGCAGCGGCTCCTCACAACACACCATACATCATCATATTAGGAAATTCCATGTGTGTCAGTGGTGCAATTAATTTTTATTAATTTTGTGAGATGAAATTAGTAGCACTCACAGCAGCAAACAAAGAATGGGGAGTGTTCCAGTTCAGTGCCAAATCGATGTCATTAATTCTGTCATACCAGGAGCCCTAATTGTAGCAACTCAGCATTTAACTCTTCCAATTAATTTTTATGTTAAAAAAAAAAATAGAAAACTAACTCAACAATTTCAGAAGGACCTTGAACTCTTGTCACAACTTTCCTTCTCCTGGGACATTCTTTCTTCCAAGTGTAAACATACAAGAGGAAATATTCATCAAAAAATTATTGTCATGCATTGCCTTTAGCAAACAAAACTCTTAAGATCATAAGACGCTGCTACAAAACCATTTATAATCTCGTATCTTTAATGATACCATGTAGAGCCAGACTAGTTAATGTGTTTTCTGACCCCTTAAAAGGCTTTTCTCTGGCAAAGGCACAGCCAGAAATTGTTTTGAATTAATTCTGAAACTCGGATTACCAACCCAGAAAAAAACTTCACTAATATTTACTGAATTACCTGCTGTTCTGCAGCCAAGGAGAGCCTCACAACTGCCACCAGCTGAAAGATCTATTCAGGGCCCTTCCACCACCATGGCGGTTCCAGGTCTTGGAGAGCCACTGAGAAAGCAATTGGGTTTCCCACATCTCCTTCCCAGGTGCTACACATTTTAATACGACAGGCAAATGTATTACTTACCAATGTCACAAAAATGTAGTCTGGGGGGAAAAAGCCCACAAAAGTAAAACAACACAGCCCGTTCTTTCCCATATTTCATGGAAAGCAGGTCCTCTGTGCGCCCCACCTGCAGCTGCACTGCAGAGGTGCAGAGAAGGCCTCCACGTCCATCCTCTCCTCAGCTGGGTGCTGTGGAACACCTGGAATCAATCTGTGCTATTCGTTAGGGTGGCACCGCTCCCTGTGTCCCACTGTGACCTCTGTCCCTGCTCATGGCAGCAGGATGTGATGCCAAACCTGGAGCACACTGCTCCGGGCACCTGCGGCACCGCCCCCTGCAACGGATGATGCTGGGATGCAGGACGCTACAATAGGCTTTTCTCTCACCTGGGTCCCAGCAGGCTCCCTCCAGTGGCCCAGCCCTCTGCAATAGGAAAGGGGCAGATTGGGAAAAAGAAAAACAGCAAAAGCCCGGCAAGACCAGAAAGCAAGAGTTGTTTTCTGCGTTAGTAAGATGTATGGAGCCAGAACATAGCTGAAATAGCAGGAAAACATCCACAGCCAAAACTCCATGTCTGAGTTCCCAGGGGAGCAAGAAGTTAAACATTTATGGCAGCACGAAGAAGACATGACATTTACTGAATAATAAACTGCAAACACGTCTGTTAATGCAGCTTTTTGGGACCTGCTCACCATCAAACACTTAACCCCAGCAAGGGAAACACCAGAACACAAACAATCCCCGTGCCTGTCTGTGAACAGGCGGCACATGGTGGGGCCAGTGCTTTTCTGTTTATTTGAAGTTAGAGGCAAGGGCGCTCTGTCAAGATAAACAGCCCGCAACCTTGCTCAGAGGCTTCAGATCTGCTCATCGGAAGGGATACAATTAAATCCTGAGCAATCGGGTTAGAACTTTAACCTGTCAAGACTGTAGCTGTTCCATTTTTAATCAATCTGATTTCATTCGATAAAATGCTCATTAAGGCAATTAATGGGAGTTTGGTGTCACAAGCCATCAAGCATGACTGGGAGTTTCCACTTGGTGGTCAAGGCATTGATCAGTGAGTCAAGTCATCAGCGCGAGAGAGTCAATGTGCTGAGCAGGAGAACATTACCTGGTTTTGGGGGAGGTTGTTAGCCACTCCTCATGCTTTTCAAACGTTATTAAATAAGCTGCAATTTCCTGAAAGAGAAATGCAGAAAGAAAACAGTTACTTGCATGGCTGTGCTGGGAACTGGAAAGTTTTATCACAGAGACACGGAGCCGCCTACCCCGGGCCAGGCTGCAGCTGAAATCGGGTTTTGACTGACAGAGCGCACTCAGTAAATTTTCACATCCACGCCACCAAGGCCAGGCTTAAACAGGACAATGAAGAGATGCAAATGAGGAAAGGCATTAACATTTTCCAGCACAGAGAATTTGCTGGTAACTGTGGTGACCACGGCATCACCGCGAGCCCGGCGTGACGTCAGGAAGCAAAGGGGAGGGTAGCAACAATACGGACACAGGGAGCTAAATAAAATATTTATAAATAGAACAGCATCACTGCAGAGAGAATTACTGAATTATTAATCGTTGCCATAAAAAGCCAGCGGGTGACATCAACGTAAGTCATTGCTCCCACTTGCAGGAATGATACGGGCGATTACTTCCAGATCAGAACTGATTTGTTTGCAGGAAATTATCGGCGCCAGCGAGATAATTCACAACGGTGCCTGTAAACAGGCCTGAGCAACACGGGACAGACGTTCATCCATTTCCTGGGTACAAACCCAGGGTGGTCACAAGGTGGCAACTGTCACCACACCAGCAGTGTCCCAATATCTAGAGGTGGCCACGGACTCCTGGGACTGTGCTGAAAATAAGCCCCCTGCAATATACTCAAAAAAACATAGGGTTTTGATGGTTATCTTCCAAAAATTACCTCCTAGCCCTCTCAGAGAGACCTGCATAGCAAAAGCTGCACAAGTGAGGTCAGTGAAGCTGCCTTCAATGTACAAATGCCTCAAATCAGACCCCCAAACCACACGCAGGATCATCTCCAGAGCCACTGCAGCAGAAGTGTCCCCAGGCTGCACCTCCCAACAGCAGAACACATGCCAGCACCAGGGCTTTCCACAAGGAGAGGGGTTTTTATTATTTTTTTTTTTAGCTAGCTCTATATAAGGGCTGTCGCTTACAGTACCAAAGCTAAAAACCCCCACAATGCTCTCCAACCAGCTGGCCCAAGCATCTGCTAGAGCCACAAAATGCAATTATATTACTCCCAAACGAGACGTAAAAATATCTTGTTTCCAATACTCTTGGTTTTAAGACTCATACTTAATGTCCTCTGGGCATTGCGGCGGTGCCAGATCTCCGTGTTATGTACTTTATTAGAGCTGTGTGAATGTCATATTAATGACTCCTGACCAACATGTTTACACTGCAAATAAATTCTCCTGGAATCCATCGACGCACCCCTTGTTTCCCAAGCCAGTCTCTGCAGGTTTAAGGTATCCTCATACACGCAGATGACAGAGCAGCGGCACGAAGCTCCAAAAACTCCTCTTTTTAATTTCTGGTTAATGGCTAATGGCTGAAAAAAATTCAGTATCAAAGTAAGTCACTGCAGACGTCTACCACTGACACTGATGACCTTCCCAATCCTCACAGCTTCATAGCAGTTGCAGCTGTATCAGATGCAAGTGCTGAAATCTGGACGCTACATGGCCACAAAGGTCTGACCCTAGATTCCCAACAGGCTAAAACCACCAAAGAAGTCCGTAACTAAAATGCTTCAGAAAATATGGAAAAAGAGCTCTGGGGTTTTTTAAAGCCAGTGCAGTAATTCCACCAAAAGTGCTGCAATCAGCAGAACTCTATTCCCAATCCATCCCACACTATGTGTCCTCAGCTCACTATGCTACAAACCAGCGTCACCTCATGCTGTACAGTGAGATGAGCTCTGGAGAGACTGAGGAACACTCAGGAGCTCCCTGCACATCCTCTCCAGCACCAGGGAAGCAGGTATTTACAGAAACATGCCCTTTCAATGCTGAGATAGTTTAGTGAGTTCAGATTAGTCTGAGATTTTGCCTATTCCTACTAAAAATCAACTGCTGTAAGGAGAATTAAGCCATTTTTAGCTTTTGTGGCTGAACAAATACATTGCTATGGCAGAGAAACACTAAGTATTTCAGGTGAAGGAACTCAGCCTTACCCACGGCTCATTCACTCTGCTCCTTCCTGCTGGCACATGTGAAAACCTAACCTCAAATTGTTACCAACTGGAGGACCTGCAGCAAAGAGAGGCTCCCATGTGAGGCAGAACATGGGTTTCCACTCTGCTGGCCTGGCCCACTCATGTTTGGGCAGAGGAAAGGCCAAGCTGCCACTCAGTGCCACACTAGGGAAGGAGGATGTGCTTCTCTGCTGCAAAACCCCCTTAAACTCCATTCCGTATATGCTCTGCTTTCTCTAACTACAACTTTGTGTCAGCTCTGTAGAGGAAAGTGCTCAGCCCAGCACCGGTGGTTGACCAGAGGTTTGCAGGAGATGCCTCTGCCCGGTGGCTCCGTGTCTGCATGGTGGGGCACACGCAGGGCTGCTGAGGCAGGGCTGGGGTTCAGCAGCTGCATGGGCAGAGCACCCTGCTGTCACACCAACACCCTTTTTTCCCTTGAAAAAAGAGGGAAGAAATAGATTTATCACCAGAAGACACAAAGTCATTAAACAATTAAAAACAAAACTATGGGCACAATAAAAGCCCTCTGATAAAACCCTGCATTTTAATGCGTGTTAATTCCCCTAATGATTCTTTCTGTGTCTCACAGGGTCAAATCAATGTCCTCACAAAAAAATCCAATTATATCTCATTCATCGTATCTTTGGAGCAAGGCTATTGTTTGCTTTTGTCTCCTATCAAACCCTTTTCCCATTCCTTCTTGCCCCAGACTACAAACAAAAGGCAGCATGGCACCAGCAAGGTCAGACGAGACAGAGCTGGCTCTGAAACCCCAGCTTGTCCTGGCTCCTCTGTGACTGCACAGCAAGTGACAGAAATCAAGGGACGTGTGCACGTGTCTCATCACCAGCAAGTCCCCCCCACTGCACCAGTCAGGCCAGGTGGCACTGGATGGACCCCAAGGCCACCCAAGTTTATCTCCATGGGCAAGGGCACTACACACCATGGGCAGCAGCCCCTGTGCCAGGATGTCCCACCCAGACCCACATACCTTCATATCAGCTTTGAAATTAGTGTCAGCATAAACTGAACGAGCATTGCTGGGGAAGGGTGAACCACTGAAAGCTGTGGGATACAGCTCCACTTCCGAGTGTGTTGGCCAATGCCAGGGCAATGCTCAGCAAGTGGCTTTTCCTCTCTGTGAGTGCCTGCAGGACTGAGCCCACCACTCACACTGGTGAGGAGAACAGGCTTGACTGACCATCTCAGGGAATCACCCCATACAGCAATGACATTATTTAACATTCAAATCAGTTGAGTTATGTTTTATCCTAAACTTGGTCAGATAATTCTGTGGTTTAGTTCAGACTTGGTTGCTTGGGCTGAAAGCATTTTATCTAAGTGCACATTTATTTTTATTTTGCACTTCCCTGTTTGTTTAGATTATTAGTGAGAATGCACCAGGCAGCCACCAGCTGGGAAGCCCAGCAAGCTGCGTTAGACAGGACACATGCGGCTCACCGTCTCCAGAAAATTGCCACCAAAGATGTTCCCCTTGCTCCCTCAGCCTCGTGCCAGTGTGGCACCATTCAGCCTGGCCTTCCCGGCTCAGGCACGGTGGCAGAGCCACCACACGCTCCCCACCCAATGCTACGTGACTGCAGCTCCTCAGACGCTTCAATATTTAATGTCAGCACACAACGGCCCAGAGCTGTGGCACATGGGTGACCTGATCTCACCCGCCATGTCCCAGCTGCCCCGGTGAGGACAAGTGGCAGTGCCACAGCCAGTGGTGCAGGGACAGGGGCAACAGGATGGAAGGAGCACCCTCAGAGCACTCAGTGCTGCCCAGCAGCTACTGCCAATCTGCTCATCTTCATGCACAGGAGCCAGAGAGGACATGGCCACAAAGCACAGAACAGACTGACGGGCAGGGATCTGGCACTGGCATTGCACACACAGGAAGGTGTCAACTCTGCTCTGAGCTGAAGGGTTTCCAGTGAACACACACAGTTTTTGGAAGAAAAAGAGTAAGTTATAAAAAACTCTGGAACGGACAATTAATGGGTTCCCTAAAGCCACAGATTGAGCGTTGGCTCCTTCCTCCCAGCTCAACCCCCTCCAGGTTATCCTGCATCATCATAAGGTATCAGCAATTCTCACCTTACATCTCAAAATAAAACCAGAAACTGCAAGGGAGAAGGACTGCAGGATTCCCTGGGCCAGGCAGCTCTGGTCACCATCTGGTCTCAAAGCAACATGTAATTCATTAAAAAAAAACAGTCTGAATTTCAAGTTATTACTTTGTATGAATTATACACACACAAATTAATAAGCCTGAATCTATGCATGTGTTAGGAGAAAGCAGAAGAGTTTGTACTCATCCCTAGATCCACAGAGCTAATAAAGCTGCAACCTCTTAAGCAAGCACATTTATTCTCTCAGGAATTCACGATGTCCTCTCTGCTATAAAGACAAATTCCAGCCCGTCACTTCCTTATCATCCTTCTACTCTGAAATGAAAATAAAAATTCATGTTGACTATGGACCATCTTCTCAGCTGGGATTGAGCCATTTTCATTTTCTACCCATCCCTGCTCTCAAAGCCATTAATATTCTGAATATCCCAACTACAAAGTGCTTCAAACACCACACAGAGCAGGCTCACACTACCTTGATCAGCATCATGGGAACAGAAATTCCAATCCCACTGCATTTGTCCAGTTGTTTGGCCTAAATCAGTAACACTATCAAAGGGATATTGCTCATGAGCTGGGTGAAACAAGCAGTAGGAGAAGGGCAAAGCAAGCCTGTGAGTGTCCAGCAGGGACAGGAGGGTCAGGTGACCACGGGCTGACAACACCTGTCAGTGACAAAGCACTCCTACACCAGAATGTTTCACTGCCATTGCAGGCAGGACTTGGTTTGAAGTGTTACCTGTCTGCAACTTCTCAAAGCAGAAACATTGATCTGCCTATGCTGAGGCTGAGAAGGGGATAAAGCTCAAATATTACTGCTGTTTTGCTGACAATCTGTGTCAACAGCACGAGCTGTGGCTGGGGGTCGGAGGTTGCCCAGGGCTGCCCAGCCAGAGCACATTTCAGGCCGGACTTACATGGATTTGGTTTTCCAACCCATGCCATGAATTTCCTGCCAAGTGCAGAGGCATTTATTCATACCTTGAAAATACCATGGACTGGCTGAAGCCAGACCCTTGGTCTGTTGCCCTAATGGTTGAAAACCCCACCATTTTGGGGCCCAAAGTGTTGTCTTCCTTTGGTTTGCAGAGAGCAGGAGATGGCCCACAGCCCGCTGGCTGCTGCTGTCCCTCTTGCCCAGCCAGCCTGGCTGAGCTCATCTCTGCAGGAAAAGGCCTGAGGGCAGCCCTGGCAGCACTGTCTGGTGCCACGGCACAGCAAAGCCACCGAGTGGGAAATGCCTGTGGTTTGGGAGACGCTCGCCTTGGTTCCCTGCATGGCAGTGAGCGGTGGGATCGCAGGAGCGGGGATGTTTTCATTAATAATGGTGTCTCACCAACTATCTGTTAAAGGTCCCCACTATTAATTTAACAGAAAAAAAAAATGGAATAGATTACAGTTTTCAATTAAAGTACATGATGTCTTCAAACTGCAACCTTAATTAGACATTATAGGGTGACATTTAGGAATCTTGAGCTGTGATGGCTGATCAAGTCATCTGACTGCGACAGTGTTCCGCAGCACTGCTGGGGCCTCATGCACCCAGCACCGTCAGGAGAGATGTCTGTCCTCAGATTCCAGTGCTGGAGCAGCTTGGACAAACTCCTGGGGTTAAAGGAGCACAACAGTGAAACCCATGGCAGCCTTGGCACAACAGAAAACCAGCTGCAAATGGAGTGGACACAGTCACAAAGAAAACTTATGGAAAGGAGCAGAAGAAGGGAAAAAAGTAAACAAAGTGAAAAAAAAGAATAGTAGCAAATGGACAACTCAAACACTTTATTTTCAGGGTTAAACCTGGTATGAAAGAACTAGATTTGGACAAGAAATAATTTGCTCTAAGACACATGAAAAGGACAAAAAAACCCAATCAAGAGCACAAGCAGTGACTAACAGGCACTAGAGCTGAACGAGATCTGCTCAGCTCCTTCACCTGCCAAACACATGGTCAAGAGCAAACTGAGACATGCACGAGGTCTTCAGGACAGCAAGAGCATAATTGGGCACAATCCCCCCCTGCCATGGCTGCCCTCAACCACTCAGAAGTGCCATTAGCCACAAGTAAGAGCAAAGTCAGCCCTTGCATCAGCCCGTGCCTAATAGGATTAGGATGAATTTTATCTTCCAATAACGCCCCACACTGAGGGACAGTCAGTAAAACAGAGCAGTAACAAATAATGCCCAATCTTGAGTTACTGGAAAACACCCACAGGTCATTATGTGATTTTCTTTTTTTCTTTTAAATGACCTTGGACTAAACCCTGCGATTTAAAGAACCATGAACACTGGCATCCTGCTGGCACTGCTGGTTCAGTTCACTTGTCCTCTGCAGCCTGAAAGAGCCAAATATGCAGTGGGATAAAAACAAAGAAAATTCACTAAGATCCCTGTGTTTATGATGCATTAATTACAGCGTAATAGCAAAAACCTCAATTATTTTACACAATTCGAACAGTCACGGGGCTGGAAGATGCCAAAGCGCATTCCCCTGCTCCAGAGTGGGCATGCGCCGTCAGAGATGCTGCCCTGCTCTCAACTCCCACAGAAACCAGGAGGAACATGGAATGTTCTGCAGCTCTCCTCTACCAAGTGGCAAAGTCCAACTGCATCACGGGGGATGGAGCAGATCCCCTGTGAACCTGCCCATGCCGTGGCCTCCCCCCAGCCCAGTCAGTCCCTTCTGCCATGGGGGGGACACACCAGTCCCATTCTTGGCAGCACGGCCACTGTACCCGACGAGGTGAGAACACCAGGGCCTGCTCCATTTGCCTTCTCTTGCACGGCAACAGCAGCAAGCCTTCCAAAGTCCTTCCAATGCAAGGATCATTAAAAGAGAAATATCCCCAGAAATCGCCCCTTTCTACATACTCCTCGCTTCCATATGCTCTGACATAATAATGTGCCACAGTCCTGCAGGACTGCCTTTTCAGCATGTTTTTGCATTATGCCTAATTCTGTCAGAGTTTTTCAGTCCCACGTAACGACAGCTCAATACAGTCAGATATAAATCTGGCTTAAGAGACTCTCACCAGGAATTCATTTAAAACTGCAAATGTTAAAAGATTCTGCTGCTGATTCATGGCATTTTCTTATTTCAAACAGAATTAAAATCCTTCTTAAAAGATACATATTCAATCATGATAAAAACTGCATTCAAATGATGCTGCTGGTCAGACTGAGAGCCACAAAGCCCAGAAATCTGGGAATAGCAGGGGAATCCAGGAATAGCAGGGACTGGGACATTTTACTGGTTCGACCAATGCTTTGCTGTCATGCCACCACCTCAGTCTCACATCTTAATTAGTGCAAACAGGAGTCCTGGATGGTGGTGCTTTCATGCTCCATCTATCCCACTCCAGCCCAAGCAGAAGGATCCCTTTTCCTGAAGATCCAGTTGAACAGAGAAGCTGCTGCACCTGAAGTCATTACTGAATGGGTTTATTCATTTTCCATTGTTTACACAGCTTTCCCAGCTCTGTCAATACCACACAAGTGTCCTGTATCATTGTGCAAACAACATTTAGTGTTAAAAAAATTACCCATGCTACTCATTATCATCATTCCTATAAGAATTGTTCATGTTTTGCATTTGTGAACAGAGAACATAGCAGAGCCTTGTTGCACAGCACAGCCCTGTACCCAAGCGTAGCCAGGCTGATGAAAACTCAGAAACAGTGTTTGGAATGAACCTGTGCGGCACCAGTACAATTCACAAAGAGGTTTTAAGCAATCAAGATGCCAAAAGAACCACAGTCTATGAGAGGGTCATGGCTTCTGGCTGTCCTTCCCAGAGGCACATTGCCCAACCTGTATATGAGTCCTTAATCTCATGCTGCTCCACTGAAATAAAAATTCTAAATGGAAGGACCAATATCGAAGAGTAAACAAGCAGAAGGAGCCAGAAAAAGCATTATTCAGATATTTATATAATTAATTGTTCATTCAGAACAATTGTTGAGAAGCCACAGAGTCATTAGCAGAAAGCCAGGGCTCTCTGCACTGTACTGTGGGAGATGCCTCCAACACCTCGGAGAGCAGTGCTGTCCCAGACCCAGCTCAGGCCCAAGTCAGTCGTGCTGATGTCCCCAGCTCCTGGCTGGTGCTGCTGGTTGGCTGGTTTTGGTGAGGTTTTTTGTTTTGGGGTTTTACTCCCTAAGTCTTCCCTGGTAAATTCAGAACCACAGAATATTCTGAGTTGGAAGAGACCCACAAGAATCATCAAGTCAAACTCATAACTGAATGACCTGTATGGGGATTGAACCTGTGACCTTGGCATTATTCACACCATGCCTTAACCAGATTAGCTGATCTCAGGGTCACTTTGATGGATTCTTCACAAAATTGGGAACAAGAAGTCCAGTTTCTGGAAGCAGCTCCCAAGTGCCGACCAGCTCCAGTGAGCTCACAACACTCACAGCTGTCATCAAACCATCTTTCCTTCCGTGGAGGCATGAAAGTGGAAATATTTCTGCCCCATGCCAGGATCCAGCCATGACCATTAACCAGGGCCTGTGGCCCAGGGACCACAGCAGGTCTGCCCCCAGAATGGCTTGCAGTTACCAGTTGGCTCCCATCTGTGGAAACTGCCCCTCTAACCTGGAATTATCGTGTGTGTTGGCACAGCAAGGAAACAACCATAAAACCAGAGCGGCATCAGGGAACTGTAAATTCTTTGTGAGTTATTTTCAGACTTCTAAAAGTTTAATTAATCCTCATTTTTGAGAAAACATATAAGAAAAAAAGGACAAGGGAAAAAATTACCAGAAAAAAGGATGTTTGTGTGAAAGAGCCATTTCCCATTCTAAGCAGTGCCAGGACAGCAAACTGCCCAAAGTGCCCATGATTCGCTGTGTTTATCCTTGGAAGGGGGTTGATCAGAAGGTGTGTGAAAGACAGTGCCAATGCCATGTCGCTCCAGTGACCTCCGGACTGCCGGCAACACAGAACATTGTTGCAGACTGTGCTGGGGCTGCTGTGTCCTTTCTCACGGAGAGGAGCCGGCAGAGACCATGGATACTGCTTTCCAAAGGTTAAGCATCAAAGGCGATTTCATGCTCTTTATATTTCTAAGTGGTTGATTTTTTGGTTATCATTTTTTGTAAATAATCATAAATCCCAACATCTGCTCCCAGGGTGGGAGCCCTTTGGCTCTGTGCTCAGCCAGGGAAGGGAACGTGGCTGCCAGCGGCTGCTGCAGGTGTTATTTTTAGTGCGACAGCTATTTACCAGCTCCATTCCCAGAGGGAATTCAGGGAGTAAAAGGGATGCTGATGCATTTCTTACTAAATATAGAAAAGGGGGCGAGCCATCACAGGCAGCATGCCTGCAGCTTCCTGCTCCCGCCAGGGTGTGGCCCCAGTGGTACCCGACACTGCGGTGGGGCCGCCCCGGCACAGGCTCCCCATTCACCATACTCTAACCTTCAAGCTGGTGTCTGAAAAAAGCTTTTTAAAAGTAGCTCTTATAACTAACTGGCTTCACTTTGAAGCCCTGATCCTGTAATGAATGGCTCCCGAAATCAAACAAAGCATTTTCAACACCAACAAAATTGCCTGTTATGAAAGCAGAACATTTTTAGGGTAATATTGACTTTAACGCTCTGTCAAGGCGCATTGACAGCAGGATGAAAACAGCCCTCCCTCTTCTCACCCAGCCCAAATCCAGCTGCTGAGAGGGGACCCTGAACACTTGTGCCAGGCTGTGCTTTACATCCCCAGGAGTGGGCTCATTTCCTACTAGTTTAAAAGTATATACTTTAAAAAAAATTAAAATCTTGCTGATCAAAGAAAGGGATGTGTTCCAGAATTACTCTGTTCTCTGGTTTTACGCCTTTAAAGTTCTGGAGAGGCAGTTTTGACAGCCAGGAGCTCTGCAGGCCCAGACAGATGGGGATTCCTGGTTGAACTCCTTTTATATTTCCTTTATTGCTTCATATTTACCAACGACCTGGAAGCAAGCAGTGTGAAGGTGCCACTTGAACATGACAGAAGGCATTTCCAAGTGAGGCTCAGACAGGCTGGAAAACCAGCGCAGGGCACTGAACAAACTGCAAACTGAGCAAATGATTGAGATGACACAGAGTGCGTGGGATGCAAAAAACAGAAAGTAATGGGGATTGGAAGAGCAAGATGCATTATTCATCCAGCCTGTGAGGGTCGGTGTTAATGGCATTACCACCGGGTAAGTGAGGGCATTGGGGCATCAGGGCACAGCATGATGGATACCTTGGATGTACCTGTACCACCGTGAGCCACACAGGTCACCCCAGATCCACTCTGTGCTCCCCGGGGCTGCTGCTCTGGACAACCACCCAAACCCCACCCATGGGATACAGAGAGACCTATGTATCTGTAAATCTATAAATCTACATACAGATACTCAAACACACACTCCTTGGGACACTTCATTTCCCTCTACAGTTTCCTGAAGGGAGACCACTTACAGAGCAGAAGAAAAAGAGTTTAATGAATTAAAGTGCACTTAAGTTAGGGAACACTAATGAAGTCACACCTTAATTGGGTATAACTGAGAATCCAGCCCTGCCATTGTTTGGATTATGAACTGCAATTTCTGGTCACATGGAAATTAACAGCTACCTCCTCCCAGAGCAACCTGCTGAGAATGAAGTGCTGGTCACCCAACACCTGTTACAGATCTCTGTGTTTCTGTGGGGGAAAGCACCAAGGTTCCCCCCTTACTTCCCATTCCTGAGGTTTCCACTGCCTTACTTGGCCCTGATTTACTCAGCAACCATCCAACAGCAGTGCCAGCTGAGGGATGCCGCTCTCTAGGACACCACGGGCAGGCTCAGCAACCCCAAGGGCAACCCAGCCACAGCTCCAGAGGGGCCAGCAGTGCTGAACGTGCCGGCTGCACAGCGATGGCATCCAGGTGCCAGCATGCCACAAGGGACAGCCCGGCAGGCCCATCTCAGGGATGGCTTTGTGCCAGTCCCAGCTATGCTCCCTGAGTATTTCAGAACAGGGCAGCTCCCAGGCCCTGTGCATCGTGCTGCCAGGAGGAGTCTCTGGCATGTGCAGATAGCTTCTTGTCTGCACTTAAAATACTATTTGATTAAAAAAAAAAAAATAAAAAAAATCGTGTTTTGTGGGACTGGGAGCATCAAGAGCAGACATGGCAGCAGAAGCAATGCTCACCTGACCCACACCCCCAAGCTGAAAACACTTCAGCTGTGCCTGCATGTGCCCAAGCCTTCAGCTGGAGTGGCTCCTGTTTGGTTGGCTCTACATGGGGAGAAAAAATGCCATTTCCTCAGTGCCCACCCTGGAACACGGTGAGGAATGGTGTAAAGGAAAGGCTGCGCTGTTCCAGATACACAAAGAGTACACAGAAGTAGAAAAACGTCATCCCATCACTTAATGTATGCAAATTATGTTAAATATTTAATTCATTAAATGGCTCAGGTTATTACTGAATTGTACCTTAAGCTGTTCAGAAAGTTCATTCTTCTTGCACTTGCTCAGTAACGTGAAATAACTGATTGAAATGAATATTTTACAGTTTGTGCAGACAGAACATTTATTAACAAATCTTTCCCTCTCAGAGTCCCTCTCCTAAGCAGGTTTCAGGCACCATGTGACTTCAATTATCCAGAGGGAATGAATTTTGGTTTATTTTTAAAAGTTTGGTTTATCACCAGTTTGGAAGAGCCCAACAGCCTGGGAGGACACAAACACAACCCTGCTGGGAGAGAGAACAGCCACAGAGCACTTTCCCAAAAGCTAGTAGGGGGAGCCAGCGGAGAGGAAAGCAGCTACAGAATTTGGGCATTTTCCTTACTCTAAGCCCAGACAGCTCCACTGTTCACAGGGAAACAGCTCCTGCAATAGCCCATAACGTGCCACGGGTCCTCTGGGATTTCATAGGAATAATGTGAAGTGACAGGGCTCTGCCTCCCGCCATCCTCTGTCCCTGCCGTCCCTGGGCCAGCCAAACAAGGGGGAAGGGGCCACTACAGGCAGCTGCAGCTGCTTCCAGCCTCACCAACAGCTCAGGCAGCAGCATCCTCCCCCATGGTGGCAAGGGCATCACCGCTTCCAATTAGGGGAGTAGGTCCCGATTAACCCACCAGCACATTCCAGGAGCTCCCAGCCTCGTGGCCCAGCACGCAGACCCTGCCTCCTCGGGGTGAGGGCAGGACACGGCATACCCAAAAATATGCCCAGAAGACTGGCATCACACAGGCAGCAGCCCGAGGGGTAACACAGGCAGCCTCCACCACCCTCCACAGCACCGCCTCCCACCATGTCTCCAGATGACTTTCCCTTTCGCACGCCATGGGCAGCTCCCAGGGAAAATCCACTGGGCTTCGACCCAGCTCCTAACACGGTGTGGCATCCACATCTCTATGAACTTCCAGACTTAGAGGAGACAGATGGATAAAAATAATTATCACTGGAATGGTGGCTCCGGCATCTGTCAGTCGCTGGCCAGTGACCCGGGAAAGGCGGTTCCCTCTGGCAGGAGCGTGTCCCTGCGATAGAGGTTTACAGCCTCAGCTGAGCAGACACCCTACAATGTCTCATCAATTTCGGCTGGGAAAAACCTTTCCATTTCCAACGGGAATATGCAAACCAGGCTCCACACTGTAAATCTTCCTTTGCGGCGCTAAGGAGATAAGTAGGACCTATTAACCTCCCATGTTATTTCCAACTTCATTATTGGAGCTGACACAGGGAGAGCACGCGGTGACGGCTCTTTTTGGCAGAGTGCATGTAAATCGCTTTCTCAAAGGAAATTACTTCTCTGGGCTGAATGTTATTAATCTAAATTCTCCCTTAGTCAAATTGTTGCCCGTAATAAATATGGAACAGGTTGCTACGCTCATCTCCGAGGGCATCCTAATCCAGCTGCAGGTTTTCCCCTCAATTTGAAGGAGCTCCTGAGGAGCTCCTCTGTGAGAGCAGCCTTCATCCAAGGATGGGACCATCCACCCCAATGTCACTCAGCGTGTGAGCACTCTGTGATTGCATAATGAAAATGTATTTTGGCACTGCCAGCATCGCGTGCTCCAGCAGTAAAGTGTGAGCAGGAGCAAGCCAGGGCCTGCTGAGGCTGGGGAAGGGACACAAGGTATCCCCTTTTCCTGCAACATGATGTGGTGGCCTTCCATGGCCAACATCTTTCATGGCTGGTGCTTCATTTATGTCAGCTTTGATACTGTTAAAGCAGCTCAACTTACAGTGTTTAGGACTTTATGCTCTTTTCCAGTGGATATACACTTGATATCTGCCTTGTGCAAATATAAACCCTGGAGTGTAAGCACAAACAGGTCAAAAACCCCATAAAAACCAGATCCAAACCCAAACTGAACTTTGCCAGAGATGCAGCTAGGAATTTTATTTGCATGGTATTCTTTCCTTTCATTGAAAACCAGCTCCTTGCCAGTAAAGATTTTCATAGAAATCCTCACAGAACACCCCTCCCCAAGAAGCGACGATCCCTTCTGTTTAAAGGTACACCCCAGGTATGAAGCAGATTCAGAACACTATAAATCCAGTGGCACACACAGCCCTTCTCCTCATTTGTTACCAGCCAAGTGTGAAAATGTTAATGAAGGCAGCTGTAATAATCTACGGGAATTTCCCAATTAAGATTTTGTTCACGTCCACCAACTCCTGCTCCAATGCAGCCCTTGAGCATCCCCCCTTCCACCCAACAGCAGCCATAATTGCCAGGCTCCATCCAGGCACCCTCACCCGGCCACCCCAATGAGGGAAATCACTGCCACTCTATTAACTCCAACTTCTACAGCATGTATTCCTAGAAGAAAATGAATGCAGAGAGATTTCAAGTGTATGCCTACCCCCCTACACGAGTATGTCTGAAATATAACACACTGACAGCACTGAGTCAGGCAATACCATGGCAGCCATTTCTACTGAAAAAGAAAAAAAAATGAAAAATTAAGTTTTGGGGGTGGCTTATGGCAGCCCTGGCTCGTGGGAAGCTGATGCCTTCCTGGTTCAGCAAGGCAAACCCTGGGAGCCTGTCTGGGTGTTGGGAGCACATCTCTCTCCTGGCAGAGCAGAAGGGAAACACACTCCATGATAAAATGAAGGCATCCTCGCAAATAAATTACTTTTCTACCACAGTCGTGTGATTTTTAATTTTCCTCTAATTTCAGGACTGCAGCACTGATATAAAACCCCTCTAAGTGTTTTAGGGAGATGGTAATGGTCCTATACTAAAATAATTCAACCAACACTATAATTTTAGTACCACTATCAAAATGAAATAATGGCTGTTTACTGTGTTACACCTTTCAAATGACCTTCATTTGAATACAAATTGTGGCTCCAAACTCCAAAAGGCGCTCCATTTCAGGAGGCAGCAAATTGAGGATGTTTACCCGGGGTTTACTCTGCTAGCAGATTCCTCAGCATAACCATGAAGGCGAAATGTTTTTGGGGGTTTCTTTTTCTCTGAAGTTGCCTAAGACCAGCCTAAAGGACCCACTTGGATCTGACCAGAAGCCTGAGCCACAGCCCTTCACTCTGCTCCAAGCACGATGGGAATCACGCATTCAGTCTTATCTGGAAATACTTATTGGCAATCAAACTGTTCACTCACAGCTCCCTCCCTCCTAACCATCTCACCCTAGACAAAGAACAAAGATAACTCTGTCAATAATCAAGTACCCAGATGAGAGGAAGAGGTGGATGGGACCTATCTCAATTTGGGCCTTGAAAACACCTTACTTGATTTTATTTTTTTAAGGTTAGGCTCTGTCTGCCCATCACGGGCTCTCGCACTAGTTTTGGGGACCCCATGCAGCCACCTCTGCCCAGAGGAGCTGTGGATGCCCAGGCTGTGGGGAGGCCCTTGGCACAGACCTGGGCAGCCCTACAGGTGCTGTTCCCAACTCCTGTGGCTGTGTGGCATTCGCAGCTCAGCCCATGTAGCCAGAGCGGGGGCGGTCACAGGCGAGGATCTGCAGAAAACATCTCACTACAGACATTTGCTGATATTCACTCATCCACCTGGGAACCCCAGTCCATCACCAGCTATTTCACTCTAATAATGAATTTCTGCCCTTTCATCAACATTAGTCAGAACAAGTTCTGAGAAAATTCCCATTTGGTGCCAGGAATATAACAGAAAACATTGACATGAATGGCAGGAAGCAAAGCCAAGCAGTGTGCCCAGCTGCAAGGCAGCACAAGCTGCCACCACCCAAATATGAGCCTTTCTGAGATCATCCCTAAGCAGGGGAAAAAAGGTATAATTACAATAAAAAGTTTCTCTCTAAGGCGGCAGAAGTTGTGCTACAAACTCTATTCCTGCGGGCACCAAAGGGCCATGGTCCCACAAGGATACTCCATGCTCAGGCACACTCCCTCCTCCTCCCCAGTTCCCAAACAAACCAGTGGTGATCCAGGCACCAGCACTGCTTTTTCTGCTACTCACAACCCAAGTGCTACAGTGGGAAAATCCCACATGCCAAAAATACGGAGCGTCTGTAAACACGCCTGTTCTGAGACACCTACGTGTAATTACTCACGATGAGTGAGGAGGAGGAAGAAAAACCCACTTTTTGTTTTTAATTCTCTTCTCTGTGCATAGAAGCTGTTGCAAGAGAAGCCCTGACCCGCCAGCATCTCTGAAGGGGAAGAGCCGCATGTGGCCACAACATCTGGAGCGAGGGCAACAGTGTTTCAACAGCAGTGCCATATTGGGGTGGGAGAAAGGGAAATCCCTTCTGTAAAGAATGACCTCTGCCCTTCCCCAGAGCTGCCTCTCCTTGGCAGATGCAGCCCTCCCGAGGGCAGAGCCAAGCCAGCAGTGGATGTCCCAGCTGGAGATCCTGACCCAACACCTGCCTCCGCTGTGGTGACATGTGGAGAAACAAAAGGGGCTTAAACAATAGGTCTTGTATAAAACATCTGAAAACAAGACAAATTAGTCATTAAAAATTAATTTTGCAAAATTACAGTCTTGTTAATAGACACTGTCGTGACTTTGCACGTTCCCTTTCAGGCAGGAGGGAGGAAGGGGACTCAAAACACATTTTACTGTACTTGAAAAACTGAAGAGGTAGCTACCCATGCCTTTGGAAGCCTGTGTTCCCCTGTGCCATCCCAGTGCTGGCAGCACGGTCCTGTATGGTGAGGTGCCAAACGATGTGACCAGGGCAGGTGAGCACCTGGAACCCTGAACCAAAACCCCCACCACGAACCTGCCTGTGGGATGCTCCGATGTTATTTTCATGCGCTCAGCAGCAAGGACTATGCCAAAATACTCAAGGTCAAGAGACCAGCATGGTTCGAGGCAATCTGCACCTCTTAAAACAGTGACAAATATGTTATTTAATTTTAATGAGCTTTTTTGCATCCCCAATCTAATTACAGCATTATCAAGCACTGCTCCGAACTGCAGGTGGCTGCTCATTACTTGGGGTAAGGCTGTCACAAGCATTTTTCATGAATACTAAAAACTGCCTCATTTCACCACCCGCTCTAAAATATCCCCCAGCTGATTGCTCCACTTCTGAATGTGGGGTTTGGTGTGGTTAAGAGAGAGCAGTGCCCACAAACACAGCTCTATGCACCTGCCCAGCTTCTCTGGCCAAAACCCCCAGGGGAAAAGCCACACCCACCAGAAACAAGTGAGTTTTGGTGTGCCAGATACTCAGGCCAGAAGTGTCCCCCAAATGTAAACACCTCCCTGTTCTGCACACAGCAGTGAGGATACCCTGTGACAGAGCACTGAGAAAAACCCCTCACTTCCAGATGGCTTCTATTTTTTGCTGTCAACTAAGTGGATTTTTAAATCATTATTAAAAACAAGGAAAACTCCAATGTCAAAAGTATTTTGGCAAGATCAAAATTCTTCAGTTTTCCTCGTAAGCTTTGCAAAAAATCAAGTTTTTCTGTTCCTTTCTGGCCAATTCCTTTGACCACTTCTCCTTATGGGCTGCTGTTCCCTCCATGCAGCACAAAACTGCTGGAGCTCACATCCAAAAGGCTCAGTAACCAGCAAGAATCAGATATTTTAATCCTCCCCAAATCCCCTTTTCCCTGCACGGTTTGGTGAGCACAGGCAACAAAAAAGCGATAACGAAACCCCAACAGCAACTTTTCCTCTTACAAAGCAGGGAGGTAAGCAGGACATCCCCCCAACAACCCCAAATCCTCATCCTTTAGGGAGGCAGGAGTTGCCCAGCTCATCCTTGGATTGCCTTTTTTCCCCCACAAAAAAACACCTAGTCCTGCTGGCAGCAGCGCATAGGTCTGCCTGACCAGGAGCACTCACCGGCATTCAGCAGGGCATGGGGGTGATGGCAGGGGACCAAGGGCTGAGGGGACACCGGCCTCTGTACCACACGGACACCCAGGAAAGTGAGACCATCCCCGGCAGGCTCTGGGCTTTTCCCAGTTCCCCGACAGCCTCAATAGTGCTGACAGCACGGCACCTGGGGCTGAAGCAGCTGGGTATTAGCACCTGGGCCACCTCCCACACGCCAAGTATGCAGGTGTTTATCTGTGTATGCACGTGTGTATCTATGTTCTGGCGTGTATCTCTGTGCCTGCATGTCCATGTAAGTGCACACACAGCAGAGCTGCCCAGAGCACCACAGCTCCGTGTTACAGCCGCACACGTGAACGCTGGTGGAGCCGCCGTTCGTTCCCGGCGCCGCTGCGGCAGTCCCGGCGTGTCCCCCTGACCTTGCTGCAAACCGCAGCGGTCTTTGGGACGCGGGATCGCAGCCGCACGGCTGTGGGGGCGGACGTGCCCGCACGCTGGGCCGGGGGTGCCACCGGGAACCTCCTTCACAGGCACGGGCGAGGCAGGGATACTGAATTCCGGCACTGGGCTCGGAGAGCGCGTTCCCTGGCGGAGCGGGCGCTGCGGGACGGCCAAGGATGGGGCAACGCGAGTGAGCGAGCGTGTGGCGAGAGCCGTGTTCGCTCAGCCGGGTCCCGCAGGAGCACACGGCTCCCCCGGCCGCTTCCTCCGGACCCCTCTCCAGATAAGCGCACTGACTTTAGTTAAAGTGTGTGCCAGCTGCAACCCCGCGACCGGAGCAGGCACAGACGTGGCGCTGAATGATAATTAAATATATTCGCATCATCTGTCATTTTTTACTGCAGGTGCCGGTGTAATAAATCCGAGCTTGACTCCTCTGTCAGCTGGCAGCGAACATGTTTTAACGCCAAATCCCGGGGGATGAATTCAGAATGGCTTGGCCTTCCACGGGGAGGAGCCGCCTGTAACACGCCAAATGGGTAACGCATACTTGATTGCTTTCATAGTACTTTTATTATTTTGGTGACACGTGTCTGATGTAGCGTTTCAACCCACTCCCACAGGGAAGGCAAACATTTCCACCATCGTCTTCCTGCTACACCCCAACCCTCCACACACAGCCACGGCTCTGCTCTCCTCAGTCCCCAGTGCTTTCCTAGTGTCTTGGTGTGCCTGTGACCTGTTAGGGTTATTAGATTTGGTCACAGAGGAAAAAAAAGTCAAAGGAAAAAGGCAAACAGAAAAAAAAATCGCAAATTAATTTAATTAGAACAACGACGACTCAGAAAATTAAACATTTAAGTTACTATGTTGTAAAACCTAACTCATCCCTCCGGTGCACAGTGAAGGAGCAGCTCTGTTTCCCCATGGATGTATGCAAATTGTTCCCCAGCCATCTTGTGAAGAACAGTGAATCCTTCACTGCAGATACTGCTGGGACACCCCATATGACACCATTTTCCATGGGCATCCACACATCTGTGACGCAGCACCAGCCTCTTAGGTGTACTGATGCTGCAGTAATGAACTGTTTTGTTCGAAGTCGATTTATTATTTTACCAATAATTTTCTTCTCCTTGCCTTCCGCACACGGCCCAGTTGATGCACAGATCAGGTACAAATCCAGGTGCCGCAGAATGCTCCAGCATCCAAGCTGGCCCCTGTCCCAGGAAGGATAGCCAGGTCTGGCTACAGGAACTAGTCCCTGCAGGCCCAGGTGAGAGAAGTGTAGAGTGCAAAGGGAGAAGCCAAAGCCCCAGTGAGAACAACCCTCACCATTGTCACTACGGAGCACCCGGTGCCTCGGTGTGCCATGGCTGGGGCTTGCCAGCTGCACCCACTATTTATAACCCTGGCACTTACACAAATAAGCTCAGCAACTTACAACACAGGCCTGGAAATCAGAGCACTTTATTTACCCAGCCAAAGCTTTATCGGTGTGGTTGGCTTTTGAATGAGGGAAGTGGTGTTTATAAAGCCCTTCCTTGTAGGTGCCCGTCTTCTTTCAGCTGCCCTGAACAGCATCTCCCTTCTGGTGACACAGGCAGATGGGAAACACGCAGGTAAATCCTTTGGCAGCACTCTCCATCATCCAGGACTTGCTGCACTTTTAACCTAATAAAGTCCCGATTCTAATTTGAGGGAGAAAATGTAACTGAATTGGCAAACAGCTGTGGGTCCTGCCCCAAAGTGGGCACAGGTGTCTGCGCTTGCCCTCAGGTGGTTTCTATCCACATTCACTGTGTGCTCCACTCCTGGTTCAGTTTTGACTTAGTCAAGGTACTCTGCCAGCCATACATGTATCCTGGAGCCACACATGTCTTTTTTAACAAACATTAAATTAAATCATAAGTAAGCTGAGTGGCTACAGAAGAGCAGAACCCCCCCTTCTGTGTGCAGAACAAAACCCGGTGCTGCCTGCTTTGCAGTTTCCTTGGCAAGCGCACAGCTCTGCTTAGCTCTCCCTTGCTGGATCAACAGCTCTGTAACATCATCAGAACAGAGGGACAACACTGAACTCAAGGTTAGGAATCTAACACTGAACTCAAGAGCATGGTTACAGACCCCTTCCCAGCCACAGACTGTCCTAAAACAGGGTCTTTGCCACTCTCCCCAGCATATTCCTAAACCCATAATCCCCAAATCCAGGATCCACCAGTGCCAAAAATACGTGATGTGGGTTTCCAATTCCCCCCACTAGCACTGCTGCCCGCAGCATCAGCCTGTGCTTGAAACAAAAGCCCATTTTCCTTTCATTAAAAACGTTCCCACGGATTAAAGATTTGGAGGCCACAGCAAAGCAAGTTAAACATTTACTTTCTATTAAAACATCTAAATGAGAAGATTAAAACCTGTTTTACATTTAACAGGCAAAGTCAAATCAGCACAGGAGCAGCTTAGCACATACTTAGAGCCAAGGCCTTCTGATGTGCAGAGGTAATCAATTTACAGAGGGAGGGATTTCCTAAAACTACTCAGAAAAGGGTGAAAAAAATAGCACACATACATTTGAACAAATCTTTCCCTTCTGTCCCCATGTCCACCTCCTGGAGCTGTTTTGCTGCAGCTCCAATCAGCTCGCTCCCACTGACAGCTCTTGCCCCAGATTCCCCCATAAAATATTTTCACAGCTGATTAGTCTATTTAGCACGTTGCACGCTTAAGCTCTTTTGTTTATTTTTCATTTGAGATGGCAAGAAGAGACAATCCGATGGAATGCAAAAGGGGGTTATTGACTGTGTTTAATGGCAACTGTTTGCAGGAGTAGCAGTTAGAGGTCACAGAGGTGACGCAGACACAGCTGACTGCTGCAGGAATTTCTGCTCTAATTTTCTAACATCCAAACAGACTCCGCCTGGTAACAGAAACCACTGAACTACAGCTGGTTTCTGCCAAGGCAGAATTCCCGGGGGAAGCTGAAAGTCTCCCTTTACAGGGCCAAAATCCAAGTCTATTTGTATTCACCTGCAGCCGATGTAACAGCGTTCGGACACGAGATCAGCTCTGTCCTGCCATGTGAGTGCTGAGGCAAAGCCCCCACTGCTGCCGGGCACCTCTTTCACAGCCAAACTTCGGGATCACCCATTCCACCAGAAGGGTTTTTTGGTGATGCAATTTCTGCAAACCCAGAGTAACATAAAGCACCGTCACTGCTGGACACTGTCCTCCATCCAAACACCTGGGATCCAAACCCAGGTACTGAACCAGCACATGCCATGATGCCCCTGTGGCCAGCAGGGAACCCCACAGGGACTCACATATGGATCTTAGTCCCAGGTTTCCAAGTGAGGAGCTCTGATGCAATGAGTAGCTGATTTTACACCCCCTCTCTAACACAGCTCCATCAGTTGATCCTGCTGCCATTAAAAGGAAGGAATCAGAGCTCCCACACTCCCATATAACACAATTAGACTGAATTCCCCCACGTCCTACAGGTCATCCCAAAGAGAAGTCTCTACTTCAGTTATATAATCCTCAGTTTCAAAATTTTATTTAAAAAGTGAAAAGCAGCAGAAGCAAGTGAGGGGCAGAGTGGATATGTGGAGCCCGTGGGGTGGAAGGTTGTTTAATGTGAAATGATCACAGTTCCAGGGTGAAGCAGCACACAGCTAAACGGAGAATCACGTGAAAATGCTGCTTAACTGGTCTTGTCTGACAAGATTTTTGGCATGAGCATGTATTATGCAAAAGGAATAATCCCTTGAACTAAATATTTGGAAGACGGTTGCAAAGCCAGGAACCAAAGGGAGGTTATGCTGTTATTTATTTCTCATCACGCTAAATAAAATGGTCCAACTTAGAAAATATTTTAAGAGAGAACTTGGAGGCTGTCTCTACTTGTGAGCAAATGCATTTTAGCACTTGTGCAGACTAAACATACTACTGACAGGAAAGTAGCTGGGTTGCCCCAAGGCTTGCTGGAGAGAAGCCACATGACCTGCTGGCCACAGATGATGCTCACCGGGGAAGGGTCCCAGCACAAGTCATGAGCAGGAGCCAGGGGAACAGCCCTGGGATGCTTTGCAGCTACCAAGCCCTCGACCCTGCAGCACCTGAGTGTCAGTGTTTCCACTGCCGTTGCTCACACCCCGACACAGGAGGCCACCAGCACAGCAGCAGGGTGCTGCGAGCCCCAACGCCAACCTCCCCCCGCGCCCCTCCCCGGGGATGGCTGAGGCTCTGCCCTTGCCAGAGCCACGATCCCCGTCTCCTCCAAGCCCTGATCTTCCCTGCAAACCTGTACATTCAGTGCCTTCACAGCACCCTCCTGTGGGGATTCCGCGTCCGTACAGACACAGGGGCAGCTGGAAACGGGGCGCGATGGAAACCCTCCTCTTCCTCCTCCGCCGGGTGAGCCGCGGGGACAAGCAGCTCCAGCCGCCTCGGCCGGCGGCTCCGAGGCATCAGGCCGTGCCGCCGGTACGCGCCACGTCCCCGGTACCGAGTGGGGCTGGGTGATGAAGCACTGCCAAAAGCACCACGGCCACTGGCACAGCTCAGACAGGACAGGCAACCGTGGGAGCTGCGGCCAGCGGCACTCCCGGCACTGCTGCGCTGCTCCGCTCGGCGTGCAACCAGCCGCGTGTTCGTCTATAACCTACCGGCTCACAAAGCCAAGCAGTGACAGGTAATTACAAAAAGAAGTAAAAATGAATAGATGTCTTTGCAGCAACCTCTGACAAATACAAAGTGCTCCTCAACTCCTTCCCTGGGGTGTGCAATTGCCCCCAACAGGGTATATCAGTGCTTAAAACCTGCTCTCAAAACCAGGGAAACCTTCATTTGGCAGCACCTCGTTTGGAACCCCTTTCGCATTAACACTTTTGTGTTCATGGTGATGCTGCATTTTCATTCAGATACTTGAAAGCATTTTTGTCACAAGTTGCAGTGATTTTACACAACACTTTGCACCTCGGTGAAAACCAAACAGTGCACTCATTTTTAAAAGAAGACTTGAATTTTATAATAATGTTACTAAACATTTAAGTTTAAAAAACCCTTGTGTGTTATCTACACTGTTAATGTACAGCATTCAGAGTGGTGCCAAGATACAAAAATCTCAGACATTGTACACCTTCCCACTTTTTCAAGAACTATGCAAAATTAGGCTTGGATAAATCTCAAATCTGAATCACTGATTACCCTCTAGGTTACACAGTAATTTAACATCCTTCAGCATGTGACTTGCAGAGAGCACACAAATCAGTTCACTTGTGCAACGGGCAATAAGAAGATGGATATGGCACCATTCATTTTTGAAGCCTCTCATACCAAATTAATTCATCTTAATAGATGATGCTTCTGCAGGAACAAACCAAATTTTTTGCTTCCCAAATGAAGGATTTTTAAGTAAGTCTGGCGGATGAACATTAGGTGAAGAACAGACACACTACAAACACACACATCGCTAGTTCAGGTGCTCTAAAGCAAGGCAAGAGCAAATCGGAGAGGGATGATAATCCTGCATTCACTTTTTTATCCACCAAACAAGGGAAGTTCTTTCCATACCCTCATTGCCTGGCAATGACGGCTTTCACCTATCAGGAGTGGTGCATTGCTCCCATCCCTAGTGCAGACTACTATCCTGTCATGGAAAAGAACAGGGTGTAGAATCAATCAGACAGAAGCTGTCAGAGAAGAGCATCTAGTCTGGAAAATTCAGGTGCAAAACTGCAATTAAAGACTGCCTTTCCACTGCCAGAAAGCCTTTCCAAACTATCATCCTGAACAGTAACTAACACCTTCTCTGGAAAGTTAAAAATTCATTGCACTCATCAAATTCTGAGAAAGGAAGAGCTGCTCAGCTACCAAATTCTGAAGACATAACTCTTCCACGGCAAAGAAAGGCTGAGGCTGATGGGAAGCGGGTGTATGGAGGCTGGAGGCAAAGGCTGAAAATCCACCCAGCAGAACCCAGGAAGGCAGGGAATCAGATGTGGCAGAACAGGGCAGGCAGAGCTGCAGCAAGATGAACCAAGCACATGATTTTTGTTGTTATTGTGCCATGAGATCTGTGTCCAGGGAAGGCAGGGATTGGGTAGGAGAGGAGACTCTCATCGTTACCACATATACGACATGACTTATTACTACCATCAAAAACTACAGCACCTTCCCAGCGGCAGCAGCAGGATTTTCTGGATGAGAACACTCCATTTTTACCTTGAAGAATATCAATTCTTCCTCCACTACCCAGCCCTGCTCAGGGGACAGTAGAGCTATTCCCAGCTACAAAGAAAATGTGTCCTAAATAAACGGAGAAGAGAAAGGCAAATAAAATGTTTGATAATAAAGTCTTGCAAGGTGCAGGCTTTTACAGGAGGGAAATAATCTCCACAGCTGGAAGGACACCTCTCCTGGCATCAAGGTCATAACTTCTTAAGGAACAGAGGCCACTAGGCAGCACAGACTGGCCCCAACCCAACTGGTACCTCAGGAGCACGGTTCCCTGGCTCCTGCCTTCTACATATCCCCAAGAGGAAAAGCAAAGCCACAGCATAAACCCCGGCTATCAGACCATAGGTGGATCCAACTACTGAATCAGTAAATCCTCAGCCCCATCTCAGCCCGCGACACGGTAACACATAAGAAGGGAAGGGAACAAGAAATGAACAGAGGGACCTGGGTGACAGGCCAGCAGAGCGTCTCACTGGGGACACATCGTGTGATGCAGCACCTTCAGGCCCGTCGCAAAGAATGGAGAAAAGCAAGTTGTAGTATTTGTTTCATACGTTCATCACAACAGGAACATCATCCAGATCTAGACTAGGTCCAAGGGATAATCACTGTAATTAGCACTTCGTTCGTATAATTACCAGCAGACCCTGTAACATTTTACAATGGAGGTAATTACCCACATTTTACAGCTGAGGAAACAGATACAGTGCAGGTGAGTAACTTAAAAGAAATCATCAGTGAAACTGTGGCACAGCCAGAGGCTGCAATTATCCTTATTCCCAGCCAAGGCTCTCCCCAATAATCCAGGCTGAATTCACTTTTGTCTTGTGGGAAGGAATCCAGAGAAAATAAACACAAACTGGAATTTCCAATGTCTAGAAGAGCTGAAAAGCAGACAAGGCAAACCTGAAGGAGAAATAAAAACACATGTTTATCACTGAGCATTTTCTGAGCTGAATGTGCAGCTATGAGCAGGGGACAGGCAGAGGACCCTGCTCTAGCAGACACAAAGCCAGTGTGGGGTGTCAAGAGCTACAGTTCTACTTCTGAAGCAGAGCAAAAGCAGAAGCACAGGACAGGGTCACGGCTGGCTGCCCAATGGCGCCAGCTCAACCCCTCAGCCATCAGAGTCCTTAATGCAAGTCGGGAAGTTAAGACATTAAAGCAGTAGCAATAATTAAATTATTTAAGGACTTTGCAAACCAACGCACACCCAGAGAAGCAAGCAGGGTGACAAGCCTGAGAAATTCACTCCCACCCTGAAGAGAACCTCCCTGCAGAATGGCTGCCAAGGATCGCAGTCCTGCCCCAGTGCGAGGCCAGAGCACAACTCAGGCTCTGCTCTGGAAAGGGGGAATTCCCTTCCCCTCTGAGCACAAGAGCAGTGGGAGGAGCGGGATCCATGCCTAGAACCCACCAGCCCTGAAATGTGAGTAGGATTAGCTGGCACTTGGTCAGTTTATTGCATAGGGTCAGGTGCTGCATGGAAATCTGTGTTTTCTCAGGTACAGTCTTGGGTGGGGGATACAGACCTGTCCTGTACTTTCATCCTGCACCTCTGGATGAGTTTCAGTGTTAACAGAAAACAGTGTGTTTGTGCTGACCAATATATCTGATTTTCAAAAGTAGTCAGACCAAAGTGAGCAATTTGCTGCTGCCTATGTTTTATTAAATAAGCAGCACATGCAGATGACACACAGGTGTCTATTAGGTTGAATAAAGCAGATTAGGTTAATCCAACCCCAGCTGCATTACCTGAACTGCAAGACATGCAATGCTGTGAATCTTGTACACATGCCAAGGATTTCATTTCAGCCCTTCAGCCTTCTCTTAAGTTTGATACGTAAAACCCTCCAGCAGCAGAAGATACTGCATAGATTTCAAAATTAAGACTTGTTTCAGGAGTGGATGTTATCAACATTCTGGCTTTGAGTAACAGAAAAACCTCGTAAGCAGGAACAAAATTCTCAATAGAGTATTCTCTCAATATCTAAATAGACAAATGTTTTGCTTTGCAAACATTTTGCAGCATTTGTGTAGTTCTTTGATTAAGTGCTTGACGAAAACATGTATTTGAGTTACTGCTCAGTGAAAAACAAGCTCAGTAAAGTGAATTAAGTTCCATCATCTCTTGCCATCCAAGGGTCAGCTGTTGCTGTTTCTGCTGTATCCAGCAGCACTGCAGCAAAAACCCAGGGACAGATTTTACACTGGGGCAAAGAGGAGTGCTATTGATGGGTCAGCAAAGCAACTTTTCTTGGCAATATTTACTGTGTTTTGTAGAGGAAATGGGGGACAATTCCTATTTCCTCCCTTCCCAAAGGCTGTACACCTCCTCCTCCCTCAGCAGCTCTAGCACCCTGAAAGCCCATGCAATAGCTGAATAGGCATAACCCATATTATTTACACCGATTTCTGTGAATAACCATCTGCATCTAACACAGTATATAGAAATACCACAACAAAGCATGCACCACCACTCTGTCATCCCACCACCTTGGGAGCTACACCCGGAGAATGCCATGGCTCAGAGCGCTTACCTTATGAAAGAAGGCAGGATGGACATGACAAAACATGAAATGAGACAAAAAAAAAAAAAAAAAAAAANAAAAAGGAACAAGACACTCTAACCATCTTTTAAGCTCTGTTTTTATATTATTGGCTCCCATTCCCAACATCAGACATTTTCATTCCATTTCTTCTTTTTCCCTGCTATTTGTTCTAGCCGGAGGCAGTGAACAGCCAGCCCTCTGCACAGGGAAGGAGACTTCCTTCAGTTTCCAGACATTTAAATAAAGGTTTTTAAGAACTGCTGCCCTGGAAAGTCAAGGCATTCACATCTAACTGCTGCCAACATAAAATATGTGTTACAAGGAGAAAGAGTCTTCAAGGAGTTTTCTTGGCCAAAGCAAGTATTTTTTTCCCATTGAGTTTTAAAAACCCTGTTTGGAGACTGGAGAAATGGCTTAATATGGTTTCTGGAGGATTCTTCTTCTCAGGCTGACAGGTAGCATTAAACTCAAGCCAAAGTCAAGTCCCAGCTATCCCAGACAGGCTCAGTGAGGAGCAGCAGTCTGTGTACCAGAACTGACAACTCCAGGTTTACAAACACAGCTAAAATCTGAAACAGGAGGGGAAAGGAAAATCTACCTGAATGCTTCAAGCACTGATGGAAGCTGTGACAGTCCAGCACAACTCACAGCCACAGGGTCAGAGAAACTCACACAGTAACACCAAGGTTACTGGCAGGGAATTCTGTGAGTACTGGATCTATTGGATTTTAGCAGGCAATTCTGCCACACAAGGGCAGTTTAAAAACAGAGATCTTGTGGTTAAGCACAGAGATCAGTGCTGGAAATACCTTTCTCAGGCAGGGATGCCAATTCAAACCAGCTGTTTCCTGAACCAGGTTCTGGTGTTGATGTGCATCCTCACAATCCAGGCAGAACTGCTAGGGCTGAATCCCTCAGGACTCACAGAGGACTCGGGGGGGGAAGAAGGAGACAACTCAGGCTCAGCCCTGGAGGTCAGCAGTACCCCCAGACATGAAAGCAGAGCCAAATGCAGTCCTGTTTCCCTGGGGAAAGGGTCAGCAGGAGGGTGTTCAGGTGAGCTTCAGGCTCCTCCAGGGCCCAGTGGCACTATGTGAACAGCTCGCTACAGTTTTAATCTGTAGTCCTAATGAACGATATAAAGTTTTATAAGCATTAACAAGGCTCTGAGAAGACCTAAATCCATTTCAGTGCTCATTTAGCAGCTTCATCTGTGTGCAATTAAAACTTCAGCATTAAATGTTAGAGAATAAAATAATGAGACACTTAAAAAGTAATCTGTACTTCAGTGGGCCGTGCTCAGTGGATTTCATATGATCATCTACCAGATAAAAACAGAATCTGGCCAAAATCTGTCTTATCCACTGCTTCCTTTTCAACAGGAAAATGGAAAGAACCAACTAAGCTTTGGAAGCTTTACCATCCCATGTACACACAATGCTGCTTCCCTAAGCACAGTCGTTCCTAAAGCACAGCTCCAAGCATCAATAACTTCTCTTTCAGCTCCAATGATAACAGAAAAATAAATGCAAATTGAGTTTCAAGTGAGATTTTCATTTTGGTCTAAAGCCTAATCTTTTATTAAAACAGCTATCAGTTTGGAGCTGATGGTTAGGAAAAGTTAACTTCAGGACATGGAACAAAATTTTAGCAGCAAAGAATAGTTCTTATTCAAAAGTGTATCTGAAATGCTCCCAAGGTTACTTTAAGCTATGGAAGTTGACTAGAGGGGGACACAGATGGGCCACGGACAGGCCACGAGTATGGGTTTTACTGGACAAAAGAACTGTAGAAAAAATGTGAATTAAAAGCAAAGACATATGTAAATATCAAAATAGATTAAGTGGGAAAACAGAGATCAAAAGAAGTAAAGTATTATACAGGCAGCATACACACAGTTAAACTTAAAAGAAACAAAAAACAACGAAAATTACATATTTTATTAACAACTGAAATAATGTTTATTCAAGAAAAGCCAACATTGCACATCCTCATAGAAAAGAAAAAAGACATCTAGGGAGGTCAAAACGCTACAGTTTAAAATGATGAAATGTTACAGCTTACACACCAAAATTAAAAATGAAATGAAATTAAAAAATGAAATGGTTACCAAAGTAATGCAGGTCAAGGGATCAAAGGTGAAGGGTCACACACTATTAAAAAGAAATCCAAAAGGGCGTCTGCATCAAGATCTCTGCAAAACAAAGGAGCTTCAGTGAGTAAAACTAGAACCTTCTATGGAAGCACATCAAAGCTCTTGCACTCCACACCCAGCCCGCAGCAGCACACTCTCCTGTGCTGGTGGCTGCTGACCCTTCTGCAGCCACTGACCCTCCTGTGGCCACACTGGGCGACTCCTGTTTCCAGCCACTTTGGCTTGTTATTATTAACCTCCCTGTAGACAAGCTCCTTTAAGTTTTCCCATTTCCATGCTAGAGCACTGGTTTCTTGTTTCACAAACCGTTTTCAGTGCCGAGGACACGAGGTAGCGCAGCCTGAGCATCAGCTGCAGGTCCTGCATTGGCACTGACCGCTACCTGTGCCAGGGAGGCTCTGCTTAGGTCAGAACGCTCCTGGCTGTCAACACAACTGTCGGATCACTGCTTTTCAGGGAAAGCTTGACATACTTTTTCAGCAGTTTTTTTTATTCACTGTAACTGTGGAAATCTGGTAATTATTGACACACACGCACACTGAACCCCCCACATCATAACATATTGCTTTAACACTCCAATAAAAAAGTAATTCAAATGTGGTTTCCAAGACAAAGGCCTCTCCTCCTGGAATTTCAATTACACAGAAGCGATAAAACAACCTTTGGTACCCATTTCCAAGCAAGATGCAGTCAATTATCTATACTAAATTTATGCAGAGAACATAATATTTACATCAGATAACTTTTGGAGAAAGACAACCACCAAGGGCATTGCATCTCTCTTCATTCCAGCATCCCTTCGCCTGCCTGGCAAGGCATTAAGTTTTGGGAGACTCTTATCTGGACCAAACCAGCCCTGTGCTTGAAGCCAAGAAACAAACTCCCTGCACAAACCCCTGCCTTTGTAAGGCAATGAAGCCACCAGTGTCAGGGAATCATCATATGTAACACTGACACACAACACAAGGATCTAGTTTGCCTGGATGTTTTTCCAGAAAACGTGTCTCATCTTTCCATGTCATTCCTGCTTCATGCATGTCACAGTCAGGAACCTGCTGGAATGCAAGAAGGTCCATATTCCCCCTCAGCAACCATGTCTGGCAAACTCTCCTACTAAAGCTACTGCTTGTTGACCTTAAAACTCAGTTCCTGCCATTATTTCCAGCATTTATCAATTCCAGTTTCTGTGATCCAAACCAATAAGTCCACGTTTCCACTGTTCCCTCACTGGTGTGGTGGGCTGCCTCCTCTCACCACAGCTCACACTGCAGATGTGCCAGACAACCTCAATATCAAAGAAAGCAGTTTGGGAACCCAGCAACTTTGCAGTAACTCAACAGCACGGACACAGACTTGCAGTGACTCATCAGATAATTAAGTCTGAAGGCATCAACATGAGTTGTGTGACCAGGAAGACCCCAGAGCTCAGGAACCTCAGAGGTGCGTGACAGGGACATGCCTGCAGGAGACACCAATGTCGTGGGGCTCCCTCACAATTTCTCAGGTAACAAAAAGTTTGCACAGGTGAGTTGTAGGTAACTCCAGGAACATTTTAGCCCTAGGACACCAATGCTGGGGCAAAAGCCCAAGGTGGGGCAACTCTGCAGGGCTCTCCAGTGCCTGGCTCAGTCCAGGGCTGTGTGCTGCAAACAGCTCCCGGCTCCTGCAGTCTGTCAACAATGGGGCAGAGATACCAGATACAAAGGAATGAGCACAGAGGCTTGGTTTTTCTTTCCCCCCTACCGCAGCAGATTATGCCCTCTCCTGCTCTCCCTAGGACACTGCTTCCTGCAAAGATCACTGCTTCTTCCCCTCTTTTCCTTAGGCAGTGTCCCAGCAGAAGAAAACCTTTGCTTTCATTGGCACTATTTTTTCCTTCACATCTAGTTTTTCTTTCTCTTCTGAATTCTCTGATTTTTCTCTTCCAAGTGAAACAGCCACCCTTAGAAGCAACAAACCTGAGACCAAGATGACAGGATTTCAATCCCTTACAAAACATAATCTCCTCAGTTCCTATCCATTTGCCAAGTAAACCAATTCCTTTGTGTGTGTACATGCCAGGCCCTGGCAGAGAGACTGACTTCCTAAATTGACTCTGTTGTAACATTTCCCTTGCATAACGTGGGGGTACACCTTGTGTAACACCACCATTTTACCCAGTGCTGGGCAAGCCAGAGGCCCAGACACATAATGCAGTGGTACCTACCACTACTGCTGACGTTCCTGCAGATGAACAGGTAAATACTAACTGACTTAATCCACTCTCCTGACTCCCTCATGTTTCAAGGTCTTACATAACTGGTAACTCCAACTTTTTATTCCCCACACATCCGATTCCACGCTCGCTTTTGATGCTACATTTCAGGATAATCATGTACAGTTAGCAAGGACAAGACACAACAGATGACACAGATTAGGAAAAGCACACCAGGTCCATCAACTGGAGGAAATAATACTCCACCTTACTTTCCCACAAGACAGAAAAAGGATTTGGAGCCACTGAACAGCCACAGTATAGGTGTCTGGACACACATTTGTTGCTGCTGAACTACAGTCATCTATGACACCCACTCTGTGGAGGAATCTGGAAGTGTCAAACAGCAAAAAAACCTAATACCACTGACCAATATCCAGCCGTACTTTGACAAGTTATTAATGACAAACAAGCAGGTGATTAAATACCATCACCATTTATACTTTGTGTACAATATGCTAAAACTAATGATGAAGTAATTTTTTTTCTTTAGGCTATCACTAAGTGTAAAAAAGTTAATTTGTTAATTTAATTTATTCAAGAGTTCACTTGGAGTACAAAAAAAAAAAATAATCAGGGGGCAGTGAATTACTCCCAACCCTCCATCCGTTTGCTCTGCTTTACAGGAGCCACTCCAGTTCCAGCACTCAGACATATTAACTGCCCAGCACTACCAGATCAGCTCTTTTTCACTGACCCTAACATGAACCAAAGGGAAGGGAAAAAAGCTAGGTCTTACCAAGAGGAAGATGAAGATCCTCTCTGTGTTGTAGCATGAACAGCATAGCAGGTATTACTGCCCTTGTTCAAAATCACCAGGATTGGTAGGTAACCTTCCAATTTTGCTCAATCCCCAGCCTGTTCACAGCAGTCACTAGGGCTGTGTGTAGTAAACACAACTGCCAGCATCACATTCCTGCTTTGCACGTTAAGCAAAAGCACAGAATTTCATTAATTTCACAAAATAAACCCACAATTAAGTGCTTCTGTTAGAGAAACTGCCGTCTCGTTCACGATCAGCCTCAAACCCCAACCACATGCGCAGCGGGAGGAGCCACCCCCACACGCCAGACAGCCCCAGTCAGGTGTACCAACACTTCACTACTGCTCTGCTCTCCTCACGCTACAAACACTGTTCCCTTGCATTTCACTTGCTGAGCTCTTTCTTCTTTAAAGCAGGTGGAGTTCCTCACATTCCTGCTGGTGGCCAAGAGGAGGGGCACAGCTGGTAGCACAGACATCCAGCTTCCTGGTGACAAGGCCAGGTGGGACAGGTCTCTCTGAGGCACAGGACCTCGCAGACCACCACCACTGAAACGAAGAGTGAGAATCAACACTGACACACTGGATTTTATGGATGCTCTGGGTGCTCCAGCACTTGGCAAACGCTTTGCCCTCAACAAGGTACTGCCTGCCATTCCCAAACCCTTGTCATAACATGCCTCAGTCCCCAGCTCAGCACCATGCTAAGGGCAACCCCAGGTGCCAGAGCAGTGGGGGCAGGAGGAGCCACTATGTGGGAGTACACACGAGCTGGGCTGCAACCACTTCCTTGCTGCTCCTCCAGCGGGGGATCATCAGGCAGAACAGAAACCAACAGCACTTCTAGTAACAGTATTTGCCATTACCATCGGAGTATTTCATACTGCGATCACGTGGGCAGCAGGCAATTAGCCTAAATTCAATATTCTTATTGCTTTTGAGAAACCCCAGAGTTGACACAGACCATGAGGATGTCCCAGCCCCGTGAGTGCACCTAAGCAGGCACAGGGCTCTCTCAACAGCTGCCAGTGGCCTCTGGCTTCGGGAACCCTGCACTCTAGCTGAACACATCTGAATGAATTGATGCAAAGCATTTAAAAAAATATGCTGGACTTCAGAGTCCACAGGGAACTGTACTGAGTGCTGCTCGTTTTCCACAGTTTTGCCACCTTGAGGGGACACTGTGACCTGGACCAACAACCGTTCCCTGCTCCAATTGTGCTGGTGACACAAACTAGTCCCATACACTTGCTCACACCACAAATTTGTAACACATTCAGCTACTTCGGTGAATAAGGAATGAACTGGAACATGCAGTGCAGGGTTACAATGCACCGCACCATCCCGAGCTGCCTTAAAACAAGGAAGTTTTTTAAGTTTTCTGATGTAAAAGCTGATCCTAAAAGGCACTTAGAAACATTGAAGGAAAAAGAAAAAAAGCAGTAGCCGTGCTGCCAGGTCTGTAGCAGAATGGGGCTTCAATGAACAAACGTGTGGCGACAGGAGCCATGCGGTGACCAGCTGCCCGACACTCAGCTGCCGGCAGCCGAAGGGAGCTGGAGGAGCAGGCAGCAGGGACGTATTGCTTTCACTTCCTCCCTGCCAGCATTTCAGAGCATCACAGCCAGCCTGAAGGCTCCAGACTCACTCTCCCTATCAGTCTGGGTTCCTCACGTCCCTCAGGCAATTCTCTAAACCTTCAAGATCTTCTCTGTGCTTTAGAGAAAAGATGGCAAATAACTCGTTGTCAAAGCAAAATGTCAGTGTCATGCGAGCAAAGCAAGAACACCAGAGCACATCGAGATGTCAGTGAACACGCGACTCAGGCCCCCAGGCAGCAGAGGCAAAGGGTTTCTTCCTATGCTAAATAATGCTCAAATACAGTTTCATAATTGCATTATTTGAATACTCTCCCAAGCACTACCTGAGCCTGGAATCTGCAAAAAGGGGATGCTGGCTGGCTCTAGAGAGCAGGACACTTCTGTCACACCCCTCCAGACAAGCCTAAGTACACGGAGCAATTGCTGCTGGCTTTTTCTATCATCAAAGTTCTGGGCTTCTCCCAACAGACTGTAAATAGAGAATCCTGTTGGAACCAAAGACCAAGATAGCATTTTACATTTCCAATGTTTAACTTTTTCTTCTTTCTTGCACTGTGTCATTAAGTGTTTACAAGGATGATTAATGACTGCGGCTGCCAACTCTTAATGAACGGCATCTCTGTTCAGCGCTGCAATCCAGTGCCTGGCAAGCACTGTGCAGAGACAAGGTTACTCCAACATCCTTGAGCCCCAGCACCCATGGAAGCTCCCGCTTCCCAGACAGAAAGCAGTGGGATGCATCTCCTGCAGACAATGTATCCTGCTGCCCAAAGTGACTGGCGGGTAATGAGGCACCACCTTCACCACCTCTGTCAGGGAACACAGGAGTTCAGCTGGGGCACCTGGAGGGTGGCTCTGTGCAGCCCTGCTTTGGGAGCCTGGCCCCGCTTCCATGGAAGGGAGCCGAGATCCAGTGCTCCCGAAATTCTTGCTCGAGGTGCACTGCCAGCACACTGAGCCAGAAGCCGTTGCTCCATCCACTCACTGAAACCAAACTGGATCTGCATTTCACAAACCCTAAAATGGTTCATAGAGAACAACAACTAAACCCTTAGAGTGAGGAAGTCCCTCACAAGCACAAAGCACTGCAGAACTTTCTGGCAACTAACTCATTTTTCTTAATATGAGAAATCATATGAAAGCCCCGTCTCTATCCTCTCCCAGAGATGGAGAAATAAGCACAATGCACCTTTACAGACATTTCAAAAATGTAAATCTGTAATTAAATTGCTAGGCTTAACTTAAGAGTTTCTATCTCTGGTAAAAAAAATTGAATTAGAAGGAACACTTCCTTCAGTAGGAAATATAAAACCGCTATAAACTTGATTTAAGACAAGATGACATCTTGGTATGGAAATGTATTTTCATCAAACATTTCAGCTGCAAATGCATGATCCAATGGAAATAAAGCACCTAAATAACGTGTTTGAACCATTTTTAAGTGCTCCATTTCTCTTGCTGCTCATCACGTGATTTTACTACATGTAAAGTCATTCACAGCCCACCCAGCTCTCAGAAGACAGTTTCTCCATCCCAAGTACCCAATCCAGAGTAACACCTAACCATTATTTTCAAGCTGCAGACATAAGCGCTCAGAAATTTTATTTGCAGTGTTCCCACGGCAATGCTCTAGCCTGGCTGCTCCGTGACCTCTGCACCAGCAGCACCTGATGGAGTCCAGTCCCAGTGACTGCACGTGCCCATCCTGCCACTGACCACCCTCACAGCTGGGAACACCTGTGTGCTGGGCTTCAGAGCCTCAAGAGATAGGCAAGAGCCATGTTCAAGTTTCCTTGAACCATCCCCATGCAAAGGAGAATAAGAAGGAATGCTGGAGGGTTTTGGAAAGGAGTCGGGTCACGGCTGGGTTAGGGGGTTTGGCCCCCACCACCCCTGGGGATGAATCCCACACCATTGCCTGTTACACTCACACTCTGCAGCTCATGGCGAGACTCGACACCCATGACTGCCCAACACGCACCATTTGAGGGAGGACAGCATTGTCACACGCATTCAGATCTTCTAAGTTGTTCAGGCATTTTATTTCTTTTCCATCTTTTACTAAACTTCCCTGTCCAGGAGACACCTCACACACAGGACCAGGGATTCTGAAATCAGTACAAAAATTCTGGAAATACCACTGTATAAAACACATCTTTTTCTTCCCTATTTCACAACTTGTGTCTTCACTAGCACAGGCAGAACACCTGTGTACTCAGATGAAAAAATTTATTCCCTTAAGAATGCCTCAGGAATGTAGTCCACCATTATTACTCAATTATACTCTAAGAAAAATTCAAGTTTTATAACAGTGCACAGAATTAAACTTTCAGATTGGGGGTGGGGAAGGCAATAAAATCTGGAATCTCAGCTCCTTCCTCCCCCATAATTAACACAAATTTCCAAGACTTCATCTAAGCATGAGACTCTGGCTTTTTCTATTTTTTTCCCCCTCTCTGAGCTAATGAGGCCAAAAAATCTCTGGCCACAAGAAAAGCTCTTTCATTTAAATCATGCAACAGGGATACTGCACCAGCCACACCACACAGGCCAGCAGTCAGCAAGAGCTATAATCCATGGACAGACCCAGCTCCACATCCCCATGGCATAACAGCCACAGTGAGAGATTTGTAAAGAGGGGATACAAATAAGAGAGAGGAACCTGACATTCAAAAAGACAGACAGGGGCTGGGTCTGATTTTAATATCCCAGCTGATGATCTGTGTCTATTAGCAAACAATCCATCCAGAATTACAGCATGAGACAAACCCACTCCAGCAATACATTGGCGAGCACCAGCAGAGCCGCTCACTCCCTACTCCCCAAAACACTGACATGACTCTTAGGAGAAAGGCCACACTCCCAAATTCTTCTCCCAACCTAATACACCACACCAAGCACCTGCACTTGCCTGCTTCTGCTCACGAATAATAGCAGTTTTCAGCTGCATAATGAACTTTGCCACATCCTGTACCCACAGGAGGCTCCACACATCAACCCTGCACACAACAACACGTGCCAGTGTGTGCACAAAGTTCTGCGCTGGGGACAGCAGCAATATTCAAGTGACTAAACCCCACCCCAAGCAGCGCTTTCCAGTAAGAGGGAAGAGCATCATTCTGTCACAAACTGGTGCAAAGCTTGCTTTCCCCAAATGTGTCCAAACATCACCTGTCAGAGCCACTGGAATTGCCACTGCTCCATGTCCTGTCCTCATTAGTACAAACGCTATCACAGAATAAACTGTAACCCACATTTTCTATGATCTACATTTCAGTTCAAATGACCCGAGACAAAAACATCTACACAAAAAAACCAAGGCCAGCAACTCCCCCAAAGACCCGATTCATTCTATCACAGTACTGGGTATGTTAAAAACAGATACCTGATTTTAACTTCCAGACACCAAAAGGAAGAGGAGTAAGGACTCCAATTTTGAAAAATATACACAGTCACTGCTCTGTGATTGATTCCGTGCTCAGCAAACACACACACAGAAGTGAGTCGTGTTTGATCCTGCACTCAGCTGCCACTTGCAGGTGTTAAACTCATGAGCACAGATTTTGTTAACAAGTTTAGATCTACAAATGAGGGATCAGAGGAACAGGACCAGTCAGCTCCCAACAAGCAGACACTAACTGGAGTTTTACAGTCATTTCTCCAAGTGGATTGCCTCTATTATTAATTGAGTCCCATAAATATGGCAAAGCTACACTAAGACAGAGCTACTAAAAACTAAAACTACGTGCTGTGGGTATTGCCATGGGACATCCAGCATTGCTGCACTGCAGGAATAAAGCCTAGGGATTGTAGAGCTACCTGGGTTGCTCTTTAACTTCACTTTGGCACACAGAATTTTAAATACTTCTTTTTTATTTAAATTACCCCAACCATAATGCAGTAACAGGTGACCTGTGAACCAGCATACTCAGGGTAAGTGGATTCCAGTAAAAAACACCCAGTTCTCTGTTTCCCTTGTCCTTAATGAGATTACTCAGACAGAGGTAAGCTGGTTATTTCCCGGGACCCTGTGTGACAGGAAAGAACACACACCACTTTTTTGTTCTGAAGTCTTCAAGTGACACCTTATTCAGCACGGTACAAACGCACCTATCTAATTTTAAACAATTTTAAAATGGGTCATTAAGGTGATATGACATTTGACTCTGAGACAAGTCACACACACATGAGTAATAGACTCCTACCATACTAGCGGTCAACTTCCACATTTGCCTTCAAGTCTCACTTAAAGCTCACTTTCAGCATGTACTAGGACTTATTATTTATGGAACAGGTTCCAGAGCCAGGGAATTCACATCCTGTAACTTGCATGGCATGCTCTTACAAAACAATCCATAAGCATTAAGTAAGCTGGTACATTTAAGAATAAATAAGAGATTTAGCTACCTCATTAGTGTTCCAGCGGTGCCTTTCTTTCGGTAAACTTGAACATTTTGGTAGACATTCAAGCAGCTTCTTCGGTAAAAAGATTTTTACATGACTGCCATTGCTGTTTCCGTGATCATCTAGAAAGAAGAGGAGACACATGATGTACACACAGGAGAATGGGTAGCTGCAACCAGGAGACTCAAGCTACCACAAGACTTGGAAACTCCCCAGTTCCCCTGTTCAAAAAAAGCAATTTGCCATGGCAATAAGACAAATAACAGCTTTCCACTGAAACTGCAACTTTATTTCAGAAATATAAATACAGTTTAATTCTTTCTGGTTGCAAAGTTTTAGAAGAGCTTTGATGGATTTGGACACAACGAGCCTGTGTGTGCTTACCTGTGCCTATTTTAGCTCATTATTTCCCTTAGTGGCAAATTTTACAAGCAATAGCAACGAAACACTGTAGAAGCTGTGACCATAGCAGCATGACCTGCCAGGGAAGTCATAAATGAAGTTCACACTTGACAGGATTTGCAAGTAAATAAGCACAGAGCCCCAGCACCTGCTATAATTTTGTCAAGCTGCAGCAGAAATACAACTCAAGGTCTGTTAGTTCATTTAAAACTAAAACACGCCATACCTGATCAAACCCAGGTTACTTCTATTTCCGTTCACAGCTCAGAAAGTAAATGTAGTGCCTCAACATGAGAATGAGGAAGAGGAACAGAAATTTTCCGACTGCGCCATACCCAAGGGTCTCAAAAGCAGAAATAATAATACAAAATTATTCTCTTTTATTGCTAAATATATGGAGAAGGTGCATCAATTCCCCTTAAAAGACCTGAGTTCCAAAGAGACCTGCATTTCCACACCAGCCTGCAGTAGTCCCAGCAACAGCACCATGAAGATGTCTCTCTATCACACTCTAACACCACCAAAAGAATCAAGAGGATCCATGAAATGCACATGTTTGTCATCCCAATCAGTCCCCACAGGAAAGAGAACTGGAGCAGCAGCATAAGAGACTAGCCACAATGCAGAACTTTACCAGTTCTCCCTCTGAACCCACCATATCTCTGTTGTCTTCCACCAGCCTCATGCATCCCATGACAGATCCTGGGCAGTGCTACAAAAGCCGGCATTTTACTCTACAAAATTAATTTACAGTCATTCCCTACTTGGAAATATACAGAAAAAGGATATTAGCTTAATTTTACACATCTAATTATTTTATGTCATAAAATACATGCCAGCACTATGATAAAACTCCTCTGCAATTCCATACAACACCGATATCCCCCGTGACCTGCAGTGAACCCGAGAGAGCCTGGGCCACGATCATTCTTAGAAATTACGTAGGAATGGCAGAAACTTCGCCCCAGCAGCCAGACATCCCCGGTATTCTTAAAGCTTGATTAGACTCTTGGATGTGTCAAGTTCAACAATATACATGCTGTTAAATCAACTGCTCGTGCAAGCCCAGCAGATGAGTTTACAAGATAAGCAGCGATGTGTATGATAAACGTGAGCTGCTCTGTAATTTACGAGTCCTGCACGCTCCCTGAGTTATTGGGAACTTTACTGTGCTACTGTGTCAGACTAAATCAACAGGGCTACCACTTTCCAACTTCGATCCCTGCTGGCCTGCTAGAGAAATCAGGGAGAGGGTGCACTCCATTACACCATTCCAGGATTTCTATTTGGATATTGAGTATTTCAGACCATTACTTTACAGGGCTTTTTGGCCACATCTTTTCCCCAGCCAATGTTCTGTATGTATGACTGTCACTGCTATTTCCCCGCACTTGGGCCACTCAAAGCCTCACAGACACCCAAGTTGTGATACTTGGGGTTATCCACAAAAACACAACTTGCCTGTGGCAAAGACTAGATCCAGGCAAAGCCACTTCCAGATCCACCACCCAATGCAGCCAATACTCACTTTACATTCCCTGCATTCATTTTACGCCATTTCCATTTCTCATTCAAAACACTGCATTGCTCTACATTCAATTCATTAAGGCACAAAGTATTTTACAGCACACATTATTGCTTTTATCAGCCAAACTACATCCCAGTTACATCTCATCAGCTTATTTTCCATGGGCACATTTTAATTGACATTAATTGTATTACTTCCCCTTACCTCCATATCAGTCAAGCCCTCTATCACTCATTCCATTATTTTGCAGGGCTGGCAGACCTCTAATTATTCAGCTCGTTTTATTAACTTTCTTCCATTGTCATCAATTATCAGTATTATTAATCCAGAAAGTGCCTATGGATAATAGAGCCCTTTAAAATGTTTTTGTAGAAGTTGTCAGAACTTGCTGATGCTAAACCTTCCAACTCCTGTTGTTAGCATCTCCCACCTTCTGTTATTACAGCAATGGAAGGTCATTCCTGTAACATGACTACGTCTCACGGATGCCTCCCTTTACTGCATTTAGCAATGGCATTTCTTCACTCCAAAAAAATCCCCAGACTGAGAAACAACTGCCTCCTGCCTCGATCCAACCGGCTTTTCATTATGGATTCCTCAAGCCATGTGATCAGAACAACAAACAACCATCATGTTACGGGATACAAATCCTAAATCCAGGGACCTCTAAACCAGGTCTGACCTTGGAAAAGGATGAAATCAGCCAACCAGCTATGAGGATGAAGAACCCATAGTCCCAAACAATGTACACGCACTTGCCTTCAAACTAGCTTCTCAGACCTTTGGAATCACTCACAATGTATTCCCACAGGGAGGAAAGTCCGGGGAAGCTGGGAACACGAGAGGAGGAGAGGACTGCTCACCCAGTGGCACTGAGGGTACTGGTGGAACCAGAGTTCCCATTCCTCCAAATAAACCACCACTTTCCTGCTTCTATTCCTCACAAATAATACCATGACATCTTTAGGAGGTGGAGCAACCTCCCCTCCACCATGCTCTCCCTTGGCTTGAATCACATCTGCCATTGCTAGTGCAGCAGATGAGCCCATACACCACCACGGGGGCTCCTGGTGAAGGCAGAGGAACAAGAGCCCACTTTGCTCTGCAGCCCCGCTCATCCAGCAGCACAGGCAAAGCACCCAGCAGGCAAACTCCTCCATTTATCGCCAACTAAAAATTTCCTCGGTAGCTAAGAGCAGGAGCTGCAACCTCCCAGCACAGATTTGGTTTTACTGTGCAAATCCAGATTTTTACTTGAACTTTCTCCTCATTTATTTTTGCCACGGGTGCGACTAACAACACCGAGATCTGCAAATCCATCCAGTGTCAATAAAAAGTATCTGTGCAAGCAGAGCCACACTGGCACGGGGAGGATTTGCCAGTAAAGCTCTATTGACATGGGGGTTTTTAGTGCAAAGCTGGCCACAGCTCAAAAATGTTTCCCAAGGCAGGCACAGCCACAGCTGAGAACTGGAGTAAGGAAGCTACAGACTAAAATATAGCAGCCTACAATGTATCCTGTTATAATTCAAGATGAAAATGCAAAATTTAAGTTCCATTAGCAATCTTCAAGAATACTTATTAGCAAACCAGAAAGTCATGTAGAATTAAGAAAGTGTAAGTATTATAAAGTTCATGGAAAGTTCCATATTAATTATACCACATAAACCCTTTGTCATTTTATGGGTTTCTTCATGCTCCTTGCACTTTATCCTCCCAAGGGATGCACCATGGGCCATAAAACCTTAAAGTGCACAACAGCAAATCACAGAGAGTCTGTACTCTACCCCCACTCTCCAAACAACCCCCTACCCCCTTATTTTTTTTCTTTAACTGGTTCTTAAATCTTTGGTGATCCAGGTGGTGAATTTAGACCTGCACTCCCATTAACTACCACAGTTTGTCTACATAACATGTAATTGGAGAATAAAGAAATGGCCAAAAGGATGCTGATCAGCTGATGATCCGCAGACAGGTCTATACTGGAGATAAATAACATAAGCTATAAACTCACAAAGACATGTTTTATAAACCCATTATTATGAAATAATAACTTTGGGCTGGCCATCTCCTTAACTACCTCAAGAGAGGGAAGAGGTGTTTAAACACTACAAATGGGCACTTTAGTACAAAACAAATGACTAAAATCCCAATGTCATCCTTATCTGGGGAAGGGGCAGGCATCCAGCTGATCCCACCACCACTAACCAAGGTGGCAGAGCCATGGCCCTACAGTGTAGTGTACAACCACAAAAACAGTGGCACCACAAAAACACAGTATACAGAGGCCACAATAATCACCTGGTCACTTGCTGACCTCCAGACACAGACAAATCCAACAAACTCCATCAGGAAGAAATAAATGCAAAGAATGACTCCAGATCCAAACAACTACAGGACTGCCATGCTATTTCTCACAGTCAAACTTCAATCCTGGCATCTTCCATCCATAAACAAGCAGCAACAGAAGTAAACCCAACAGCTCTTGGTCTGTTTGCTAGAAATATTTGTATGATTACAGTAGTAAACCTCTTGGCAACAAAAGCAGATTTCTAAATATCAGTCAAGGGTGTCTAAGAGAAGATAACCAGGTCCAGCTCTGCAATGCTGCTGTCTCAGCAGGGCTCCGCTGGATGCCAGCACTCGGTCAGACGCTGGCTAAGCAAAGGCATTTCCAGTCCTCCAGCACGGGATACAGCCCAGGGCTGAGGGGAGGACGCAAGGAAAGCCTAAGCAGTTCAGGCAAAGGTAAAAAAAATAGGAGCAAGAGGCCAACACAAACAAAAGCATTTGTACGGCCATGACTACTGCCCGCACAGAATAAGTGAGGAAGGAAAAGATCCAAAAAGGATGAGGAGGGAATCACAGGAATGGTGGCAGTATGAAGGATGAGCAATAAAACAATTTTCCTCTAGAAATTACTGAATCTAGCCTTAGTGTCTTGGAATATTTGTGATAAATACTTTGTTGCTATGACAAGCTTTACAAACAATTCTAAAACCACAAGAAACATAAATATAGCTAAAGCTGCTGCTGTGCATCAGTGGCCCAGTTCTCCCCACCAGTAACATGCTACTCCCAAGTCCCTTTGTCCTTTTCACATAGCAGAAAGTTTCTTGACATTTTGTAACTGAATTCAGTGTGAACACCAGTTAGGTAAAACTGCAAATGGTGCATTTTGGGGAAGAGTTGAGAGCCAAATTTTCCCTAATGAAGGCCCACACACTGGCTGAGGGCTGCATGACACAATCAGCTGTTTATTTCTCGTGCCATCCGCTTAGCACCCTGCACAACACTGCCGAGTCTATTTTCCCTCACCAGCAAAACAAGCTCCTCTTCCCCTCTCCCACCTCGGCAGGTTCCAAGCACTTGCTAATGGAGCAAGACGACAATTCCTTTACACTCAGAAGGTACACACAAGTACCTACTCTAAAAGCAAACTCTGGGAGTGTTCAAACAGTGCAGCCACTTCAGCCTCTCCTTGCAGCTCCTCATGTTCATGCCTGACTTTCACCGCTTGGCTGCTAAATCTGACAAGTGCACCAAAACAATGAAACCATTGCTCACCATCACCAGAAACTCTTTGGTTGAGACATGTCATCAATTCCTTCACCCCTTGGTTTTCACTAAAATTACATCACCAAATTCAATGGCAATGAAGCCAAGGAATGCTGGACATTATTGGCCAGGTCTTGCAAAAAATAAACCATCTCTTTATTCAGCTTTCAATACTACAGATGTTCTCAACACTACAACACATTTCCCAGAAGTCCAAAAGTACTGGCTAAGGCCAGGGCAGTCACTTACTCTGATCCTTCATGCTGGCAGCCACCAGCTACAGATATTTTCACTTCTTTCTTTTTATACCACAAAGAGTATGAGTTTGGAAACCTACCTGGAGAGCTGGCTGGAAAAACCCAGCCCCTTGAACTAAAGTGTGCGATGTGAGCAGAAGGACAACGAGCGCTCCATGTTCAGAGAGAACAGAGTTTGCTCTCATTCACCCAGTGCCATGACTGCTCCTTGGCGTGGAGTGGCCCTTCAGCATTGCCCTAGGAATAGGGGAGGTGCTGTACCCAAAAGGACTGGGGCTAAGACAGGCACCAGCACCCGCAGGCAAACCTGCCTTTCCAAACACATGGGGTTTAACACAGCACAAACACAACATAGGGCTGCCAGGAGCCACGGAAGGTGAAAACAGGACACAAAGCAAAGGGAGAAAACTACGAAGTGAAGACTCAGCATGGTGTGGAAGCAGAAGCCAGGGAACACCGAAGCTGCAGGAAGCTGCTGGAAGCACTGCATTTCAATTAATAGCCCAGTATTCCACAAGCACTCCACCAGCCTTGTTTCACTCCCTGGCAATGTTTGGGTTTCTTGGTTGGGTTTTTTTCCCTTCAGATACATGTGGCTTATTGAAGCAGAGACAGAGGGACACTGAAAAAGAAAGGTCACATTCCAGCTCCCTCTTTCTGAAGGCTGTCTGGACAGAGGGAAGATAGCTACTGCCCCTTCCTCCAACAACATCCACCTTTCTAAGGAGGTCTTTATAAGAGCCATTTAAGACCACTACTAATGTAAGGTCAGCACTGAGTCTTTAAATACTAAATTTAAAGGTATCTGTTTTAACCATACCTGTACATCATCGTTTCACTACATCACTTTCTGATACATAAAATGAAATCTGAGTTAACAATACATTGCCAGGAAGGGTTCTCACACATGTAGCTTTAAAACTGACACAAATAAACCAAAAAATCTTTAAGCAAAAGTATTTGTGAAAATCATTAACAAGCAGAGATGCAGAATTAAATTTAAAAACTAGAGTTTTAAACAAGCCCTAAGCCTAACATCAGGAATAACACGATTATAATACCAAAAGTACTCAAAAAACTGACCTCACAGACATATAGTTTCTACTGTCTGGAAAAAAAGAATGAAGCCCACTCCCTGAAGCCGTCCTGCTGGCTGACAGCCCACAAAGAGGGTCTAGAAACCTCACCAGGAGACAGTTAGCTTTCAATTCTGACAACAGAAATTTTGGTAAAAGCCCAACGCTGAGATTCAGCAAAAATTGTGGGGCAAGGAGTGGACTGAGCCGAGTGTCAAATGCTGCCTCCGCCCAGCGACAGTCTGATCCTGCAGCACACAACCCCGGCCATCAGCACACTGTAAGTTCACGTTTGTTTAAGTAATAAAACCTTCGGCAACACCTTCACAGAGGAAAGTAAATATTTGCTGCTTAAAAACCAAATCGAGAATGTTTTGTTTTCAAAAGGCTGTTATTCCTCAAAAAGTCCCTCCAAAGCCAGTAACATCTGAGGCTCCACTTGCCCTCCTCGGTCAGTCCACACCACCAGCACCCTCAGCTCAGGAGCTGCAGGGAGAAACACCACCTCCTCTTGCTATCCCACCTATGACCCTGCCTCAACTAACAGACAGAAAATTCAACAACCGCACATAACCAAACTCGGCACACAACAAAATTCTGGGCTCCTGCCCCAGCCGTATGCAAAACACAAGCGCTCTACTCTCTGCAAAGCTCTCGGTCAGAGGTACCTGACCGTGAGAACACAGAATTAAAAAAGCTGTCCATGTACATTCTTCCCCTTTTGAACTCTAAATTAGAAAAAAGTAGTTTGTAAAAGGACACCCCGCTTAGCACCCCCTGATCAAGTTCAGAGCGGCCACAGCTACCAAGATGGCACCGCCAAGGGTCAGTCCTCCCGGCTCAGCTCAGATGCACAGAACATAGTAAGAACTACAAAACCCACAAACCCTCTGCTGCAGGATGGCAAGAGCCGCTCGGTCACTGAACCAGCCCGAGGAAACCAGAAAAGAGGAAACTCACCCGAGTTCTCCAAGCCGTGGAACTCTCTCCTGCAGCCAGGGGACAGCGGCGCCAGCCTCATTCCAAACCTCAGCTCCCGCCGGGGATCTCCCGCTGCTGGTGGGGCACAAGAAGCCCCGACGGCAGCTCGGCAGGAAGCTCCAAGGCCAGGCAGGTCTGCAGAGCCGTGTGCTGCTGCTCAGAGGCTCGTCGCTGCTGCACCGCGCTGGGGGGATGGAGCAGGCGGCTCCCCAATGAAAGCAGCGCTGCTCCGCAACCGGCCCGCGAGCTGCCATTTACATCCGCTTTTAACCCATTGAAGTAACAAAAATCTAAAGCAACTTGTGTTCTCTCCTCCAGCACCTGCACTACTGGTGAAACACTCTGCTTGAATCATGCCTTAAAAGCATTCCCATTTAAGTTTCTGACAGGTGGAGTTTAGGTTCAAGGACTGAATGGTTTATATGTCGTCTCCTTGAAAATCCACCGCAAAAGTAGGTCAGCGGGGGAGCAGCTCTGTGACTTCGTACGAGAACACCCCGGGCGCCGGTGACGAGCCGGGGTTGCTCCGCTCCCACCTCCGCGACGCTGCCGTGCTCTGCACGGGCACACAGAGCAGACAGCGCCGGCCCAGCCAGCAGAGACACCGGACGCCAGCCCCGGGCACAGCGGGCGTCTCGCTGGCAGCTCCTGGACAGCCCTTCTCGAGACAGCAAATACGGCTGCCGACTCATCTCTTCAGCAAAGACACACCTCACCCGCCCCCTGAAACCAGTTACAAAGACCAAACATGATAAAAGTTGCAATAAATAAGCGGAAAGGACAAATTACCTTCCCAGTCAGGGAGCACTGACCTGCCTGGTCCGTAGAGCCGCAACCTCACAGGGCTGAGCGCACTGAAACCTGTGCTTTACACAGCAAAAATCCATCGTACGTTGGCACAGGAAGCCCCAAAAGTGAATCGAACCCGACCGTGCTTTGGTGACAATACTGTCACCCCCATGAGAACCAAAACGTCACAATCCGAGCCAGGAAGTCCAGGTGAACACTCGCTCTCTCCTCGCTCACACCCCTGTTAGCCAAGTGGCATTTCACTACTTCAGTGCAGCTAATCGTGTACTTCAACGCAAGTGAGAAAATAATGAAACCCGACGTTTTCTAGACCAAAGGAAAGATCGAACTAATAGATTGGGGAGCATCAAAGAGGTTAGTAAAAGATGAAGACAACAACACTCAAAATCACCTCTATTACTTAAATTTTAGATTTTTGCAGAGCCTTTGAATTTCACAGTGCTGGACACAGCGCAATCAAAACTCAAATCTATGCCCAGGAGGACTCTACAGCCACCAAGTCACGAGAAACAACCCCCACAAAAATATATACCCTAGGCAATCTGAGAAAAAATCCAGACAAAAGGTGGGATAAGAGCCCTTGTATTCTACGAAGAGGTTTTCCAGTAAAGAATGCAAATGGGTTCCAGGCAAGGATGTACATCTGCTGTGGCAGATAAAACAAAAAAAAAAAAAAAATTCCTATTACTTACTACTAAACACCGTTCCTTCACGTGCCCAATTACAACCAGGCCAACCCCTCGGGTGTTGGCATGTTCAACTAGATTTAGGCAGAGAATGTGAACTACCCTCCGCCCTCTCCTCCCGCCCCTATAAGATGGAGGCGCCGACACCAGTACCGGCCACGACCATCCGGCCGGCGGGCTCCGGGGTCACACTGCTGCCCGAGCCGGCCAGGACAAACTTATGCCAAATAACGCGAAACATCCAACCCGCCTACCGCCGAACCCGGGCCACGGACCCGCTCCCGCCGGGCCGGGGGCAGGAGCGATGGCAGAGCGGCGCTTCCCCCTTGCGGACGCGCCGGCCTCGCTCCCGCCGTGCCGGCAAC